>JAJPUD010001960.1:151043-238093 GCA_023553655.1 Myrmecobius fasciatus
CTTCCTTCCTTCCTTCCTTCCTTCCTTCCTCAAACTACCAGTTTAAATTCAAACAAGAAATAGACTCCAGTTTGTAGATATACCTATTTTACTACATTGTAATGTTTTTTTTTCCCAAATTGCCCTTGAGTTCTCATTTATATCTAATACAACTAATAACCATACACATTAACTTCAGGAACTTTCTGAGAGAGAAACTTTGTGTCTTGTATTTTAGTGACAGCATTTGTCCACTGTACAATGATTTGGGAGCCCTAAATTACAATTTCCTGGAAACAGGAGTTTCCACACAGACATAGCCTAACTTCCCCTATGATAGAAACAATTCCTTGCATATTGCTTCATCTCTGCTTTTTGTTGCCATGAACTTATGTTCCCAGATGCCTTTGCTTTCATTCAATTTGCAGTTCATCTTTAGTCCCTTTTAAGTTTTTTGTAGGATTCTCTGCAAGAGCCCAGGATTATGAACATCTGATGGTTTCCTTTCCTTGTCAGCAGTTTGTTGAAAATGACTTGTCAGGAAAAATGTAGGCCATCTGTCAATGTTGCTGTTTGATGGAGGTGATAGCTTGTGCCCTGGAGATTAGGACATTATGTCATCTGTACATAAATTATGTACTCTCCTGTTATTTCAGTTTAGGAGTAAAGGAAGATGTCTTAGGCTTCTTAATATACTCCAGATAATCTCTTTTTCTCTACAAATTTTTCTGCCTCCAGCAAGAAGCTAAGTGTGCTTTCTGAGCCCAGTGATGGGTGCTTGTTTATTTTGGTTGTGATTCTGTTTTGATAAATAGCACAGTTCTATAATTCAGATCATTGCCTCTAGCACTTTGTATCTCACAAGTATTTATCCTTCTCCACAGTCTTCTTACTTGTTTCAAAGTCTGTATTTCAATGTTCCATGCTTCATATGAAGCTCAGCCTGGGTGGACCTTCAAGACCCCATTCTTTCAGGTTCCACAAATCTGTGATGATTTGGCTGAGATGAAAGTTGTGCCTTCATACAGTCTATGGGAGCAAAATTCGCTAAGCAAACAGATTTTTAAAACTCATATATCATAGATTTAAATGTGGAAAGAACCTTAGAGTTTACCTGGTCCAACTAATAAATTGTTGGTAGAGTTGTGGAATGATCCAACCATTCTGGAGAGCAATTTAGAACTATGCCCAAAGGGTTATAAAACTGTGCATCCTCTTTGATCCAGCAGTTCACTTCTACGTCGTATCCCAAAAAAATCATAAAAGAAGAAAAAGGATCCATATGTACAAAAATTTTTATAGCAGCTCTTTTTGTGATGGCAAAGAAAAAGAAAATTAGTAGATGCCCATCAATTGGGGAATGGCTGAATAAGTTATAGTACATAAAAATAATGAAATATTGTTGTTCTATTAAAAAAAAGATGAACAGACTGATTTTAAAAAGGCCTAGAACATTGCACAAAACAATATCAAGTTTATGTGATGATCAATTATGACAGACTTGATTCTTCTCAGCAGGTTCAGTGATCCAAGGCAATCCCAATAAACTTTGAATGGAAAACAACAACTATAGAGACTGAATGTCAATCAACATATACTATGATCCCTTTTTTCTTTTTTTTTTCCTTTTTTTTCCCTTTTGTTCTGATTTTTCTCTTTCAACATGATTCATAAGGTAATATGTTAAAAATGTTTTTTACATGTAACTGGGGGAAAAGGTTTTACATATAAAAAAAAAAGTTTACCTAGTCCAAACCTCTCCTAGGTTTGGAGAGACAGACAGAAATTAAGTGGCTTACTGCTTTCACCTATGTGGGAATTTTAAGTTGGAGAAGATGAAGCTGTGCAGAGCAATGAGACAGCCAGCCATGGAGTCAAGAAGACTGAATTTAAATGTTGACTCCAATATATGCTAGTGATATCTCCTTAGAAGGAAGGAAACAAGTATTTATCAGCACCTACTATGCACAATGGACTGTGTGGAACATATTACAAACATTGTCTTAATTGATCCTCACAGCAACCCTGGGATAGAGGTGTTATTATTTATTATTCCCATTTCACAGTTCAGGAAAGTGATACAGAGATTAAGTTACTTGCCTAGGATCACACAATTAGTAAATGCGTGAGGCCAAATTTGAACTCAGATTTTTCTAACTTCAGGCCCAATGTTCTACCCATTGTATTAATTGTTAACTAGTGTCTCTTTGTCTCTGGAAAATTCATTTAGACTGTTGTCCCCCTAGGCAACTTTCTTAAGAAGCAGCAAGTTATAATGAATAGAGTGTTGGACTCAAAATCTGGAACATCTGAATTTGTATTTTTCTTCAGACTCTTACTAGCTATGTGATTTTAGATAAGCAAGTATCCTTCCTTTAACTTTGTGTTTTTCATTTAAAAAATAAGGGGATTGGATTTGATGGCCTCTGCGGTCCCTTCCAGATTTAAATCTATGACCTTATGAGTTGCTCATGTTAAACAGGCAATGGTAGGTTGCAGAGTAAGACTGAACCACTCTGACTTAGAAATCCAACAATCTTTCTACCATATCACTAATGCTCTAATGAATCTGTGATCTCACTGTATATTTTCCCACTAATGATGCAAGTTGAAACACACATGTTTTCTTGTAATTTCTGATTTTTGTCCCTGTTCTCTTAGAAATTGATCACAGTGGGGTATACCTGCATGCTGGGAACCCACTTAACTTTCTTTTGACATTGCAAGGGTAGCTGTGGAAACACATTGACTTTTCATGGGTTCTCTTTTACTCTGCCCATATGACAATATTGTTCTCTCTTGGCTAGCTACTTGGGGAGGAATTCTTTGGCTATAATACATATAAGTATCTAAATAAAATTTCTTTCTTTTTTTTCCCTGAGGCAATTGGGGTTAAGTGACTTGCCCAAGGTCACACAGCTAAACCGCATTGAGTGTCTGAGGCCTAATTTGAACTCAAGTCCTCCTGACTTCAAGGCTGGTGCTTTATCTACTGCACCACCTAGCTGCCCCATAAATAAAATTTCAAGAGAAAAACTATTTTTTAGAACATTGACCTGATTTATAGCACTAGGTCTGGTGAAAAAAAATTATTTGTGTGACTTTAAACAAGGCACTAAGTCTTTTAAGACACTAGGTTTCTAATGCATAAAATGAGTGTGCTGGAGACATGATGAATTAGAATGTCTATAGCAGTCTTTCTAGCTTTTAAGTTCCATGAACAAAATCATGAGCAGATAAATGCTGCCTATTCTGAAGAAGTCATACATTCATTAAAGCAGGCCTGAGAGTAGCACTGCTGGAAACAATTTTTTTGTAGCTTTGGTTTGAGTTCTTTGTTAAGTGTAAAAAATAGTTATTTCCTTAACCTTCCTGAATATTTTATCCTTTAAAAAATCAACCTGATTCTTCAATTGCTAAATGGTCAAAGGATATGAACAGACAGTTTTCAGTTGAAGAAATTAAAACCATGATTTCTAGTCATAGGAAAAGGTGCTCTAAACCAGTATTGATCAGAGAAATGAAAATTAAGATGACTCTGAGGTACCACTACACACCTCTCAGATTGGCTAAGATGATAGGAAAAGACAATGATGAATGTTGGAGAGGATATGAGAAAACTGGGACTCTGATACATTGTTGGTGGAATTATGAACTGATCCAACCATTTTGGAGAGCAATTTGGAACAACACCCAAAGGGTTATCAAACTGTGCATACTCTTTGACCCAACATATATCCCAAAGAGATCTTAAAAGAGGGAAAGGGCCCCACATGTGCAAAAATGTTTGTGGCAGCCCTTTTTGTAGTGGCAAGAAACTGGAAATTGAACGAATGCCCATCAATTCGAGAATGGCTGAATAAACTATGGTATATGAATGTTATGGAATATTATTGTTCTGTAAGAAATGACCAGCAGGACGATTTCAGACAGGCCTGGAGAAACCTACATGAACTGATCCTGAATGAAATGAGCAGAACCAGGAGATCATTGTACACAGCAACAGGAAGATTATATGATGATCAATTCTGATGGATGC
The DNA here is from genome assembly GCA_023553655.1 of Myrmecobius fasciatus. NCBI lineage: Eukaryota > Metazoa > Chordata > Mammalia > Dasyuromorphia > Myrmecobiidae > Myrmecobius > Myrmecobius fasciatus. Next base: position 155,062 of record JAJPUD010001960.1, read on the forward strand.
GGCTCTTCTCAACAATGAGATGATTCAGACCAGTTCCAATGATCTTGTGAGAGCCATCTATACCTAAAGAGAGAACTGTGGGAACAGAATGTGGCTCACAATATAGCATTCTTCCTCTTTTTGTTGTTTTTTGCTTGCATTTTATCTTTTCTCATTTTTTTCCTTTGTGATTGGATTTTTCTTGTGCAGCAAGATAATTGTTGTAAATATGTATGTATATATTGGCTTTCACATATATTTTTACCATGTTTAACATACAAAAATCAGCCTAGTTTCCCTCCTAATTAGTACAAATTAGAGTTTCTGTTATACTTATTAGAGGCAGCTAAATGGAACAGTAGATAGAGTTCTTGACTTAAGAGTTAGGAAGACCTATTTTTTTTTTTTACAAAGCACTTACTAGCTGTGTGACCCTGAGAGATAAAATACTGTTTGCCTCAATTTCTTCACCTGTTAAATGAACTGGAAAAGGAAATGGCATATCATTCAATTATTTTAACCAACAAATAAACAAAACCAACCAAATAAGGTCTTGAAGAGTTGGAATCCAGTCTCTGGCTTCTCACACACCAGAAATAACTTGGTGTATGAGAGAACAAAATGCCATTTGGGGGCAGGGATCCATACACATTCACCTCCAGCAGTGGTGAAGAGCACAGGGCATAGTATGTCAATCACCAGGTCCACAATAGATACTTTACCTTCAGAAATGAAATGAATGAACAACAACAATTACACTTTTAAGTAAATACTAATGATTAGTAATGTTACCACTATACATTGAGGGCAAAGAATCCAGAATTATTCTTCAAATGTCCTTCTCTGTGATGGTTGAGAGAAATGTCATATTATCCCTTAAATGCTCTTTCTATTAATGAGATTGTGCCTGGGTCTATGGTTTACAAGGAAGACAGAAGGTCAAGAAGAGAGGGTATGCTTGGGAAATTAGGAATATCTTTGTTTTCTATGTACCATATCTATTTAGATCATGGGTTCTTTATTTATTTTTTTAAGTATCATGCATTCCTTCAGCAATCAGCTAAAGTCTATAAACATCTTTTCAAAATGCTTTTAAATATAAAAATTAAAATATATTAATATGATTAAGCCAATTATATTGAAATAAAATGTGTAATTTTTCCATTCAAGTTCAAGGGTCCACTGAAATCTTTCTTGATTGTCTAAGGACCCTGGCATGTATTCTTTGATCCAATGACCTGATTGTTCCAGGAATTAGACACTACATCTCTTGGCTCTAGACATTTTCTCTGGATGTTCCCCATTCTTGAAATGTTCTCCCTACTTCTGTTCATTCTATTGAGTAACTTGACTTCCATCAACTCCGAACTGAAATCCTATATTCTGCAGTAAGTCATCTCCAACTCTTCTGAGTTTTTCTGCTGTTCAGTATTTTAGTTTCTGTTCAATATTTCTTTTTAATCCTGCATATAATTTCCTTTCTATATATTTATTTGCATGTCATTTTCAACATTATATTGTAAACTCCTTGAAGACAAGAATTGTCTTTTTCCTCCTTTTATAATCTCAGGATTTAGCACAGTGCCTAGCATATAGTAGGTATTTAGTAAATGTTGATTACTTGGCTTAAGGTTAAAAATCCCTAGTCTAAATTATAATCTGAGAACATGATAACTATTTGTGTCTGACTTATTTGAAATCTGCACAGCCTTTTGTTCTTTTGTTAATCACTTTATATATCCTAATATTTTAACTCATTAAGTTAACTTGGAATCTTAAAAAATTATGCCTACCATTTTTATATCACATTCACTATTTTAATGTAGCTTTCTTCTCCACATCCTGTAAACCATGTAAAAAAGATTATTCAAATAGTCAAAGGGGTGTGTAATCTCATTGATTCAAGAGGTCTCTCCAGTGATTCATATTTTATCATATTTTATCCTATGTTTCTCTTGCCTGTGTCTTCTCCAAAGTTCACCATAGGTAGTCTACCCAACATGCTGGAAGCCTTCTTTGCTTTCTTATAACAATCATAAGTGTACCCTTGGAACATTCTGGCAGTCTACATAATATGCCTTACCTTTGTTATATCTTTTTTTTTTTATCACATAATTCTTTGATAATATTTTTTCTTATGTTCTAAGTGGTTTGTTGTTCATATGTTCTGCTTCCATGTACCTTTCCATTCTTTCTGAGTTGGTATTCATCTTTTTATTCAGAAGCAGTGGTATTAGAAGTCTGACTGCCATATAGCAACATTAGTATAATGATATATCAAAAAGATGACTCTGTACTATTAGAGGAAGTTTGGGGATCATAAGAGTGTTTTACAATTTTCCCAAAGCAATGTATCTCACTCTCGTTATTTAAATTCTAGGCCCAGTTCATATTTCATCTATATCATTTGTTCCAAATATACTTCCATTCATATTCATGTTAAAATTTTCATATATATGATAACAGATACTGTTCATCCATTTGATCTTTCCTTTGTGGATACATAGACCAAACTTATTTAGTAACTATAGCTTCTTCCATTGAAGAATTTAAAAAGAAAAAAATAGTTTTATAAAACTAACTGATACAATAGCTATATCTGACAATATTTGTAATATTCCATAGCTATGGATTCCTGTCTTTTCAGTGGAAGGAGGAAAACACATTTTCTCAACTCCTCTACTGGGCCAAACTTCATCATTGTTAATTACATAGTATTTTGTTTTATTGTTCTTTCCATTTATATTGTTGTAACCATTATGTATAGTTTTCCTAATTCTGCTTTCTTAACTTTCTATCAGCTCATATCTCTCTAAATTCTTTACATTCGTTTTTTTCTTATGGCACACTAATAATCCATTACATTCATGTTCTATAATTGGTTAGTCATTAGTTAATTCCTAGATAAGTACTTTTAGTTTCTTTATTATGACAAAAAGGGCTGCTTTAATATCTTAGAATACAGGGGACCTTTCTGTGTATTCTTGGTTTCCTTGGAAACTATGTCACAGAGGAGGATTTCTAGATCAAATGATGTGGACATTTAGTCATTTTTAAAGCATAATTCCAAATTGGAAATCCTGAATTTTTAAATAACTACTCTTAATTAGGACCTACAGGATAAAAAGAATTAATGTAGCTTTCAGAGGTTCCTGAAATGGAAATAGAGAATAGTCTAGATCTTTGATGAATCTGGCTTCAATAACATAAAACAAACACATTAAGCTATACTGGAAATTTGTCTGTTTAGATAGATGTATAAATTTCTTACTAAAACTAATTAAATTATTGGTGTTTTTCTTTTCATTCTATGAAATGGGAGTCAAAGTATATCTTCTTGTTTCATCTTTATGACTCTCCTATCACCCAGATTATTGTTTTTTTAATGGAAAGAGTATTGGACATGGAGTCAGGTGATTTGGGTTGAAATTCCAGCTTTGACACTAATTGACCTTGGTGAAATTATTTAACTTTCCTGACCCTCATTTTCAGCATCCGGAGGGAAAAAATACCTACCTTGCAAGGTTATTATAAGGGAAATACTTTGCAAATCTTAAGAGTTAAATAAATGTGCTATTATTACATTTAATTTAACGTTGCATTTTTTTTTTCTTCTCTTTATGCCCCTGGGGCTCATATATTAAACACAACTGTAGTAGAAAATTAAGAAAATGTAATATCAGGTACAAATTTTCAAAATAGGTAGTATGTCACTGATGTTTGGTAGCTTGGTCAGGAGTCAGCTATTGGGTTCAAATTAAAGTGAAACAAAGCTGATCTGTGTTAATAAATTCAATGTCAATTTAATGGAAAAGCACAGTATCCTTCCAGTATTGTCATTGGCCATATGATCTGGGTAACAGCCATGTAAATAGTTCTAATAGAAGAAACAACTTAGTTTATAATCATTGAATGCCAGATATGGAAGGGGCTTGCCTGTTATCATAGCAGTAAATGCATTTATGAAAAAATTTAAAATTTCCAACCCACACCCTGTGTTTATTGGAAAAGTTCAAAAGACAGAGGAAATAAAAGTTGACTATATTTGTTGGATAACAAATACCAATCCACAATAGTTTAATGCATTTCTGTTAGTGCTGTGAATTTATCTGGAAATGTGTCCTGCATTTTCATTACCTAGATCAAAGTGAATGAAATAAAAAAAAAGTTTGAATATTAAGGAATTAAGGCCATAAAATAATGACAGGATAATGAAATAAGAATGATCTGCTTTTCTGAGATCTTAGTAAAAACAAAAACAAAAACAAAACAAACAAACAAAAAAAACTCCTGTGCACAGTAAAACAACTACATCAATTGAAATGGCATTTTCAAATTGAGCTCTTTTTTTTTACTGCTGCTTAGAAAATCTACTGGACAAGGGCAGACTCTATAGTTCAAAGGGTCATGGATGAAATCTCACTACAAGACCCTTGGAAAGTAAGCAAGGAAACAAAAATTGGAAAGGGCTATTCTTGATTGCTAGTCCAACATATAACACCAATTCTTGTAGCCCTTTCTGTCCCACACCAGAGTGAAATACCTTTAATTCTAAGTACTAATTTCTCTGGGAGTTCTCTTTCAAAATTCAAATATTTCCAATGAAGCAACATTGAAGTCTTTCATAAGTCATTGATACTTTAGCAGATATCGATTTAGTAATGTTCTCTCCCAATAGTATAGATATCTATAAGGGGAAAAGGAGCATTTCAAAACAGAACCACAGAGAAACTCTTGGATTAGGGAGGGAAAAGCTACATGAGACACCATAAGGTAGAACTCTGAGAAGTCTAGGGGCTGGAGCAAAATCATGGGTTCTCTGAAGAGCGTATGACAAAACAGGGAGGGTCACTGAAAGGAGAGGTAGAAAAGAATTTCAGATAGACTTATTTTACTTTTATGTATTAACTATGGTGGGATACTAAGCTGAGGTCAAAATTGATTCAAGTCTGAACTAGGAAAAGGTCACACACTTTAACTCAGGTGATAAGTAGAATTTAGGTGATATACAAAAGAATTTCTGGAACTCTAAGCCCTAGACATGAGTTGCAGATCAACATCTTATTTGCCTATGATGATGGAGAAATACAAGGCCTGCTGTGTTGCCAATGTATGCAAAAGCCTTTTTTACAGACAGATTTTAATTTTTTTCTTTTCCATATGTTTAACATATTGGATTATTTGCCATCTAGAGGAGGGGATGGGGAAAAAGGAAGAAAAAAATTGGAACACAAGGTTTTGCAAAGGTGAATGTTGAAAATTATCTATGCATGTTTTGAAAGTTACACAATATTAACTCTAATTGAAAGAAATATTTAGAAAAAATGACAAAGTAATAAAAATTTCCTGCATAACTTGGGATTTTTCGTGGGGGCAAAACAAAAAAGGTCAATTATTCTCATTGCATGATATAGGACTATGGATCAGACCTCCATTTCTCATTATATAATTAGTTATAAAATGGACTGATAGAATAACAAACCTGCTACAGTGTCTTTGTCAAACAATTTAGCGAGCTTCTTGATTATAATTACTTTGTTATGATAAAAATACAAATTTTATTTTTCTAAGTTATAATCTGTGAAAAATTTATGTTAATGAATTTTATTATAGTCCCCAACATCAGAAATTGCTCTAGGATACTTTTTTCAAAGTCCTTGTTGGACTTAAAAGTCAGAAAATCTGAAAACTGAATCAACAAATGATGGCAAGGGGGAGAGAAAAAAGGGTCCTCCAAGCCCTGATTTGTTTTGGCAGAAGAAAATAAAGAATATGAATTAGATCTGCTTTATCACTTTAATCCAATCACCTGGAACAGGTAGATCACTTCTCACCTCAGGTTCTTAAGTGACTACTATGAGCTTTTGGGGTCAGCTCTCTATTTCTAACCATGCTGATACTCAGACCAAAACTTCCTAGCCATGACTTGTTCCAGCTTTGATCTTGAATTTGAATGATTTCCTTTGAATTTTGGGGAATGTGACTACTAAGCAAATGCAGTCTCATGCTTCTCAATTTTTCCCAGGTGACCATTCCAAACTTTGTGACTCATGGGGATAGTTTTGAATTAGTTTTCATTCTTCTTTACCCTTCAGTCAAAAGATGAATGACTTACTCTGAGTGGCTGTGTGTTATACTTTTATCACAAAACTTCAGAAGATGTTAATTATCCCAAATAAACAGAGGAATATCCATATTTCAAATCCATGGTTTTCAAAGTCCCACAAAGAATCCTTGGGCAAAAAGCATGTATGTCTTTGCCAATTATTACAACAGACCCTAAAGAGTTGTTACAAGAAAACTTCTCTTTCTATTCATCCCCAAATTAATCTCTAAAAGCAACTTTTGCCAAAGTCAACTTGATGTCCAGGAGAATGTTATAAAAGGAAAGTTCCAATTTGATTCTTTTAATTTTAGCTTCTACTCAGAATGACCAAGATACTCCGTAATTGGTTAAAAATTAAGAAAAACAAAGGACTTTCTACTAAAAGTGTAATGTTGACGTGGAAGATCTTATGAGGAAAATGCCTTCCTTTTGTTTAGAATTTTTTGCCATACTAGTTCGTTACACCTCTCCCTGATTTCCAGTTATGCTGAAATTTGTTCTTTATTTTGAACTGGATCATAGATTATTAATTCATAGATTTTTTTAGAGGGAAGGGATTTTTCCAGATGAGGGAAATAAGGCCCAAAGTGACATGCTTAAGATCATGTAGACAAATGACAGAGAACAAATTTGAACTGAAGACTTTGGACTTTGCCCTGGAATACTGAACCCTTTTATGTAAGCTTTCTCCTTATCTTGCTCCCCAAATTCCAAGGAGGCCTTCATGCTACTTCCTCTGAAGCAGCTGGGTAACCCAACAGATAGAGACGACTGGTCCTGAACTCAGAGAAACATGAATTTAAATCTAGCTTCAAAAATTTGCTAGATGTGTGACCTTGAGCAAGTCATTTAATATCTACCTATCTGCTTTGTAGTAGCCTTTCTCCTTACTATTCAGAGTTTATAAGATATAGCCATCTCCAAAACTCCACTTAAAAACAGGAAAAAAAAAACCAGTGATAAAATTCAAGCAGAGAATCATATCCATACATTGGTCTAAAATGGGGAGGGTCTAAGACCTCTCCCAATTTAAAAGTTTATAGCATATTTCTTTCACTCTAAAGCAGTCAGGCAGGAAAAGCCAGCAAGAAAGATATTTACTGGATTTCTTTTAAATCCAAACTTGATTCTCTCTTTCTTAACAAAAGATATCAAATATCAAGTACTCTGAGAATATCAATGAGCTCTCTGAATGTTGGCCAGTTTCAAGCTTATGAACTTTATACAAAACACTTGTAGCTTGTCTCTCTCACACACACACAAATCAATAAATCACAAAACATGTTGGATGAGGAGCAAAAAGGCAGTGTCAAAATGTCCCAGGGGTATGAAAAACGATTTATTATCAATTTAGTAATTATCAAATAATTCATAACAAAGAACCAAAACATTTTTAAGGAGGGTGTGGGTTATTCCCTCCTTTTATATTAATAGTAATAATAGTTAACATTTAAATAATCCTTTAGGCATTTTCTCTGTCCCCATATTGGGAAAGCTCTCTGCTTTCTTCCTTCCCTGATTTCCTTGAGATCCAGGAAGTCTTTCCCAATACCCCTAAATTCTGGTGCCTTCCCTTTCTTAATCATCTTCAACTTGCTTGTTTGGCACATAGTTATTTATGTTATTTGCTCCATTAGAATGTGAGAGCTGAAACTTGTCTTTGGCCTTTCTTTGTATCCTCATCACTTAGCATAGTAATTGGAAGATAGTAATTACTTAATGAATATTTATTGATTGACTGGCAGTTATGGGAGGGATAAGGTAGTAATGACAGTGATGATAAAAAAAAGAAGAAAATAAAAAATTAATGACATTTTTTTAAAATATAAAGAAGAAAGCAGAAAGAGCTTTAGATAGAAACAGATGAGTAGAAGAAGCATGCTGGAACTATTGGGTTAAATTCCATGCATACTTTAAAAAATCAAGCTTTACAAGATTTACAATTCCATATATAATGCTCTTTCTGTTCTTTTTATGTGAAAATAGTTGTTTATTGATGTTTGACAAGTTCATCATCATCATCATCATCATCATAAATACCTTGGTCTCTTTCAGGGAATACACCTCTATCTCATATAGAATTATCAAGAAGAAAGCTGTGATAGAAACTATTAAAAAAATTTCTAGTATCCTAAAATCAAAGCTTAATTGGCAAAACATGTTCCCTATTGGTTGTCTTTTATTTCTGGAAAAGGACCAAAATGACATCACTATGTTGGGGTCAGGTACACTGTGTCTGACTGTGACTGATTAATCCAACATGAGCTCAGAATGCTCTACCACATGTTGGGAAAAATTGTCCGTGTGAACATTTGGAGTGGAGATGTCTCTAAATTTATACATCTCACATTTCTTTTGAGCCATTGCAATTCTGCTTTGCTCATAGAACACAGTGCCTTCTTTGATGTGGGCACAGCATACTGGGTATCCCTGTGCCAGTGTCTCATGTCTCACGATTCCATGAGAACACGATTCCAATGTTCTTCAGAGAGACCTTGAGTTCCCTATTAATGCTTAGGGAACCACTATCCAGTTTTGCAACCTCAGTGTCCAATTCCTCATTCTCACTCACTCCATATATCCAATTAATTGCCAAATCTTGGATTCCTATCTACAACATTTCTCATATAGTCCTCTTTTCTCTTCTCTTGCAGCTGCTAATCGTAGTTCCAGACCTTATTACTTCTCTCATGTTATTACAATAGCCTTTTCAACTTGATTCCCTACTTAGTGTTTACCAATTCTGTATACTACACACCTGATTTTTCTTAAAATACTTCTGACCTTGTTACTTCTCTACTTAAAAGCAAACAAACAAAACAAAACAGAACAGAACAGAAACAACTCCACTGGCTCCTAATTACCTCAAGGGTAAAATATAAAATATTTTATTTGGTATTTAAACTCTTTACGACATGATGCTATTCTGTCTCTCCAGTTTTGTAACTCATTATTCCCCTTTGTACTATACCAAAAGTATGCAGTTCAAAATTAAAGTAGTTATTATGAGCAATTTCTACACCAAGTTCACTTCTGAATTTGGCAAAAATCTTTGCAGGAGTTGATGCCTTAACTGTTGATGAGTTTGGCTTCAACCAAATTTGCCAACTTGATATTGCTTAGATATGACATTTCATCTCTCTTCTCTATTCCTTTGCATGGGCCATCCTCCATACTTAGATTGCTCCCTCTTCACCTCAGCCCCTTGGAACTTCTGATTTTCTTTAAGACTCAACTCAAGTATTTATTTGTGACTTTTGTTCATCTCTTTAGAAGTTAATGTTTGACCTCTTTGTTATCTTCTCTCCCCTTTAGATATTTTGTATATAGCCATTTATGTATGTGGAATTTAAACTCCTTGAGAACAGGAACTATTTCATTTTTGTTTTCACATCTTCATTGCTAAGTTGTAGTGTTTAGAACTAGTTGATATGGAGTAAATGCTCAAATGATTGACACATTTTAAACACTTAACAGTTCCATGATACCACTCTTAATGTATATATTTTTTAAAATTCTACAATGAATAATAGATTTGAAAGCTGTCCTAACACAATCCAAATAATCTTAGTGAAACATAGGGTACAAAATTCCAGAGAAAATATGTAAAGATTAATTGTTTTTGTCAAAAGGGAGAAGAGAATTGATAGTCATTCTTAGAGCACATGACAAATTGATTAAAAACCTCAAAATTACTTTTGATGGAAGCAGACATCATTTTACCCAGCAATAGTGAAGTTTCACAACAGTTATTTGCCATTGGGTTTTATAAAATGTAACCAAGAATGGTTTACCCCTAGATGGAGCCTATGAAACAGCTAAGATCCAGGATTGAAATCAAAAAGATTTCCCTGGGTGACATCTACAAGAAATCAGTCAACAATATGTTGAACAAGAAGCATAGAATCATAAAGATTTGTTTATGGGAAGGGGGGGATGTATTCAGTATTAGGTCATCACTGCTAGAAAATATAAAAGGATTATCCTTGAAGACCTTGGGCTCAGTAATAAAGTCTGATTATGTGGGGAAGTAGTAGAAATTGTTCAATTCATCAACACAGGCTAAAGAAATTTAGTACCTATAAATTATCAAGATAGAGTGTAGTCATTAAAATAATACATCAGCATCTGCACCTAGAGAGAGGACAGTGGAAACTGAATGTGAACTACAACATAATTTTCACTCTTTTTGTTGTTTGCATTTTATTTTCTTTCTCATTTATTTTCCTTTTTGATTTGATTTTTCTTGTGCAGGATGATATTTGTGTAAATACATATAGAAGAATTGCACATATTTAACATATATTGTATCACTTGCTATCTAAGAGAGGAGGTAGGAGGAAGGAGGGGAAAAAATTAGAACACAAGGTTTTGTAAGGGGGAATGAAGGAAATTATCCATGTATATATTTTGAAAATAAAAAAGCTTTAATTAAAAAAAGAAAAAAATATATATCAGAAATTCACTGAATCTCTATGTAACAATTACAGACTTCCAAATATACTTGAGAATTCATCTGGTGAATTGTATTGAAACTGAAGTATTATTATAGTCCAAATTATTGTTCTCAATAAAAGATATAACATTGATTCATTAAAAAGAAATTAAGATTAACATTTTTTAAAATGTGTATTAAATACTAATACTCTTTGAGCTATGTAGAATAAAGAACTTTAAAATATGGAGACTCAGAAGAAGAAATCACAACCATACAGGAACAGGATGAAACATATATCATTGCTTTTTGCCTTCGTTTTAATTTCTCTATTTTTTTTTGAGTATTTACCTTTTCATCTTTTTTTCTTTTCTTTCACTTCCCTTCCCTTCTCTTTTCTTTCTTCCCTTTTTTATTTTCTCTAGATTGTACCTGTCTATCTCATCCAAGCTAGAAATGCTTTTTTTTCAGAGATGAATGGAAAATTTGACATTCAAACACAAAATTCAAAAGAAGCATGAAAAAGGTAAACAAGTGAGAAATCAAAATAAAAGTAACAAGGTTTGCATTTCCAAATGGGAAGATAATAAATGGAAACTCTAACAACTTTATTAGCATTAGGACAGTTAGAAGGAGTCTATTTAGACAGAAGGTATGAACACACATATATATAATGTTGGGATTATAACAAAAGCTTGTTAACACATATTCTAAGCTATTCACTCTCCTTGTCATTCTTTTCTCCCTAGCTACCATTTTATTTTGTATTTCTTATTTCATCTCTTTCAGATATTTTCATAGTTCTTATTGCTACTACATTCATCTTTTTGAGGTGCTCCTTGGACTGGTAGCCCTTTCCTTTTTAAAAATCCTTTTCTGGACTTATCTTTTGGACTTTTCTCACTCTATAGCATTTCTTCACTGTATTAAACATTTCTTCTGTTTACTCATATCTTTAGGTTCAATTTCTGGATTGTAGCATTGTGCTTTATGCTTTTGGATGGTGTGGGAGGGTCCTGCTTGGTCCTGGATGCAGGGGCTAATTCTAGGCTTCATCTTCTACAAGAACAAAGGTTTTGTTGTAATCTCTCAGTAGTAAAATTTAAATTTTGATGCTGTCCCCTTCTCTGTCTCCTTTGTGCATTATCTATCCCATATTGTCAGAGTTACAGACCCTACTCATTCACTCTTATTTGTGCTGATAGAGGATTTTCTACAAGTCCCCAGCTACTTCTCTACTTTGATCGATGCTGCTTACATGCTTTGCTTTATGTTGGATCATCTCTTTTAAGAACTTGGGCAGAATTCTGGAAGTATTTTTGTATACTGGTTGGAGGGTTGGATGAGGGAGTTTATAGCTATTTCTTTTTGGTTTTCTAAATCATTGATCTATATGGTTCATATTTTAGAGTTGACTAAAGTATATATGGGGCAACTGAACTCTACATTTTAATATGGCACCATTTTCCTTATACATCACAAATTCTTTTAGGACCAGGTAACCCAAATCCTTAAGGGAGTTGTCTTCTTTTAGTTTTTCTCTTCACTTTTCTTGGGTTTCAAATCTTTGTTATGCATTTTGAATGTTTGGTAATCATCATGCTATACCAATAAAGAATTACATTTAGAAACAAAATGCTTTGATTCTAATCTCGCCTGGACAAAGCTCTTTTACCTCTCTGGGACACACTTTCTTCATCTGTAAAATGAGCGATTAAATGTATTGGCTTATAAGTTTCCTTTCAGCTCCAAGTGCAGAGGTATAAAATCAAGTTTTTAACTGTTTTGCATCCCATTTTTCTTTATTGGTTAGAATTAAATCCAGAACAACAATCCTACTTATGGCTTCCTTCATCTTTTGAAGAATTAAGTGACAATGATGTTACAATGATGATAATTAACATTTCTATGGTCCTTACTATGAATCATAGTAACATGAACTCATTTAATCCTCACAAAAAAATCTGGGAGGTAGTGTTATTATTGTCTCCATTTTAGAGATGAGGATACGAGGCAAACAGAGACTAAATGATATGCCCAAGGTCACACAGCTAATAAGTGTTTGAGGCCAGATTTGAACTTAAATTATCCTCTCTTCAAGCCCAGTATTCTATCAACAATACCACCTAACTACCCATATAAACATATCAATAACTTATTTGCAAATTTTCCCATAATCAAAAGTAATGAATAATTTATCAGTTGTAGATCAAAGGAACAAAATAGACAAAGGAAAAATCAGAAATAATGGAACTGACTGGTCAATAAACTCTGAAACAAATTATGTGGAAGAGAACTTTCTATCTGATAGAAACTGCTGGGAAAATTGAAAAGCAGTTGAGCACAAATTAAACTTAGATCAGTACCCTATTTTAGATCAACATTAAATTCCACAATAAATTAAAAACAATACAGGACCTGAATATAGAAGGTTATACTATAAAACAGTTGGAAGAGAAATTCATTGTGTAGCTTTACCAGCTATGGGCTGGAGATGGATTCTTAACCAAAGGATAGAATCAATCATAAAAAATAAAATAATTAATTTTTATTAGATAAAATTGAAAAGTTCCTACATAAACAAAATTAATGCACTTCTAATGTCTTCTTCTTTTGCTCTCTCAGAAGTATTGGGAATGAGGGAGGGAAAATACAAAATATGGTGGTCATCAGAATGCTTCCATTGCCTTTCTATTTGCCACCAAACCATCATTGCACCAAGTCCTGGGATAGAAAACAATCCAAAAAAGATAAATGAAAATTCTGTGGGAACACTGACATGACTACCAGTTCTATTTCTAGACATGAAAATCCATAAACATTATTATTATTAATCTCTCTTTTCTTATATACTTCTTTTTATCCCCTACTTGCTACTCTCTTATATCTGGCTTTGTGATTGAATAAAGGTATTTCTCTCTTCCATTCCATTTTCAGTTTAAAGTGCTCTTGTTTGATCTCCTGGCAACTATATCTTCTTCCTAGTTTTCAATAGATTACACAGTCTATGGGCAAGTTCTTGTCATTTTCATATCTTTATTTAAGGTCAAGAAAATGAAATCCTATGAAGTCATCTTAATCATATTTTTACTCTATATATTTCTTTTCTATTTTGAAACTTTCAGTATGCTGCAGTGATGAAAACAACATCTGTCCCTCTAAAGTCTTCAGTTTCTTGCTTTGGACTTCAGAATCCCTTGAGATTATTTCTAGCTTCCTTCTGGAGGTATCACTTGATTCCACAAAATTCTCAAGTATTGTTAGCTAGATTTGAAGAGTTTGGAGATGTCCTTTGTCAGGTCCCTGATGTATTTTCCATGAAAATAGTTTCTCTCTCAAATGTTTATGTCGTTGAAGACATAACTACTTAAAAACCTATTGGCAGATGTACCAACTACCATAACTTTCTAAACCAGGCTATTGTACTTTACTGATTCTATGTTTTATTTTCTCTCTTAAAATGTGAATTCCCTGAAAGCAAGGACTGTAACTTTTAGCACTGTATCTGGTACATAATAAATGTTTGATTCCTTTTTTCCCATTCTTTCACTGATCACTTAATTCCCAAAGTAATTCCCCCTTTTTCTTCAATGAATTTAGTTCCTGGACCACAATCATTCTCTTCACCCCAACCAATCCTTGCCTTTGTGCTAAGGGATTCCACATAAATATTGATGTTCTTAAAAGACCCTAAAATCTCAGTTCTTTAAACTATTCAGTTTTCATAATCTACTCCTCCAACTTTGCTACTGACAGAGATGGTCAAACTCTTAATCTTGCTATATTCCCAAATAATTCTATTTCCTTTATCTGATGGTAATCTTTTATCATTCCATCTTTCTCTATAACGTTTGACCACTAGCCTTGTTCTTATTTTCTCACTGTGCTCTTTAAACCTTCTACCATTCAATATTTCCCCAGGAATCAACTCTCCTTTGATTACATTCTCCTAGCTTCCCAATTGAGTCCTTGATGAACCAGTTCAACTCCACCCTTGAATCCTTTAATCTCTTATCATATTTGGCCAAATCTTAAGCCTGGTTTATTCCAATCAGTTGTAGCCTGTGTTCCTATACACATGCTGAGAAAAAGAACTGGAGGAAGTCAGAAAACTCTACTGATTAGGTTTTTTACAAATGTATATTCTCTCATTTCAGTTTGACTCTTACCATAGTAAAGCAAGTTTTATACTTCCTAATCGATTCTCTATCCCACTCACCACATTGGCAATTCCAAACTTTCTCATCTTTTCTTAAGTCTTATACAGATTCTCCTATTTCCACTCTTTTTCAATAAGGACCACACATTATATATCTCATAGAAAAAAATGAAGCCATTTAATGAGCTCTCTTTTTTCTCCTTATCTCACATTTCTCCAACCTCATACACCACAACAGTTTCCAATGGTAAGGTGACTCTTGTCCTTGCCAAAGTCAACCTTTCTACATGCACCTTTGCTCCAATCATCTTTTATATTCTCTCAAAAAATTGTTCCCACAATCACTCCTCTTTTCTAATCTTCAATTTTCTCCCTTAACTTCCCTATTGTCCACAAAATGCCTGTTAGCTTTATCCTTAAAAATCATAACTTGATCTTACCTTCCTCATTATTATCCTGTATCTTTCCTCCGCTAAAACCATTGGGAAAAAAACTTTCTATACTCACTGCCTCCATTTCTTCTTCTCTAATCCTCTTCAAGACCTATAATATGTTTTCTAAACTTAACATTCAGATGAAAGCACTCCTTCTAAACTTACCAATGTTTTCTTAATTGTCAGATCCAATGTTTTTCTCAAACCTTAACCTTCTTAAAAGTATGTCACTATAAAATACTTTCCCTAAAAACCCTCTCTTTTCTGTTTTTATAATATTATCCTATTATATTTTTCTTCCTCCCCATGTGATTGTTTATTCATTTGTTTTTAGTCTCCTTTGCATGTTACATCCATTATACTAGTGGTGTATCTCTCAAAGCTCTGTCATGAGTCCTCATTTCTTTTCTTTCCATAGTATCTCTTCCTAAACTCATGAATTTAATTATCATCTCTAAACAGATTATTTCTCCATCTATATATTCAGCACTAGTCTGTCTCCTGAGCTTTAATCCAGTTCCATGTCTGACATTTCAAATTGCACGTTTCCTAGGCATCTCAAAGTCAGTAGGCCCAAATTAGTGTTCATATTCTGTCTTCTATCTATCCACACTCAGTTCAAATCTTTCTTCTGAAATTTCCTGTTACTGTCAGGAGCATTATTAGCCTTCTGGTAGC
This sequence comes from Myrmecobius fasciatus, assembly GCA_023553655.1. Taxonomy (NCBI): domain Eukaryota; kingdom Metazoa; phylum Chordata; class Mammalia; order Dasyuromorphia; family Myrmecobiidae; genus Myrmecobius; species Myrmecobius fasciatus. The sequence continues at coordinate 170,853 of JAJPUD010001960.1, forward strand.
CCAAATTCACAATTTTTGTGTCAATTTCAACTTCTCATTTTTACCTCATAGCCAATCTGTTGCTAATCCTTATCCTTGCTACCTTCACATTTGTCATATCCCTCTCTTTCCTCTGTTCCCATAGTTATTACCCTAATACAAGTCTTTGTTTTCTCTTATTTGGAATATTCCATTAGGTTTCTTATTGGTTATATCCACTCTAATTATCCTTCACAGAGCTACAAAATAATTTTCTTACTGTTCAAATCTGATCATGGTACCCCCTACTCAATAAACTCCTTTGGCACCATTTTACTTCCAAGATCAAATGCAAAGTCCAATGTTTGCCATCTTTATAGTTTTGATCCTTCTGACTTTTTTGTTTGTTAAAAAAAAATCTCTTTTCTTTTTATACTTTTCTTCACTTCTTGTACTTTACAATTCAGCCATTGGCTCTTCTTCTCTCTTCTTTGTGACATTCTACTGACCTTCCCCCATGTAAGGAAACCTCTCCCTACTTAATTTTGTTTCTCAGAATTTATGGCTTCCTTTTAAACTCAGCTCAAATATCACCTTGTGCTTGGTACTTTTCACAGTCCCTGCATGCTGGTTGTCTTGATTTCTAAGGTTACTTTTTAATTTATTCTCAATGTATCTTAGACATACCTATTTATCTACCCTAACAGAATGTAAACTCCTTGAGGACAGTAATTGTTTTTGCTTTTCTTCATTACACTTAGCATAGGGCAGAACACATGATAAGTACTTACTATATTCTTCTTGATTAATTGGTAGTAAATTCTCCAAATCCTAGCAGTCTCTATGGACCCTTCTCATCCTTTCATATAATTTATATTGATAGTTCTTCTCAAAGGATCTAGTCCTACTCTCTAGGACAGAAGCTAGAACCTCTTATATACCTTGGAGTAACATGACAGTATTTTAATGTGCCTTCTACTTCCCTTTTTCTTTTCTGTCATATTATTACATCTTCCAACCACTTTACAAGGGTTTGGATTCTTTCTGGTTTTGAATCTTTATCCTGTTTATTTTACTTTTAGAGCACTTCTTCCTTTCTTTATGTGTATACCTCATTTGTTCTGGTAGAGAGATCTTTAGCCCTTTCTCTTTGTCCTCTAATGAACATAACTTGCATTTTATGACCATGTGGTTTTCTATAGCTGCACAGACAGAATGCATTTTTTGTAAAACCCTGGACTGCTTCGCTTGTACTTCATATTCTCTAGAACAGAGACCCTCAAATCTGTCACTCTGCACTAACTTTTATTGCTAATTGACATAACAAAATGGCTCTCTTCCTGAGCACTCCTAAATTAGTCTTTTTTACAGCTTGCCTATCTTTTACCCCTCAGAATTTCTTCTGTTTTCTCTCTTATTTTGTCACTATTTGTCAATATCTGTAATTAGTAGATCCCTGTAATTAGTAATGCCCTAATGCAGTTGACCTTCTACTGTTATCTATGGGAACGTCTTCAGCAAAAAGTTCTGTCTTTTTTCTCTTTTCTCCTCTCACTGTGGTAAGATATCAGATGTTAATAACTTCTGTCTTTCAATCTAGTTATGATATCTTTATTTAGTTAAGCCTTTAATAAACATTTTCTTCATAAGTTGTAGGTAATTGATGCTAACTTCTTTGGTTTGTTTAACAGAGATCTTTATCATCCATTCATTCAACAGGCGTTTATTGAGTGCATATTTCTAGGCAAGGAGTTTTTACAGACATTCATAAAGAATCATTAATTCTGAGTCCTTTACAAGGAATTATGTAGGGAGAATGAGGTGTTCTGTCCTGGATAGTTACTAGAGAATCATTAGTATGAGATAAAAATCAAAATCTTGACCTGAGGGGATAGTCTTAGAGCAATCTGGGAACCATACTGAGGCTTGAGGAGAGAATTATGAAATAGGTTACACCTGGAGTCTGAGACTCTGAGGCCACTAATTAGTGAGGTGTCTGAAAGTGAAAAACAAAAACAAAGTAGAAGAGACAAATTTGGAGTTAAAAATGGGTACCAGATTTATCTCACTTTTATCAGAAAAACATGAGCCATGATTTTTCAGAGGAAATTGTTGAGTGGTGGATAACACTTCACTTCTCCTTTAGGGATATGCTTTGATATCTATAAACATTCAAAGTGATGACAAGAGTGCAAATTATCACAATCCTCTAATTACCACAGATGGTATCCTTATATATTTATACGTTGTATGCCCCAGTAAGCTATAGATGTTTCATCCATTCTTCCTTTTCTCCCATCTTTGATTTCCAATTTGAATCCTTGCCTACTATCTGAAAACATATTTCAGTCTTTCCTTAGCTTAAATATTTTTACCTTGGTCATGTCTTTGCCTCAAGTTATCACTCTGTGTCTCCCCTCTAATGACTAAATTCTTAGAAAGAGCAATTGCCTCTAATGTCTTCCATTCACTTCTTAACCCCTTAAAATATTGTTTCCAAGCCTACCACTGGACTGAATATACCTTTTCAAAGCTCTCTGGTGACATTTTAATTGCTAAATACAATTTTTCCCCTATCCTTAGTCCTCATCCTAGGCAGTACAGTAAATGGCATCAGATATGTTGTCATGGTTTTCCCTAAATATATTCCTGTCCCAAATTAAACATTGGTATTGACTCTAAAAAGTTTATATACCATTCTCAAGTCTCATTATGAGATCTGTAGGATGTTCTAGTAAGTAGACTGCTAGACTTGGAGAGAGTCAAGAGAGCTGGGTGATAGTCCCAACATTGACACTGATGAGTTATGTGTGATGTTGGATAACTCACAATGTTTCTGCTTCTTTGTTTCCTCATCTCAAAAATGAGGGTGTCAGGCTACATGTCTTTTGAGGTACTTTTCATGTCTAGCATTTTATGAATCCTCAGGCTAAAATGGTAGAAATAAGAAAGAAGCTAAGGAGTATTAAAGGAAAAGGAGTTAAAGTAGGGGATTTTTTTTCTTCTTCCCTAGGATTACTAATTGCTCTGATCTAGACAAAGTAAATTGCTCCAAAGTATTCATGAATTATTTGATGCAGGAAGTACCAGAATCTCTTTTTTAAGAGAATTTGAACTTGTGGTATGACATTTTGATAATATGTAAAGTCTGCAGGAAGAGACAGGTTAATCTTACCATCTTTGCCCTGTGGTAGAAAGAGGTAAGCAGAATTAAATGGGAGGAGGGAAAACATAAGGCCTAGATAATTAACCCTTCAATAAATGAATACTGTTAATTTGTACATTATTTCCTTTGTTTTGTCTGCATCTCTCATTTGGCTAAAGAATAGCTCTCAATATATACTTTATTAAAGGCTACTAAATACATAATATATAGTAGATGTAATACTTTTTTTTTGATCAATTGATTGTTCATGCCTTTGAAGACTTCAAATGAAGGGAAACTTACAACCTCCAGAACCATAAATAGGTTTTGTTGTTGTTGTTTTTCCTCTGATAGTGAGTCTAAATTTGCTTCTTGGTAATGTCTGCCCACTGGTTTTAGTTCTATCCTCTTACCAACTAAATTACATCGGTTAATGAAGGGCTTTTGAATAACTTATACTTTTTCATTTTCAGAGTCTAAAGCAATAATAGTGACTTCCTATGAGAATCTTATAGTTTATCTAACAATTTGAAAGCCCAGAATATTTGAGATCTTTGTGAAATTTATTTAATCTTAGAGGTGGGAAGAGTGGTCCTATAAAACTCTTACTATAGTAAGAGTTAACTTCAGGTTACAATTGTGAATGAGGGAGAAAAAAAAATGAGAAAAAGAATATGAAAGCAAAAGATGGTGCTTTGGGTTTCTATGGGTAACTGGGGTTGATTGATCATAAGTTTACTTTCAAAAGTCCCATCTCAGAAAGTTAACATAATAGAACACAAGAAACTGGGTTTGTTATCAAATGACTGAGTTGAGTCCTCCAGCATTTACTGGTTGTATGATATTGGGCAAAAACTTGAGTTTAATCAAATTAATATTTATTTAGTAATTATCTTGCCTCAAAGACTTAGCTGTGTGACCCCGTTCACTTAACCTGTTCACTTCAGTTTCCTCGTCTGTAAAATGAACTGAAGAAGGAAATGGGTCATGAAGAGTCAGAACTAAAACTAAATAACTAAATTTATTTTAGTTATTTAAATAACAACAGTAAAGAATCATCATGGGCAAGCCAGTATTCTGGGTGCAGATAACAAGGAAAGAAATGTCACAGTCTTTACTTTGAGCAGCATGCATTGTACTAATACATACAGGATACAAACAGACATGTGAATATGGTGCTTCAATGAAAGGAATTCAGAAAGGAAGAAAACTCTAAGGATGAAAGGTTTGACAAAGAAGGTAACGCCTAAGCATGAGGAAACATGAACATTCGGAGAAGTAAAATCATCATCTCTGGAATTTAGCTTCCTTTTAGATAATTTTGTTCTCTTTCTTCCCTCATTCTTTTAGAAATGACTTTATTTAAGAGGTATCTTGCATATTGAGGTTGAAGGTTGAAAGCTGTATTAGTACTTCTACTCTTGACAAGATAATATAATGAGTGCAAGAGTAGCTCTTGCTATCAAGGAAACCGTCCCCCACTTTCCTTTCTCCATTCTTGAAAAGTGATATCTACTTTCTCAAATGTGTTGCCTTTTTCTTTTGGTATTAATACCTTTTATTTACTTCACTTGGTAGCACATCTATCTTCTCCCATTAGACTGTAAACTCCCCAGAAGCAATGTCTATATTGTCGGTATCTTTTCATTACTCATATTTATTGGTGTTTTTACACATCGTAAGGGATTAATAAGTCTATTAAATTGAATAGGGGGGAATGAAATCTCTGATAGCTTTAAAAAAACTTTCATTCATTCTAAATAGCTCTTTTTTGAGTACATTCCCATTCATGATAAAAAAAAGAAAATCCTAGGGGTACTTAGTAATGTCAGAACATATTTTGTAAAGAATATATAATATAGTTTTCCAAGGTTTGTGAATTACACTCTACGGCTAAATTATTTTTTGATCTGAAGATGTTAGTAGAATTGAATCTCCATGTAATATTAAAAATAATATTTATTACAGTGATGGTGATAAATATAAAGGAAAATTCCTTTTCTTCACAAGAATATTTTAATTTCAGTTATAGTTATTAGAAAAGTTACTAACTGGTTAGAGAACCAAAGTACTCCCCATGAACCATTCAATTCCAATGGTGTTTTAAATGTCATTGGGTAAGATAGATTTAAAAATTTAAGTTCAAGAAAGTCTTTATTTTTTTTTGTTCCTATGTTAATGAAGTGAGTTCTATGTTTGGTTGATTAAAAAGAAATAAAATAACAGTGTTCCTTTTTGCTCCCCTATGTTATTTTAGAATATTTGGGCATGTGAGTTTCATAGCAAGTTCCTGACCCAGAACTATTTAGAAGGAAACTATGGAGTAGCATGGCTAGCTCATAATTACATTTTACCAATATTTTTTTAATGTTCTTGTTATTGCATATTTAAGGGTCTCACATTGAGCACTTGCTTTGGATCACTATTTTGATTTCCATTTCTTGACAGTGATCCAACTCTCTGAATTTGTTCTCCACTATCATTTCTATATCTGAGTCTCAAGATGGCATAATGATCATAGCTTCTATCAAACAATAAACATTTATTAAGCACCTAGTATGTGCCAGAAATTGAGCTAAATTCTGCAAATACAAGAGATAGCAAAAGATAGCCCCTGCCTTCAAGGAACATATAAATGATGGGGTTCTAAGGCATTTCTTTTCCCTTCAATTAGTTCTTTTCCTCTGAGCCTCTCTTGCCAAATTCTGATGATTTGGGAGGAAGGAAAGAAGTTGATGACTTTATACAGCTCTGGTTCACTCAAATTCAATTCACATACAAATCAAGAACTTCTCCTCCTAATATAATTGGTCCTCTTCCAGAACACAGGATGAAAAACAAACAACAATAACAGTTAATTGTCTCTTATCAAGCATATGTAAACTCCATTACATTATAGAATACTTGATGATAGAGCAATTATGGTCAGGAAATGAAAAAATACTTTAAAGAACCTAGATGTAGAAAAGAGAGGGAAAATGAAGAAGAGGCAAATGACCTACACTACAAAGAAAATTAACTTTAGTTCTTTGATGGATGACCAGATTAATGTGAATAGTTCCTTCACTGGTACAAATTGCATCCCACATATGGTTTCTCATCCTGCGGATTTCTGGCTGCCATCACACTGTGAGTTCCTTGAGAGCATGAACCACTTACTTTTGCTTCTTTTTATCTCCAGCACTTAGCATAATGCCTGGCACATGTTAGATTCTTAATAAATACTAATTGCCTTATTAATCGTTTGTCCATGACTTTCTACAAAACTTCCAAAGAAGATCCATCCAAATTGCTGTAAAACTTCTTTAAATTTTGGAATCCAGGAAGATACTAAGGTAAAATTTTGTGGTTCATGTAAAAAGTTATTTTATATTTTGTGGATACTTTTGAAGAATTTATTCTCTAATGTCCAACATCCCTTAATCTATCTCAGTTGTGTCAAATTCAAATAGAAATGGATTTCTGCAAAATGGACTTAGAAAAACACAAATTAACATTATATTGTATTTTTATTTATTTTGTGAAACATTTGTCAAACATATTTTAATCTAGTTACATTATATGTGATTTAAAGAGCACAATGTCATTCAAAAACAGGAACAACTATAGAACCTTGTCATCTTTAAGGTATCTTTCTTCTACTAGGACTTTGAATAGTAGATCCTTTATGATAATGGGAAAGACATTTGTTGAGCATAGTCCCCCATTTGAGAACAATAATCGAAGGAATATTGAGCAGTTATTTCTGCCCTTGTATCTACCAAGTAATTTTGTATTATCTTCCTCAATTATTGATATGTAAGGTTCAAATTAGTTTTCAAGTGATTTTTGATTTTTTATTTTTTAAATCACTTTAGAATTAGCCTTTACTGTTTTTTTTCTTCTAGGGAGCTGAGGAGTGTGAAGATATTTATTTGGGCAAATGTCTATGAACAACCTCTAAATATTGACATTCTGACGTAGAATAGAAATTCCCTGAGGACAAGAACTAATTTTTAAAAGTTTGACTTTGAACTCCTGATATCTGGCAGGTAGGAGAAACAACAAATATTTGTTGAATATTATTTTATTTTCCTTGCCTGGTTTTCTCTCTCTCTCTCTTTTTTTTGCTAAGGCAATTGGGGTTAAATGACTTGCCCAAGGTCACACAGCTAGGAAATGTTAAGTGTCTGAGACCAGATTTGAACTCAGGTCCCCCTGATTTCAGGGCTGGTGCTCTATCAACTGCACCACCTAGCTGGTCTCAGACACTTAACATTTCCTAGCTGTGTGACCTTGGGCAAGTCACTTAACCCCAATTGCCTAAGTGATCAAAATTTAAAATGAAAATGTTCCATGAAAAGGGTAAGGTTTGAAGGTGAAGAATCTGAATTTTGAATATAAGCACTGCTATTTATGACCCATATAACTCTGGGTCAATTAAGTTCTCTCAATTTCAGGTTTCTCATCTGGAAAATAAAGGATTTGAAACAGCACTGGATAATATTGAAGGTTGTTTTTAGGCCTAAACTTATGATCTTATGAGTTTGTACTCCATCACCATGCTTCACTTTTGGAAAGAACTTGTTTTCAACTCTGTGTATATATGCACACACAATACACATATACATATACATATACAATACATATATTACATGCACATAAATATTCCATTGTTTTTTAGTAATTATTTCTGACTCTTCATGACCCTATTTGAGATTTCTTGGTAAAGATACTGGAATAGTTTGCTATTTCCTTCTCCAGCTCATTTTACAGTGGAGGAACTAAAGCAAACAGTATTAAGTGATTTGCACAGGGTCACACAATTAGTAAGAGTCTAAGGCCAGATTCAGACTCATAAAGATGAGTCTTCTTTATTCTAAGCCCACTATCTACCCTACTACCTATACATATGTGTGTGCACATACATAAATAGGTACATGTACACATATATAATACATATATTCAGTTAATTTACATGTACAAAATACATTTAGACATTATGTATAAAATTCAGCATTAAAATTTAAAATAAATATAGCACATAGATATAAACCATTCACAGATAGTTATTTATATCCAAATGCTTCCTAACATTTCCACCATGCCTAGTACTCTGTATATTCCTAGTATCTCTCACAGAGAAAATATTTAATAAATGTTCAATTTCTATTTTTCAGGTATTTTCTAAGCAGCAGACATCATGCAATCCAAATTATAAGACATCAGGGTGTGAATATGTTAGGATATATTTGGGCATAAATAATAAACTGTGAACTGTTTTTGTTCTTAAATCCCACTAATTATTGTTCTTGGAACACTTTATTTAAATACTTGATGGAGGAGAGACTGAGGTAACAACCGTAATTACTACTGTGGCAATTCTATGAGGCCCCACAAAAGTCTGAAACATGTAGAAAAACAAAGTGAAATTTGGTTCCATTGGAATACAATCTATATTAGAACTCAATCATGTTATATATGCTCCCATGCATAATAAAAAAAAGGAAGGACAGGAAGAAATCGAAAAAGACCACCTAGACAATAGATGTGATAAATGGGAACTTATCTAATTTATAATTTGTTGCTATCTTCTTTTTAATTTTAAAATTTAAATATTTGTTGATATCTTTGTTTTTATTTTCCCACCTTTATTTCCATGTACCTACACATCTTTCTCTCTCTTTTTTCTCTCTCTCTCTCTTCTGTCTCTGTCTTTCTCTTTCTTCTCTCTCTCCCTCCCTCTCTCTCTCTCTCTCTCTCTCTCTCTCTCTCTCTCTCTCTCTCTCCCTCTTTGTCTCTCTTTCCACATTATATGTGTATGTGTTTATCATCTCCTTTCAGAGATACATCCTTTAAAACAGATAATAAAAGAGAAAGTGAATTTTTTTCAAAAAAAAAAAAGCAACATTTCAACCAAGGTCAGCATTTTGTATAGTGTTCTTTTTTCCATAGTCCCTTGCTTCTGCAAAGAAGAGATAGAGATACATTCTCATATGTCTTCTTTGGAGCCAGGCATTTATTTTATTCCTGTGGAATACTTACTTCTTTATCATCTGATGTGTTTTTTCTTTGTTTCCAGTTCTATTACATTACAAAAATGCTGTTATAAATATTTTGCTACGTATAGGATCTTTTTATCTTTGACCTTCTTGAGGGATATTCCCAGCGATGATATCTCTGGGTCAAATGGAGTGAAAATCTTAGTGACTTTCTTGGCAGAACTCCAAATTGCTTTCTACAATCTTTGGGCCAGTTCACAGGCTCATAGTTCCAGTATTTCCTCCATTCTTTAAATACAAAAAATTCCTATCTTTTGAAATCTTTACTAATTTGTTGTGAGGAATGAGATAAAACCTCAGAATTGTTTTGATCTGTATTTTTCCATTGTATTTTGGAGACTACTTTCAGGTGGTTTTTAAGAACCTACAAATCTTTTGTAAGCTCTTCATAACTTTTGACTCCATATCCATTAGAAAATGAGTTTGATCTTAATTAATTGTACTAGATTCTTTTATATCTTAGATAGCAAAATCTGTTGCTATTTTCACTAGAAAAAGAAAAAAGATAATTTTCTATCTCCTCTTGAATAGTGCATCAATACCTCAATTTCAATTTATCTAAAACATAACTTATAGTTCTACCTCTCCTTCCCCATTTATACCTCCTGGCAAATTCTCTACTTTTGGCAATGCCATTGCCCCTATAAATCAGGTCAATATAGTTTTGGAATCATTCTTGACTATTTTTTTCTCCTTTTAACTCCCTATCATGCTAAATCATTATTTAAATCTTATTGATTTTACTGCCAGAGGATCTCTTACATCCATCCTCTTCTATCACTGAAATGACATCTATTCATCATAAGGACTTTGCAAGAAACAAACATAAAAAAACCCAATTCAAATATTATGGAGCTACAATTAGAATTGTACAGGAGTTATCAGCAGACACAATGAAAGACCACAAGTCCTGGTGTAATATATTCAGCAATCAAAAGAACTAGGGCTGTGACCAAAAATATCATATACAGCAAAATCATCCATAATATTGAATGAAAAAATATGGACATTTTCAACCAAATCTGAACTTAATAGAAAATTTAACACATAAGAACCAATATGAAAGATTAATTTCAAGAAACTTAATATGAACAAATTGTTTATGTGTTATACTTAGAAATACATACCATATGTTTAATATTGATATCAAAAATTGATTAGCTCAAAAAAAGATTTGGGCAGAGTGGAGTATGATTTGATTGGAAAAAATAATACTGCGTAGAAAAAAGTAAAAATAGTAAATATGTCATACAAATTAATTGCAGAAGAAGCACCAATACAGAGGCATTAGAGGGAGGAGGAGAGCTTATAGTTCTGAAAACCTATGTACATTGTAAATGGGTTAAATAGGGAATATTACATATATCAATATATCTATATATATATATATATACATATATATATCATTAAGGGTATATCACCTTCCAAAATTTATTTATTTTTTTATTAAAGCTTTTTATTTGTATAACATATGTATGGGTAGTTCCCCAGTATTGATCTTTACAAAGCTTTCCATTACAAATTTTACCCCCAGTCCTCTCCCCTCCCCTAGATGGCAGGAAGTCCACTACATGTTAATAATGTTGAAATGCTTGAGAAGTTATGCAAGAAAAATCCTATCTACAAGAAAAAAAAGAATCAGAGAAAGGCAACACAATGCAAGCAAATATCAATAGAGATCATGAAAATGTTATGCTGTGGTCCATATTTCATATCCCTCTCTCTGGGTGTATATGGTTTTCTTCAGTGAACAATTGGAACTGGTTTGAGACAATTCTTTGTTGCAGAGAGCCATGTCCATCAGAATTGATCATCATGTAACACTGTTGTTGCCATGTATAATGATCTCCTGGTTCTGCTCATTTCACTCAGCATCAGTTCATGCAAGTCCCTCCAGGCCTCTCTGAAATCGTCCTGCTGGTCGTTTCTTACAGAACAATAATATTCCATAACATTCATATACCATAATTTATTCAGCCACTCTCCAATTGATGGGCATCCCTTCAGTTTCCAGTTTCTAGCCACTACAAAAAGGGCTGCCACAGACATTCTTGCACATGTGGGTCCCTTTCCTTCCTCTAAGATCTCTTTGGGATAGAGGCCCAGTAGAAATACTGCTGGGTCAAAGGGTATGCACAGTTTAACAACTTTTTGAGCATAGCTCCAAATTGCTCTCCAGAATGGTTGGATCCGTTCACAGTTCCACCAACAATGTATTAGTGTCCCAGTTTTCCCACACCCCCTCCAACATTCATCATTATCTTTTCCTGTCATTTTAACCTTCCAAAATTTATAAAGAAAAAAGGGGAGAGGGAGTAGAATAAGGTAAGGCATAGAAGGATGTGTAGAGTAATGGTAGTGGGATAAGGTATATAGATTAAGAGAATAGCATAAGAGGGGAGAAAAGGATGGAAGAACAAGATAAGGGAGGCACACATGCGTGGGGAAAGGTTAAGAATTAGCAAGGGAAATTAAGGAGCAGAATTAAAGTAGAAGAGTTAGAAGGGATAGGAAATAAGAACTATACAGAAACTTTACAACATGGATTAGGAGTAGAATTTGTTAGAAAAAAAAATAGGTCTAATAATCATTGATCTTAGCCCAAGTCAAACTTAAAGATTCAATAAAGAGAGAAAACTATATATCAATCTTATTAAAATTGTTCTAGTTGTATGTTTACATTTGGGTAAGTGTATATGCATGTAGGTATGTGTGTATATATAGATACACATTTATGTGCATGGGTCTGTGTCATGAATATATAGGTATATATAAATATATCTGTGCTTAACTGTACCCAGCTTGGGGAAGGTGGGAAGGAAAAAGGGGAAAAAAGAATAAATTAAGAAGCACACAACAGAGAACAAAAGAATAACTTACAAGGAAACAAAGGAAAGATGGTCACTAATGAATATAATTTCTTTTTTTATTACACATGCTTTCTTGAAATGGAAATTTATTATCATATATTTTGAATTCCCCCTGATGTTCTGCTAGGCACATTACAATATTTTATTTTGTTTTGCTTTGTTTTTGTATTTTACTTTTCTATCTTTCTTTTTCTATTCTGTTTTTTTTCTTATTCTTGTATTTAGAAAGAAAAAGAAAGAAAATCTTCAATGGTTTCCTACTGGCCTTGGGATAAAATACAAAAATTTCACCCTGTCCTTTAAAGTTTTTTACAAAATTTGTCTAGAAACATATGCTTTTATTTATATTAGTTTCCTTCTTGCACTATGTATTCATACTAAATTGGACCATTAGCTCTTCCCCAAAATCAACTTTATGTCTTTTGCCTCCATGGCATTCTACAAGTCATCCCCAATGCACACTCTCTTTGTACTACCCTCTTAGAGTATATCCTTTCTTCCTTTAGGAAACTGTAGTTCAGATGCCATATTCTCTGTGAAGCTCTCTGACTCACATCCAGATGCTAGTGTCCTCTTCCTCCTCAAATTATCTGTACTCTACTTACTTAAATGCCAATTTAATAAAGCCTCCTCTTCCTTGAGGGTAACATCCTTCAGTGCAGAAGGTGATTTATATTATAAAGAGCTTAAAACTTTTTTTTCACTCTAGACCCCTTTTCACTTGAGAAATTTTTACATGTCCCCAGGCTTAAAGATATATAAAATACATATACAAATCAAGCATTTAATTATAACAAATCAATTCAAGACCTCCATATTCAGTTATGAGACCCCATATAAGATTGTGAACAAAAAGTTTAAAAGCTGCAGCTTATAGTAAGTGCTTCATAAAATTTTTTGTATAGCATTTTTGGCTTGAATCAAAGAAGACCAAAGATGATGGTGATAAGGTGCCAACATTTACTTACTTTAAAGTTTTTTTTAAAACATTTAGATACACTATTTCACTTGGTCCAAGCAATAGCCCCAAGAACTAGATACTATAGATATTATTAATTTTCAAGTAAAAAGACAGAGACTCTACAGTTTAAGTGACATACTGAGTACTGGATCTCAGTCCCAGTTGGCTCATGGTCCAACATATCATGATACTTTGCTAAAGAATGAAGAAGAATCACAGAATAGAATGATAAATATCTTTATTGTTCAATACACAATGCTGTAAATCCTATACTGTGTCATTTGAGAAGAATAATTTACTCTAAATTTGTATTTTAGGAATATGAGGGCAAATGTAAACTTTGGGGGCTAAATATATGTCAATCAATCAACATTTATTAAGTGCTTAATGTATGCCAGGCACTGTGTCAGGCATTGGGGATACAAATAAAGGCAATACAGTTTTTGCTTTTAGTGAGCTTACAATATAATGAGAGAGACAATATGGAAAAATATATGACACAAATCAAGGTATAGAAAGGATAAATAGGAAATAACAGAGAGAAGGCTCTAAATTAAGAGGGGTTAGGGAAGGCATTCACTATAAGATTTTAGTTGGATCTTTAAGAAAGCCCAGAAGGTCAGTAAACAGAGAGGATGAAAGAGAGTCTTTCAGGAAGGGAAGATAGTTAGAGAAAATGCCTGGAACCAAAATATGGAGTGTCTTGTTCATGGAACAGGTAGGAAGTCAGTACCACAGGATCAAAGAGTACATGTCAAGGAGGACAATGTTAAGAAGACTAGAAAATGGGGGAGTGTTTGTCCATGAAGGGTTTTGGATGCCAAAGAGAACATTTTGTATTTGATCCTATAGCCAACAGGGAGCCATTGAAGTTTATTGAGTAGGAGGTGGAATGATTGGACCTGAATTTTAGAAGAATCACTTTGTTGACTGAATGAAAGATGGACTGGAGTGGGAAGACACTTGAGGCAAGCAGACCCACCAACAGGCTATTACAATAGGGCTTGCACCAGAGTGGTGGCAGTGTCAGAGGGAAAAAAGGGAATATATTCAGGTGTTTCAAAGATGAAACTGATAGGTCTTGGCAACAGTTTGGATTTGGAAGGAGAGAGACAATGAGGAATCCAGGATGACTCCTGGGTTATGAGCTTGGGAGGCTGAGAATAGTGTTACTCTCTACAGTAATAGAGAAAGTGGAGAGGGTGGTTTAAAGGGAAGATAATGAGTCCTGCTTTGGACATGTTGAGTTTAAGATATCTTTGTGCCATTATTATTATGCAGCTCAGGGAAGAATTCTTGAACAAAATATCCAGTGTATTTTGTAATGTGATAGAACTGGAAAAGTCTTTGGACAGATTCTGCCTTCATTCCCTATTATTTTTTAGATCTTATCAAGATATTTCATTTCTGTGGTCATCAGTCTTCTCCACTGCAAGAAAAAGAGGTTTTACTAGACAAGCTACCAGTTCTTTTCTTGACTCTATATTCCAGGAATCTCTGACGGTACATCCAGCTAATTATCATGAAAAATCCTTCTTCTCTTTCTTTCCCTTTCCAAATTATCAGAATGAACTCTTCTGAAAACACTTAGCTTGGCTTAACTCACTGACATTGAACACATATGTCTTCCCCCTAAAAAATACTGAAGATAGAAGTTAAAAAGTTGACTGATTTGCGGACTAAATCTTTACCATGAGATCTAAGCAAAGTGGAACAGAGCAAATCTAATCTGGCTCAGACATCTATTTACTTTGGTCCAGGTGACTTACATATGGCAGGATAACAAGGAAGGTAAACTTGTGGAATTAGCCAAGGACAATGTCTGCAGAGATTTTCAACTTGGGAAATGAAACTCCCATTTTGCTGATAGTAAGGTCTGTGAGATCTAAGACCAGGATTGAATGAATCAGTGAATGGCATGTCACCAGATAAGAATGCTTAACTTGGATGGCAGAGCAGAGCATTAGATATAAAGGCTTTTGGATGGCAGTAAGTGGAACAAGTATTCTAGAATTTGGAACAACTGCAGACATCATTCAACTCATACAACTGCCTAATGACTAACAATGTTAAGTACTGACAGAATTGGCTGGTAAAACTTTAATTCGGGCCAAGGTCTTTTATAGACTGAAAGTCAACTTCTGCTCAAGTATAATGATGCTTGTAGGTTTTGAATGTAGCAAGCAGTTCTCTGAGTTTCTACTTCTAACTTCAGCATTTTTAACTACTAGTTAAAAATTTATGATGCCATATAAAATACATTTTGGATAGGGTCAGTATGTTTAAGCCATATCATTACTCTGGTTTTCAGGTATTCATGAAGAATAGCACTCCTGGTAGGAAGACTTGGCTAACCCTTTTCAGAGCTGTTCATTTACCTTCAGTGTCCACCTGTGGCTCCAAGAAGCTGTAGCATTGCAGTGGCCACCCCAGTATACTGTCTTGGCAGTTAGACTAGACCAGTTGAGGGTACTCAACAAGCCTTAAATCAGTTGGTGAGTCAGGGAAATGTCTACCCTAAGCATATGAAGACTTCCCCGGTAGAATGGGTGAACAAGAACAGTATTTTCAATAACCATGAAGATGTCTGAAGCAGGTACACTTAGAGTGTGGGCAGACATTGAAGATGCTTCCACAACATCCTGGGCCATCACCAGTCATCCTGACTTTTGTCTTAGTGCTGGACTTCGATTATTTTGAAAGAGAGAATGAGTCTGATAGCTTTGTGCAATTCTGCCTTACTTAATTCCAGTTCACATGCAAGTTAAGGCATCCTTGTGCTGTCATTGAAGCTGAAGGACAAACAACAACAATCTAATTACTTTGACATTCTAAGGTAATACAAATTCTTGAAGAGAAGTGCACTCCCCTAAGTGACTTTGTGACCTTTGGGCAAGTCTCTGGAATTCTCTGCTCCTGGAGGAGAAATTTTTACCTATCTCTGTCAGGTGAATATTGTAAGAATTATAAAGCACTGCCAGCTTCTCAAAATAAAATGGTGAAATAATTATTACTACTAATGATAGTTATTAACTTCTGTCTCAGGTGAGTCACCTATATTTTACTGAGTGGATGACACTTCTTTATATATATTATTCCTTACTCACTTGGTCTCAGCCATTTAAGACAGCTAATAACATGTTAATGGAGATTTCTTTAATATGCTAGTCTAGAACAAGACAAAAAACTTTTCCTGTTTTGTCTTTAATAACCTTGAAAAACTAATGCCTTTAAGTTTTATTCCTGAGCTAGTTGTTTGGTAAACAAAAGATATTTTTAAAATTCTTTTTTGTTGCTGTTGCTGCTAACATAACATAGGCAATTGAATTAGTATTACTAGTTACACCTTTAAAACCCTTCAATATTCAAGGTAGTCACTAATTTTTCTGCTAGATCTATGATGTCATTGGTTTGAATATTCATTCTACTAACTTAATGCGAAGTCTTTCAGACTGTTATCTCATGCAGTTCTTTTCTATATTTCCTTATAAATCTTCTATAGAAAATCCAGCCAATACAGTGAAGGCCTTAATTTGGTAATATATTTACACTCACCATTTGTCTTTCCTTGCTCTTTCCCTCTCTCTACTAGACCCTGCTATGTGTCAATCCTTTTATTCTTCCTTGATTGATATTATTTCACTATTCTTGGGATCTCCTTTAAACCTTTCCAGGAGGCACCTATATCATTCTGTACCCCAATCTTCTCAGCAAAGAGCCCTGCCTCATTCTTTGCTGAAAGTATTGAGACTGAATAAAAAACTCTCTTTTCCATAAATATCAAATTGTCCCCAAATCAGTCATCATTCTTTCCTACTTGGTTCTACTCTTAGAATTTTAGGTAACCCTTATACTTACAATAATCAACTCCTCTACTTGTATTCTTGTTCCCATGTCCTTCTATCTTTCAAAGAACTTGTTTCCTATATGTCTTTCTATTTCTCCAATTTCAATTTTACCTCATTCAATGACTCCCTCAATGCCTCCTACAAATTCATCCATCCTGAAAAAATCTTCACTTGACTCTATTATTCCACAGATTCAGCTTATCTTTGTATAACTTTTCTTTCTTTCACAGCCATATTTCCATAAAAATAAAGCTGTCTATACTCTTTGCTTTCCTTTTTTCACTTTCAACTCACTGTACAATTTCTTACATACATACAATATGACTTCCTTCTCACTGATTGCTGGATATTGTTCTCTTGAAGGTCATTAATGATCTCTCTATTGTGGTTTTATTATTCTCTTTCTATTTGTTTTATTGATCCTTCTTATTAATTATTCACATGGTGGAGAGAGTCCTCTTAAATCACAAGATATTTTTTCCCATCCCCTTATTTTCATCCTATGGATTTCTATACATTTTAAATGCAGTGAGTTATAGGATATGATTTTTTCTCTACTCAGATTTATCTTTCTTTTAGAAGGCCCAGAATTATTTTGCATCCTTCTCTCAACTTTTAGTCTTGATGTCTGGTCTCTAAACTAGTTCTTTGAATAGGGTCTGTTGCCCATCAGAGATGGTCATTTGGGCTTTGCTTCGAGAAGGCTCATTGACCACTTCATTTTTATTATCCTCACTCTTCTGGGTCCTATCAACTTTTCTGAAATTGGCTTTCTTCAGCTCCTAAGGTAGCTTCATGGACATGAAGGATATAAAGGAATGTTCTTCTTAACACTGTTAAGGAAGATGTATCTTTACTTGTTTCTCTCCTAATACTGGCCATTTGTTTCTTCATATACTGTATCAATCATTGCTTCATTTCTATTTCTCTTTTCTACTTCATTGCCTCTAGGATCCACACTCTCTCACAGACTTTCCTTTCTTACTTCTTTGAGCCCTAGGTTGGTATAACTGAGTCTCTATTCCCTTTTTACATTGAGTTTCCCTTGAAATACTGGCACAGAATTTACTACAAAAGCCTTGTGCTTAAAATTGTAGTAACCTGATGGGTGGTGGGGTTGCCCCTGACATTGCATGGATTGTGGGAACAGGTGAGAGAATCTGAAAGCCATGGGAACACCTCCTGATGATAAGGTTCCTCTTGCCTTTAGTGTGGGCTCTCCCATCCCAAACTACAAAGGAACTAATGACAAAAAGTCAAGTGTCCAAAATTGTAATAATCCTAAGGTCCTTAGGCAGGGATATGCTGATACATGTTTAATAAATGATTTTCCAAAAATAGTACTTAAGAGAAATTTTTAAGTTTAATATCCATTATTAACATTTTCCACATCATTCTCTTCAGTCTATACAATAGCAAAACAATAAACCAAGCCCTGATTTGCAGCATTTGCAGATCTTCAGAAGGTAACTGCTCACACTGAAACTTTAGCAATTAGATCTTAGGACTTTTCAATCTGACTCCAGCATACCCTTCATTGTAGAGCTGCTGGGCGAAGGCTGATGATAACCTTTGGGATATATGAGTTGAGTCCTGGAAAAGAGGAAATGCCCAGAAATAATGGGGTTAGCGAGTCAGCTTTTCACTATTATTTTTTCTGCAAAAAACTTTTGATATATTCTTACATTTACCTTCTTGTCATTAGTAACTTTTCTATTTTTGGGAACTTGTATTATCTGATTTACATTTGAAGGAGGTAAAAAGGAAAGTTGTCTCTGGGAAACTTATCTTTCTACCAGTACTCACAGGACCTGTACAACTTCAACCTGGTTACACGCTTCTCCATGTGTACTCTATTTGCCTATTTTCTATTCCTCATATAGAACATCCAGTCATTTGCCTTTATGCTTTTGTACGTTACCCCCTTGTTCCTAAAATGATTGTCTTCCTCACTGCTGCTTCTTGGAACTCCTCCCTATAAGGCTTAACTCAAGTGCCACTTCCGGATTCCTCCAGTTGTTAGTGGCTTTTCCCCAATAAATTGTTTTTGTACATATTCTATATTTACTTATAGGAAAAAAATATTCTATCAATGCAACAGAGTGTGATCTCCTCAAAAGTGGAAAATGTGCTAATTTTTTTATATCTCCTTTTCCTAGCACAGTATTTGACAAATAATGAGCACTTAATACATCAATCAGTCAACAAGTATTTATTAACCCTTTTTGGCCATGACAATACAAGTGGAAACTAATTCCTCATAAATACTTCCTTCTTCCCTTTCTGAATAATAAAAAAGTCTAAAGATGAGAAGTTTGGAATATTCCCTGATACAATTATTATTGTCCATTCCATGGATATGCTTAAAGTTTTGTACTGGTGATGGTTCAGCTTTCCAAGAATATAAGTATAATTGCTATAAGAAAGATTGAGGATTGAATATGTTTTAAGCATGTATACACTTCAAATTTTACCTTGAAAATATTTCCAAATTGAAGATTTTGTGGTTTTCCACAGGTAAAGTTCAAGGTGTGTTTTTGCCCAAAGTACTTCATACTGTCCTTTTATTAATCACAGCAGCTTTCTAGATTTATTTCCTCTAGGGACTGATTGTGCAATTGCTTCACATTCCTATAAGGAAAAAATAACCACAACCAAACAGGTCAATCATTGATATACCCATTAATTTTTAAAATCAAACAAGAGTGAGGTTTTTTTCCACTTAAGGAGATAGAAAAAGCAAAATATGATGAAGAATAATAATTTTTGTACTACTAGAAATCTTTACAAGGTGATCAGATATTAGTATATACTCAGTATGTAACTAGACAAAGAGGAAGGAAGGAAGAAAGGAAGGAAAAAAGAGAGGGAGCAGGGGAAGGGGAGGAGGGAAGAAGCAAAGAAAAGCTGGATGGCACAGTGTTTAGATTGTCAGACCTAGATTCAGGAAGCTTCATCTTTTTGAGTTTAAATCTGACTTCAGACACTTATGGGCTTTGTGACCTATGGCTAGTCACTTAATCCTTCTTGCCTCAGTTTCTTCACCTGTAAAATGAGTTAGAAAATGAAATGGCAGACCACTCCAACATATTTGCCAAGAAAACCCCAAATGAAATCACAAAGAATTGGATATGACTGAAAACAACTCAACAACCAAACAACTTCTGGATTCCAGGATCAGTACTCTATCCACTATCCCACTAATTGACTTAAAGAAAATCCAATTCTTCCAAATTAAGAAAAAGTTCCTTTTCTCACATATATAGCAAGAAAAATTCATAACTATACTCCATTTATTCAATTAATAAGAAGAGCCCTGAGTTGACAGCGTGAACTACTTCTGTTACTCTTCAGCTGTGTCATTTTGTGAATATTACTTTAGTTTTGTCATCTATAAAACATAGATGGTAACACTTGCACATTCTCCTCCACGGAATTGTTTTAAAGATAAATTTACTACTGGATATAAAGGACACTGTGATTCTTAAAAGATATATATATATGCCAATTATTATGAAGTGCAAATGATGACACTCAAAACTCTCTTCCCATCAAATTTGATTACATTCTTCTGATGTGAACAAGGCTCTAATCAATGAATATCCAATAGAAATTAACTTTCCTTAAAACAAGATAAGTTTACAAATTATGGTAAATTTGTTCAGCAAAATTGAATCAGATCCCCTACTCCTCTGTCTTTTCTATCTTGTGATAAAGAGCAACATTAATATAATTTTCCTACCTATCAGGGATATTTGAATAAAAGCGAGTATGTTAATTGTATAAATTATGTGCATGTAGGAGAATTAACACATTATTTTGTGACCAAAAAAATCAGTTAATACACTAGCATTTTTTAAATGTCTCATATTTCAGGCAGTATTCTATGACTGGAAATACAAAGACAAAGATAAATGCAGCCCCTGTCCTCAGCAAGCTTACATTTTTTGTAGGAGATAACAGATATATAAGCACTTACGTAAGGATATACAAAGTAAATGCAGAGTAATTTAGAATAAAAGGATTCGCAGAGTAATGGATAAGAAATGGCCTTACTGTCAAGAAAACCTGGATCCAAGTCCTGCCTGAGTTCAAATCCGGCCCCAGAAAAAGCACTTCCCCATGCAGGTTCCTTCTGGGCTAAAGGTCTTATACCTCACCGAGAGTTCCCCCACTGCCTGTGGCTCTCTACACCCATATACTCCAAAATATCTATAGCAGCACTTTTTTGATAACAAAGTAGATAACCATTGATTGAGGAATGGCTAAACAAATTATAGTACATTATGTAATGGAATACTACTGTGCTGTAAGAAATGATGACTGTGATGAACACAAAGAAACGAAGAAATCTGTATGAATGGAAGCTGAGGGAAACAAGCAGAATCAGGAAAACAAGATACAAAATAATGACAACCACGTAAATTAAAAAAGCTCAATGGCGTACTAAAACATCAAAAGTAAGTGTAACAAAATTATAAAGATAAAATGAAACTTACATGAAGAGATATGAGGAACACCCCCAAACCTCCCTTTTAATGGAGATAGGAAGATGACAATTGTTAGAAAAAAATACATGTTTATGGACTTTTTCAATGTAAAGATCAGTTAAGGAGACTTTTTTTTCTCCAAAAAACATTATTTTATCATGAGATGGTAGAGAAAGAGAGGAATTTGTGAGTTCCTATGGAGATATAAAATAGTGAAAAGATATCAATAAAAGTATAAAAAAGAAAAGAAGGAAAAAATGGATGAGGTTGACACTATGAGGTCTGTCTCATCATTTAATAAGATTTTATATGTAAGACTAGGTCTATTTTTAAAATTACTTTAGTAATCATTTCTATGTAACACTCCTAAAAGCTATTTCTTTTATTACTTCTTTATCTGTGCTCTTCTTCAAACTTTTTCCTTTTTGTTTTTGGAGTATTTGACTAAATAATAATGATGAGGGTGTCAGATTCTTGTGGGCATTTGATCATTTTTTTTAATTGTTAATAATATAATTATGCTTATTATTAGTTTTTTTTTTCTTTATAATGTAAGCACCCTGTGAGCATGGTTTGTTTCATTAGTTGCTATTACATTCCTGATGCCTAGCATAGTACCTGGTACTTAATAGATGATTAATAAATGCTTGTGGATTGATCCTTCAATAAAAAAATCAGCTTTTAGAGAGACATTGATTCAGAATCTTGTTAGTGCCACTGCTGATATTACTGTCCAAGTAAATAGTCTCCTTTTAATGAAAAAACAATACTTTTTTTTTCTAGATTCTCCTCTTATTTTCTACACACAAATCTTTTAATTTCCACAATTATGAAAACAATGGCATAGTATTTAACAATTGGTTTCTTCTGCATATATCCTTCTTTTCTCTTCTCTTCTATGCATGATCTGGAGCACAAACAATAATTGAGGAGTTAACTTGGGTGGGGATAAATTCTACTGCCATGGAGACTATTCTTACTGAGGCAGAAAAGGCCAAGAAAGGTTCACTAATAGAGCTTTCACTCAGACACTAACAATATGTTTTCCAGCCCTCTGCTCATACCCCCCGCCAATTCCTACTTTACTCTGTCATCCACACATGGGACTCTGGAGATCTCCCTGTTTACTGAAAGGAGACAATTCCCAGTGAGGGAAGAACTTGGGTTGTTCCAACATTCAATTCCATTGGAACAAGGCTCTCTCTCACATGATGGCTTCTCAGCCTTCTAAGGGAGATCTAAAATGAGCTGGCCAGGCACATTCCAGGACTGGATTTGGCTTGGGCACATTTATTTCAGAGTGAGGAGAGAAGTCTGCTGTCAGTGCTTAACAAATAATAAATAATTCTAGAAATGAAAAAAAAAACCTTAATTCCACTCCAGATCTTTGTCATATGTTTGTATACTGCCAGATTTCTAACATGCTCTATGAGATATAGAAGCCCCTCAGAGAGTGTTCTAAAGTTAAAATAAATAACAGCACTTCTGGACACTGCCAGAAGTGTCCTTCTGCCTTCCTTCACTCTGACCCATAGTCTATACTTCCTGATAGAATGGGACTAAGGGAGTAGGTGGGCCTAGGAAGGACAGAAAGAAAAAGAAGGCTCACTCCTTCAGCCATGAAGAATACTCAAGGACTCTAGCAAAATATTCTTGGGGTACATGAATAACTCATTTATTGCATTTCAGACTCAGTTTCCTCATCTGAAAAATGGGAATGATAGTTGCACTTACCTCATAGGATTATGAGGATCAAATTAGGTACTATCAATATGGCACTGGCTCCAGCTCATAAATTCTGTATTATAATAAATATTGCCATGCCTAGCCTGGATATATAGGGATGCCTAATGACATAGACCACAAAGTGTTTATAACTTCTAGCCTTAGGGATATCGAACACCCATAAAGATTGTGTCTGTTTCATGGTCACATTGTTAATAAGGGTTAGAGGTAGGGCTTGACCCCAAATCTTCTTTGCTCTGTTTAATCAATTAATTATATTTATTAAGTCTTTACAATATACCAAGACTGTGCTAAATACTAAGGATACAAAAAGAGGCAAAAGACAGTTCCTATCTTCAGGAGGGGTCACAATCTAATGGGCAAGACAATTATGTACAAATAAACTTTATATGAGATAATAAGGAAATAAGAAAAGGAAGATACTAGAATTAAGAGGGTTGGGAAGACTTCCTGGGGGAAAAATAGGATTTTATTTAAAGCTTGAAGGCAAATAGGGAGGTCAGTAATCAGAGCTGAGGAAAGAGAACATTCCTGGCATGTGAGACAACCAGAAAGAATATGAAGAGCCAAAAAGTGGAATATCTTTTTGGTAAACATCCAGAAGGCCAGTATCACTGGATTGAAGAATACATTTGGGAGAAAGGTATAAGAATACTGGAAAGATGCTAAGTTGTGAAGGGCTTTGAATGTCAAACAGAGGATTTTATATTTAATTTTAGAGGTGGTGGAGAGCCACTGGAGTTTATTGAATAGGAAGATCATAAGATAGGTTTGTGTTTTAGGAAAATCACTTTAGTGACTGAATGGAAGGTGGCTTGGAGGAGGAAGAAGCTGGTGACAGGCAGATTTACTATTAAGTTTCTATAAGAGTCCAGATGTGCCAGTATGAGGTCATGAGGACCTATACAGAGTTCAATGTGTGGAACTAAACTTTTGGGTGAAATTTTAATCTCAGGGAGAAATGTTCAAAGGAACAACATTGAGCTAAGTTAGAGGAACCAACCTTCTAAAAAAAAAAGCTCTAAGAGAAAGGCAGGATGAGAGAATGAAATAGAAAGAATACAGTTAAAGGAAATAGAGTCACTCAAATGAAGATACTGGAAAAAAAAGTCTACTCAGAGATTTAAAAGGATCTAGCTAAGTAGCACCTCTCAGTTCTCCACATCATCCATCACTCTAATAGTTTGAATTAGAATCCAGAGATCTAGGGAGAAAACTGATTCCTAGTCAGCAGGAAATCAGGAATTGAGAGAAAGAGAGAGACAGAGACAGAGACAGAGAGACAGAGACGGAGAGAGAGAACTTACACTACATCCTGGTGACAGAAGGGAAGGGTGACATAAAAAACAGGAAAGTGGGTCCTACAGACTCCAACTTTTTAAACTGTGGCTTAAGACCCCATATAGTTTCTTGTAACTGAACGAGGGGATCACAAGATTGTGAATTATTAGCGGTAAATGTTTGATTGCATATCTATTTTATATACTTATGTACACAGAGTTCCATAAAAAATTTCTCTGGCACAAAGGGGTCACAAGTGGAAAAAATTTAAGAAACCCTACTTATGGGTTATGAAAGGCAATGGCAAGAGGAAGCACCTAGAAACCATCATAGGCTTAAAAGAGTTAGCCAAAGATCAGAGAATTTTAGTGGGCATGAATCTTGATGTTCATGTAATATAACCCATTGCTTATAAGAAAAAAACCCCGAGACAACAAATCTAGTTGCTTGAAAACCTCTACTGATGGATAAGGTTCTACCTCCCAAGGCAGTTCATTTGATTTTGGATCACTTCTAATTGTCAGGAAGATTTTTCTTGGGTCAGATCTAAATTTGTTTCTTCACACCTTATACATATCACTCCTAATTTCACCTTCTGTTACCAGATTAAGTCTAACCTCTCTCTTAATGAACATATAAAAATACTTAACAATAGCTTTCATATCCCTTCTAAGACATCTAAGACATCTAAGACATGAGCTAAGTATCCCAATACTTCAAATGGCATGGATTCAAGGTCCTTCATCTCTCTGGTCATCCTCTCCTGGTCACTATCTGGTTTATCGAAGTGTGTTCTAAATTGTGATACTCAAAACAATAAAACATATCCCTACCTCATGGAACAGAAGCAGTGCCAACCAGGGCAGAATATTATAAAAATAGTCAAATGAAGTCACTTGGGAATATTCATTAACTTATCTTCATGAGTTCACATCTGACCTCAAACACTATCTGTATGCATTAATACAGAGTTTAGGCAGTGAGGCAAGCAACAAACATTTATTAAGTACTACTTTGTATGAGTAGTGGAAATACAAATACCACCAAAGAGAGAGAGAGTTTCTGCTCTTGAGGAATTTACATTCTGATGGGGAAGCAACACATAATGGAGATATGCAAAATTTGGGACATAAATCTCCATTGGGCCATAATAGTAAAGTTCAGAGAGTCATAAGCATAGTCAGGATGGGAATGAAGTCCCTGGAAGGAAGTCACAATGAAAAAAGGGGCTGACATGGCAGCCAGGGTGAAAAGACTGCTGAGTAATGGTAGCAGAGACTGATAGGTCAGAAGTGTAGTACTGTTTAACATAGAACTTGGTATGTAGTGGTTGATTAATAAATGATTGTTGACTTGAGTTGCTGTTGTAATTGTAATATAAGATTGAAATATAAATGTAATATAATGTAATTAATGTATATAATGCATATTATATATTATGTATGTATACATAACACAATGTATAATATAATTATATATAATGGAATAAATGTAATATAAATGTAGAGCTATGTCCCCCAAATCCCTAGATAGTTCGTGCCTTTTGACCCTGTGATACCATTACTAGTCATATGCTTCAAAGGGATCAAAAAAAGGGGAAAGAACTAATATGTACATATATATATACATACATATATATGTATAATACATTACATATATATTAGCAAAAATTGCTAAATAGAGTGCTCACTAATTGTAGCATAACTCAGCACATTGATATAATAGAATGGAATGGAATATTATTGTGCCCTAGTAAATAACAAAATGAAGCGTCAGAGGAAACTGGGTAGACCACTATGAACTGATAAAGAGTAAAATGAACAGAACTAGAAGAACAATTTATACACTAAAGACATTTTTTTAAAGTGTGAAAGACTTCAGAACTTTGATCCATGCAGTGACAAACCAGTATTCCAGAGGACTGAACAAAGCATGCTACCCACTGCAGAGATAATAAACTTAAAAGGTAAAATAATGTATTTTAGCACTTAGCCTATTGACTAGCATATAGTAGGCACTTAATAAATGTTGATTGATTTAGAATAAGATATGTATTTGGGGATATGGCAAATATGCTAATTTTTCCTGACTGCATATTTGTTATGCAGCTTCTATTTTTTCCTTTGCTTTTATTTCTTTTCTGTTTTATTTCTATTTTTGTTCCATTTCTATTTGTTTGTTTTGGCTGACTATGCATATTTATCAGAGCAGCAAGGTGGCACAGTGAATAAAGAGGGCTAATCACTTTATGTGACCTCAAACATTTACTAGCTGTGTACATGTGCCTGTTTATGTATGTATATATGTATACATATATAGTAGATAGATAGTACAGTGGATAAAGCACTGGGCTTGCAATCAGGAAGACTCATCTTTATGAATTTGAATGTGGCCTCATTCACTTACTAACTGTGTGACTCTAGGCTAGTCACTTAATTTAATTTGTTTCAGTTTCCTCATATGTCAAATGGGATGGAGAAGGAAATGGCAAACCACTCCAGAAAACCCCAAATGAAGTCATGAAGAGGGGGACTCAACTGAACAACAACAAAATGCATATTTGTTTTGAGACATCTATTTTTATGCCTTTTGTTCTTATTCCATTAGAGTGGAAAAAAAGACAAAATGAATTCTCACTAAGTGGAAAAAGAATAAAAATGAAATTACTCTGCTGTAAAGACAATGACAAAAGATCAATAAAACAAAATGGCACTTAGATCTAAATACAATACTTAAGATATGGTCTGACTAGAACATAGTATTTCTATTACTGGAAATTCTTCTCATCTTATAACTAAAGAATCTGACGCTGAAAGAAGTGATATAGTTGATTTAAGGTCACTCTGGCAAAAGTAATAGGGTAGAAGTAGTGGATTTAGGATTTTAATCAGGTTTCTGATTTCTAATCCTTCCACTGTACTGCCGTGAAGTGACCAAAGCTTCTGCTAAGTCAAAGGAGTAATGTAAGTAAGTAAATAAGTAAGTAATGTAAGTAAAATAAAGTGATTTACCTCACTTGTATATGTGTGCTTCCAAGGTCAGTAGATTAGGTTGAGAAATGTATGCCTTTGAAGAAAAAAAGGAGAGTAACATTTTAACTCAAGGACATTGAAATTGAAGAAACTCCTTTCATCTCCACTTCTCTATCCATTCTGCCCTAGTAATGATAACATCCTCTACATAAGTTCCTTCTCTTTGACCTCATCCTGGGATAGAGGTAATTTTCCCTTCTCCAAAATGGGCAGGTTTGGTTCAGACCTGCCAGTAGTTGATTAGTCAATCTGTCAATGAATAAGTTTTTGTTAAGCACTTACTTTGCCCTAAGAATTATGCTAAGTACTGAGTATATAAAAAGAAAAATTGCTCTAAAAGAGCACACCTTGTAATGGGAAAGACAACATGAAAATTATGAGGTACCCTCCAGCTATATACAGTGTACTTTAAAAGTAATCTCAAAAGGAAGGCATTACCAGTTGGGGGAGACAGGATGGACCAAGAAAGTCCTTCTGTCATTTGTATACCTGCTTAACAAAAGATTTTAGAGTCAAAAGTTTTAGAACCAAAGCTGACTTCAGAAAGCTTCTAGTCTAACCCTCTCCTTTTGCAAAAGAGGAGTAAACCGATGTTTGAAGGATTTAAGTGATTTTCTCAAGTTCTTGTAAATGATCAGCAGCAAGGGCAGGATTTTAACTCATTGCAGAACCAGTAATCTTTGTTATATGCCATGATGATGTTGTAGCTCAGGTGCTTCAGTCACGTCAGAATCTTTTGACCCCATTTGAGGTTTTCTTGGCAAATATACTAATATGGTTTTGCGATTTCCTTCTCCAGATCAATTCACAGATGAAGAAACTGAGGCAAACAGAGTTAAGTGATTTGTCCAGGGCCACACAGATAAGCATCTAAGGCCAGATTTGAACTCAGGTAGATGAGTCTTCCCAACTCCTAGCCCAACACTTTATCCAACTGCCATTGTACCTTAGATTGATTATAGGGTAATTAATCTTTTAACCCCAGCAACTTGGACCACTTCACTTTTTTGCCTTTTGCATTCAGAGCCTCTAGGGAAATAGAGAAGAAAATAATTGCAAAAGTTAAGCAAGAACAATCTTAGTAGCAACACACTTAAGGACAATCATCTGATTGGGGAATCTTCTTCAGGTAGAACTCTGTTTCATCACACCTCCTGCCTTCCCACCCCAGCCTTCTCCCTTACCACATAATCTCAGAGAAGGAAATCAAAAGATGCTATACTGACAGGTTTGCTGGGTTTGCCTATATTTTCTAAATCTATCAACTCAGGTAAAATATTGTTCAAGATGGTTGACAAAAACTATCATTCTCTCTTTATTCTTCTTCTTGCTCCATTTTATGTCTACTTTATTTTCCCTGTCTGAAAAAGACAATGGTTGGTGTGTGTGTGTGTGTGTGTGTGTGTGTGTGTGTGTGTGTGCTTTCTGTTGCAAAGTAGAATTCTGGAATAAAACTGCTTCTAGGTTTGGGAAATATTCAGTGAAAATCTTCGATTGAAATAAACTAAATATTTCTATGACATTTGCAATTAAACTTTCATATCTGTTAAGACAAAAACAATACTCATGGCCCTGGCATTACTGGAAACCTGTAAAATGAACCCTCTTTTTGGGTCAGTGTTTACTACAAGCCTGATTGTTTCAGAGCGAAAACCTTAGGAAAGGAAATAAAAAGCATTTCACCATCCCCACTAACACTGCAATAACAGGAAACAAAAGTCCTATTTCTGTAGTTTGCCAGATAAGAAATGAATGGTAGATTATTTTTGAAAGCATGCTGCAAATACTGTTTAAGGAATATCAGTTGTTCTCCAATTCATGGTCATAGATGGTTGGCTGAAAACGTAGCTTCTTTTTCTAGTAGGAAGAGCCATATATATTTGTCATTGCTCTAGAAAATGGGAAGTGATGGGAGGTTGGAAAGGTGATGTTAACTCAGTATCTATTTCAACTTTGGCTGTTTGGTGGAGTCTTTCAGTCCCAGGAGAGTTCTAGTTTTATTAAGCTGTTAGAGGAACTTTGTAGGGAACTGATATCAAATGATTGCTGAAGTTTTGACTTAGACTCAGAAGATGTGATTCTAATAAATGGATGGTGAGGAATCTTTCTTTAGAAGGGTACTCTTACAATCATACTGGTTATGTACTCAGCATCCAACAGATGTGTTACAACAGGCTTGGGATGAGAAAACTGCCATACTTTCCTGTGCATTTTTCTTCTTCTGTAGGAATTTTGATTTTGATGCATGCTAATTGAGTATTCCTTCTTCTGAGGATCCTACAATACTACATAGGCACAGTAGGCCCTCAGTTGATGCTGCTGGTGCAAAACAGATGTTCAAATACACATGGAAATGAAATCAGCCAATAAACAGTTGGTATTGCTCCAAATAGTTTCAAAGCCCATCCCTACACACATATATTTTTGTTGTGGTGATTGAGTTGTTTCAGTCATTTACAAATCTTTGCTGAACTCATTCAGGATTTTCTTGGCAAAGGCACCATAGTGGTGTGAAATTTCCTTCCCTAGTCAAATGACTTGCCCAGGATCATACAGCTAGTAAGTGTCTAAAGCCAAACTTGAACTCACAAAGATGAGACAACTCCAGACCCAGTGCCCATCCACTGAGGCACCTACCTGCACCTGTATATGCTCCTGAAATGTGTACCTCATAGACTAAATGGGAACCTCCTGCAAAACTGCCAGAAGGCTGTTGACGCAGTATGTTCCAGGAAATATTTGCTTAGCACATATTTTATAAGTCTTGTACTTACTTGTTGCATACTTTATAATATCCAAAAGGCCTATTACAAAGAACTTCCTAGAACTTTTCACGTCATTTATAATGGCAAATATTATCTGATAAGGCGTGTGCATGATTTATTGTCCAAAAAAACCCTTAAATAGTTTTGAAAAAGATTTAAAATCAGAGACTAGACCCTCAGTTAACAATGATATTTAAACTCAGATACTTTATAACTATCTATAAGTGTACTTTGACAAAAAGGGTCTATATATGAACATCATTTGACTAAATGCATCCTTAGTGTCTTAAGTTTTGGGTTTCTAGGGTGATATAAGTCAAAAGGACAATTAACTTTGGACTTTGTTTACTGACACACTATTGATGCTATCAATTGTTCAAAAATTTTGTTCTGAGATTTATTAACATGTACTTTTTTGCTAGGTAGAAAATGTTCTTGAAACTTTTTAAATAATGAGTGTGGGATTAATATTTACTGTATATAAAGCCTTTAGAAATGAGTTGAAGTCATTAAAGTAAGAAAAGCAAAGCCCTATTGAACCCCCCCCCCTTTTTGATAGTTTGCTCTCTCAAAATAGTTGTGTTTTTATTATTTATACATTGTTTAGAAATTGACTCTATGATATGTTTGCATTTGATTTATGTGTATATATTATAATTAGATTTCATCTAAACCTGTGAATTAATCTGGGTAGGGAAATCTATTGGTTTACACTAGAAACTCTTCTGTAATTTGTTGTTTAGACATTTGATGGGGGCACCGAGAGGTTCAATGACATTTTTGTAATTGTGTACCAGAAGCAGTGCTTGAACCCATAACTGACTAATTCCAAGGCCAGGCCTCTAATCTCCTCTCTGCCAAACTTCCTTTTTCTAGAAATTTTATAATGTGTAAATACAAGGTAATTGGAGGCTCTGTGTTATATGGGATCTACATTTGAAGCCCAGGGCTAACATTTATTAGACAGTTGTCAATAAACCAGTTGCTTAATCTTTCTGCCTCAATTCCTCTTGTGTAAAATGGAGTGAAATTTGTACTATGTAGCTCCTGGGTCTATTGTAGAGCTAAGTGATTTATCAGCTGGAAAGTGATATATGATTGTGATTACTGGTATTAAATAACAAACAAAAGAATAGAGATGGAATTCTTCAGGGGTTATCTACTCGAATGTATTCTTGAAGCACAACCGTCTTAAAACATCTCGAGTAGCCCAAGGAACTTCCAAATCAGTGTTTTCCTTCATAGTCATCAGAACTGGTCTTATGTTAATGCCAAGGATACTTTCATTTGCCCCATACCATCCAATTTTTATAACTCATACTTTGGGAACATTCTAAATGTATTTTAGAACCTATACACAAACATTATATGAAAACCAGGCCCATTCTTTAAAATCACCAACTTAATTCACTTCATTTTTAGTTCAAATCTACTTTAGGTTATTTCCAAAAATCATATCCATGATCCAGTGACAAAGATTTATCAACCATTGAAGATACTCAAAAGAAAAAAAAAAAACACATTTTCCTTTTTTTGTTGTTAAAACTTTTTATTTGCAAGGCGTATGCATAGATGATTTTCAACAGTAACTCTTGCAAAACCTTGTGTTCCAATTTTCCCCCTCCCTTTTTACCTTCCCCCTCCCCTAGATGGCAAGTAATCCAATATATGTTAAACATGTGCATTTCTTCTTTATGTATTTTTATAATTATGCTGCACAAGAAAAAACAGATCAAAAAGAAAGAAAAGAAGAAAGAAAAGAAAAATGCAAGCAAACTACAACAAAAACAGTGAAAATACTATGTTGTGATCCACATTCAGTCCTATAATCCTCTCTCCAGGTACAGATGGCTCTCTCCATCCCAAGACCATTGGAACTGGCCTAAATCACCTTACTGTTGAAGAGCCACATTCATCAAAATTGATCATCGTATAATCATGCTGTTGCTGTGTACAATTTTTTCTTATAGAACAATATTCCATAACATTCATATCCCATAACTTATTTAGCCATCCTCCCACTGATGGATATCCACTCAGTTTCCAGTTTCTTACCACTACAAAAAGGGCTGTCACAAACATTCTTGCACATGTGGGTCCTTTTCCCTCTCTTATAATCTCTTTGGGATACAGGCCCAGTAGACATTGCTGGATCAAAGAGTAAACATAGTTTAATAGTCTTTTGGGCATAGTTCCAAATTGCTCTCCAGAATACCTGGACCAGTTCAGAACTCCACCAACAATGTATTTGTGTCCCAGTTTTCCCTCATTCCCTCCAACATTCATCATTATCTTTTTCCTGTCTTCTTAGACAATCTGGTACCTCAGTTACCTTAATTTGCATTTCTCTGATCAATGGTGATTTAAAGCATTTTTATATGATTAGAAATGGTTTTAATTTCTTCATCTTATAATTGAAAAGACTT
Organism: Myrmecobius fasciatus; assembly: GCA_023553655.1. Lineage (NCBI taxonomy): Eukaryota > Metazoa > Chordata > Mammalia > Dasyuromorphia > Myrmecobiidae > Myrmecobius > Myrmecobius fasciatus. The sequence goes on from JAJPUD010001960.1 coordinate 203,416, forward strand.
GTTTTCTAAAAGTAATTACCAGAGTAGTCCCAAAAATATTTACAGTGAAGGAAATATTGTTAAAATCAGTGAATAAGCAGCCCCAATTTAAAACTGTTAAGATCCCTAGCTGACTTTTCCCTGTGATATTATGGCTTGGTAACCAAGTTAAACCACAGAGTTATAACTAGCTTAGAACAAATGCGATTTTTTTTTCTCCCAGACACAGACATTAAGATTTGTCTGTTTCCTCCCTATGTTAAGTACCATGTTATTGTCTTGATTCATATGGCACACAACATAACTTGGTTTGTGGGAGGGGCTATGGGATAGGGCATGGACTCGCTACATTTATAACCTTATTGGACATTGAGGTGATAGAGTGTTTAGAAAGCTGAACTTAGCATCAGGAAGCTCAGAGTTTAAATTCTGCCTAAGACATTACCTGTGACTCTCAATTTAAAGTATTCAAGCCTGTCTTTCATTATCTATAAATTAGAGATAATACAACTATCCCCAAAGGTTGTTGTGAGGATACAATGAGATACGTTGCATAACTAAAAGTCCTATGTAAATATTATATGTTATTACTATTATTAATAATAGGAGATTAACTTGCAGTCTTCTTGAAAAACTGCAACCTTGTGGTTAGACTGCTCTTGACACTCTTCTCCCAGTACTTTTATGAATTAACTTCAAGCACTCATAGAGCTAACTATAATTCTGGTCTCAAAATCTCCTTTAATTAATATTTTGGTTGAAAAAACAGTACTAAAATAGTATTAAAGTAAGAGTAATCTAGAATCTGCCCAGAAATATGTGTTTGAAGTCTGAATTCAGCATAACATCTTCCCCAATACCAGGGATCAAGACTCAGATATTTTGTCTTTGAATGCCCTTTGGCTGAGCCATAGCAATAGAAATTCCTAAAGATTAAGCACCCAAAGTCCCTGTGTCTGAAGCTGAGACAGAGAAATAAATGGAATTATTTTTTCTTACATTCCTTTAAAATTTCTAGTTTTGAAACCTAGTAGCTTGTTAACCAAGCTTTTTATGACTACATAAAGCTTGGAAATGCATTCATAATGTCCATAATTTTTGAACCAAGCTATATGGAATGATATAAGCTTGGAGGTAGGTTCATGTTCTGAAGCATACTTGGCATTTTTGTTGTTCTGGGCTTAACTTCATTTCTGTAAGGGACTCCAATGGAGGAAATTCACTCTATCAGGACTAATAAGCAGCTTTTATGCAGTTTCTGCATTTTAGAGGATTGCCTAAAGTCTTGAGAAAATTAAGTGACTTGCTTAGGATCACAATCAGTATATATCAGAGGCTGCCTTTGAATATGAGATACCTGGATCTAAGGCAGGCACTCTGTTTAACATACTGTATACTGCCTGTCCCACCACCTGAAATGTTAACAACAGTGATCTGACTGGAAATAAAATATCATCAAGTCTTTTTTTCTTTTTTTCCCATTTTAATGTTATATGAATGGAGATGGTAAAAGGTTGGTTTGGTTTTAGGGGAAAAAAATTATCAAAAGCCAGCCTGTTGGTGATAAACCTGTAGTTTGTGAGTCTGATCCTTTGAAAACTGACTTTATCATTATGGCCATATTAAAAGCCATTCCAGCAGGGCAGAACCTCCCAGAGTTCATGCCTTTGAGAATCCAGGGTCACCTCCATGCTACAATGAGGCATGGGGCTAGGAAATTCTCAAAATGTTTTATGATGGTGTGAAAACAGTGCTAAATCTGTATTGGAATCCTAATTTTAATTAAATGTATTTAATACATTTTAATAAAATCAATTGGAATACTAATTTTAACACTTATGAATTTGTTGTGTCTAGCATTTCTGTGATTTGATTTGAGTAGAATTAGGAAGTTGCCTCTTCCAAAAATATCTCCTCTATAGCTGAACTTCTACAATTTAAGTCATTCCTTTCAGTTAAAAAATTCCCTTTTGGGGAAGCTAGGTGGCGCAGTGGATAGAGCACCAGCCCTGAAGTCAGGAGGACCTGAGTTCAAATTTGGTCTCAGACACTTAACACTTCCTAGCTGTGTGATCCTGGGCGAGTCACTTAACCCCAATTCCTCAGGGAAAAAAAATCCCTTTCTAGGAAGTCATTTTTAAAATCCATTTACTCCTAGAACCAGCTCTACTCTCCATCATCACAGAACTCAGAAGTGTGAGCCTTCCCAACTAGAGTTTCCCTTGTCCTATGACTGGTAAATTCCTATCTTCTTCTGTTCCCATAATCCCTGTGATATAGGAGCACCATCTGCCAAGGCAAAAACCTTCTTTCCCCTGTTACCATTTACCAGTCTCTTTAAAAGCTAGATCAGTCCTGCCCTTTTTCTCTTCCTCTGCCCTCCTCTCTACTGATCCTCTATGCCTTCTGAAAAATCAGCATTTCTCATAACCAAGTCTTCAATTTGGATTTTTTTTTCCTCTCAATCCTACCTTTCTACACTTCACCCCTGGCCCAATCCTGTCCACTTCCCATTTGATTAATTCCTTGCACTCCACTGCTACTTTACAGACCCTTCTTCTGCTGCTAGTATTCAGTTACTTTTTACTCTTAAAGGGCCCCTTTTCCAAATCTCTCTGTTTCTGGTAAGGCCAGTGTGATTGTAACTATCTCCCAAGTCTATGATTTAGAAGTCATCCTTAGTTCTTCCTTTTCCTTACTCCACTCAAATGCTAACTCTTTTGTTTTTATTATTATTAATATTTTTTTTTTTGCTGAGGCAATTGGGGTTAATTGACTTGCCCAGGGTCACACAGCTAGGCAGTGCTAAGTATCTGAGGTCAGATTTGAACTCAGGTCTTCCTGACTTCAGGGTTAGTGTGCTATCCATTGAGCTATCTAGCTGCCCTCATTTGCTAATTCTTGTCATTCTTTCTTCATAACATCTCTTGTATACATTCCCTTCTATTTACTCCCATGGTTTCCACTTTAGTTTAAGCCTAAAGTACTTAGTTTGCTATAACAACCTCTTAATTGGTCTCCCTGTCTCCAAACTAACTTTCTAATCCATATTCCACATTGCCACCAAAATAATTATCAAAATACAAATGTCTGACCATGCTACCCTACTACTTAGCACAATGCTTAGTGTAATCCATTGCACATAGTAGACTCTTAAACATTTATTAATTGATTAGTTTATTGATTGATACTTAAAATCTTTGATGGTTCCCTACTGTCATTAGGAGAAAATGCCTCAAGCTGCTATTTAATACCCTCTACAATTTACCTCCAAATTACATTTACAAATTTATTTTATACTATTCCTCTTCCTGAATTCTACATTCAAGCAAAATTGAATTATTAGTTGTTCCCCAAATTTGGTCTACCTTTGCCTTCATACAGGCCACATTCCGTGTCTGATTGGATTCCTTCCTCATTTGCACTTCTCAGAATTCTTATCTTCCTTCAGTAAGTCACAGGCTAATATATTTAGATCTTCAAGGCCTATTGGAAGTCACCTAGTCTCACCTTCTCATTTATTTTTCTTTATTTTTGTTTATAAAAGCTTTTTATTTACAGAACATATGAGTAATTTTTCTACATTGACCTTTTCAAAATTTTGCATTCCAAATTTTTCCCTCCTTACCCACACCTCTTCCCCTAGATGGCAAGTAGTCTAATACATGTTAAATATGTTAAAATATATGATAAATCCAATATATGTGTGCATACCTATATAGTTATCTTGTTGCACAAGAAAAATCATATCTAGAAAGAGGAAAAAAAAACAATCTAAGAAAGAAAACAAAATGCAATCAAACATTCACAGAAAGCGTTAAAATGCTATGTTGTGGTCCACACTTAGTTCCCACAGGCCTCTTTCTGGATGTACATGACTTTCTTTATCGATGAACAATAGGAGCTGATTTGAATCACCTCATTGTTGAAGAGAACCATATCCATCAGAATTGATCATCATATAGTCTTATTGCTGTGTATAATAATCTCCTGATTCTGCTCATTTCAATTAGCATCAGTTCATGCGAGTCTCTGCAAGCCTCTCTGAAATCATCTTGTTGGTCGTTTCTTACAGAACAATAATATTCCATAACATTCATATACCACAATTTATTCAGCCCTTCTTCAATTGATGGGCATCCATTCAGTTTCCATTTCTTGCCACTACAAAAAGGGCTGCCAGAAATATTTTTGCACATGTGGGTCCCTTTCCCTTCTTTAAGATCTCTTTGGAATACAAGTAGAAACACTTGGGTCAAAGGGCATCACAATTTGATAAGTTTTTGAGCATAGTTCCAAATTACTCTCCAGAATGGTTGGATCTGTTCACAGTTCCACCAACAATGTATCAGTGTCCCAGTTTTCCCACATCCCCTCCAACATTCATTATTATCTTTTCTTCTCATCTTAGCCAGTCTAATAGTGGTATCTCAGAGTTGTCTTAATTTGCATTTCTCTGATCAATAGTGATTTGGAGCACTTTTTCATATGACTAGAAATAGTTTCAAATTCTTCATCTGAAAATTGTCTGCTCATATCTTTTGACCATTTATCAATTGGAGAATGGCTTGAATTCTTAAATATTTCAGTCAATTATATATTTTAGAAATGAGGCCTTTATCAGAACCTTTGAATGTAAAAATGTTTCCCCATTTTATTGCTTCCCTTCTAATCTTGTCTGCATTCATTTTGTTTGTAGAAAAACTTTTTTAATTTGATATAGTCAAAATTATCTATTTTGCAATTAATAATGATCTCTAGTTCTTCTTTGGTCACAAATTCCTTCCTCCTCCACAGATCTGAGAGGTAAACCATCCTACATTCTTCTAATTTGTTTATAATGTCATTCTTTACGTCCAGATCATGAATCCATTTTGACCTTATCTTGGTATACGATGTTAGGTATGGTTCAATGACTAGTTTCTTCCATACTAGATTCCAATTTTCTCAGCAGTTTTTGTCAAATAGTGAGTTCTTATCCCAAAAGCTGGGGTCTTTGGGTTTGTCAAACACTAGATTGCTATAGTCATTGACTATTTTGTCTTGTGAACCTAACTTATTCCACTGATCAACTACTCTGTTTCTTAACCAGTACCAAATGGTTTTGATGACTGCTGCTTTATAATATAGTTTCAGATCTGGTACAGCTATGCCACCTTCATTTGCTTTTTTTTTTTCTTTAATTCCCTTAAAATTCTTGACCTTTTGTTCTTCCAGATGAATTTTGTTGTTATTTCTTCTAGGTCATTAAAATCATTTCTTTGGATGTTTGTTTGGTATAGCACTAAATAAATAGATTAGTTTAGGTAATATTGTCATCTTTATTGTATTTGCTAGACCTATCCAAGATCACTTGATATTTTTCCAGTTGTATAGATCTGACTTTATTTGTGTGGAAAGTGTTTTGTAGTTTTGCTTATATAGTTCCTGACTTTCCCTTGGCAGATATGATCCTAAATATTTTATAATGTTGACAGGTTATTTTAAATGGAATTTCTCTTTGTATCTCTTGCTGTTGGATTTTGTTAGTGATGTATAAAAATGCTGATGTTTTATGTGAATTTATTTTGTATCCTGCAACTTTGATAAAGTTGTGGATTAATTCTAATAGGTTTTTAGTTGATTCTCTAGGGTTCTCTAAGTATACCATCATATCATCTGCAAAGAGTCATAATTTGATTTCCTCATGACCAACTCTGATTCCTTTAATCTCTTTCTTCTCTTATTGCCAAAACTAGCATTTCTAAAACAATATTGAATAGTAATTGTGACAGTGGGAATGGCTCCATTGTATCACTGTTACACATGATGCTTGCTGATGGTTTTTAATAGATACTACTATTTTAAGGAAAAGTCCATTTATTTCCTATATTCTCTAATGTTTTTAATAGGAATGGATGTTGAGTTTTATCAAAAGCTTTTTCCACACCTATTGAGATAATCATGTGTTCTTTGTTAATGTGGTTATTGATATAGTCAATCATGCTAGTAGTTTTCCTAATATTGAACCATCCTTGCATTCCTGGTATAAATCCTACTTGGTCATGGTGTATTATCCTGGGAATGATTTTCTGTAATCTCTTTGCTAATATTTTATTTAAGATTTTTGCAAGAATATTCATTAGGGAGATTTGTCTATAATTTTCTTTCTCTGTTTTTGTTTTACCTGGTTTAGGTATCAGTACCATGTCTGTATCATAAAAGGAGTTTGGTAGGAGTCCTTCATTCCCTATTTTTTCAAATAGTTTATATAGTATTGGAATTGATTGTTCTTTAAATGTTTGGTAGAATTCACATGTAAATCCACCCAGTCCTGGAGATTTTTTTCTTAGGGAGTTGATTAATGACTTGTTCTAGTTCTTTTTCTAAAATGGGACTATTTAAGTAATTTATTTCTTCTTCTGTTAATCTGACAATCTATATTTTTGTAGGTATTCCTCCATTTCACTTAGGTTATCAAATTTATTGACCTAAAGTTGGGCAAAGTAACTCCTAATTATTGTTCTAATTTCCTCTTCATTGGTGGAAACTTCTTCCTTTTCATTTTTGAGACTAATAATTTGATTTTTCTCTTTCCTTTTTCTAATCAAATTAAATAGAGGTTTATCTATTTTGTTGGTATTTTCATAAAACCAAATTTTAATTTTATTTATTAATTCAATAGTTTTTTTACTTTCAATTTTACTAATCTCTCATTTTATTTTTAGGATTTCAAGTTTGGTATTTGATTGGGGGGGTTAATTTATTCTTTTTCTGTTTTTTTTAGTTGCAAGCCCAACTCATTGATTTTCTCTTTCTCTATTTTATGCAAGTAAGCATCTAGAGATAAAAAATTTCCCCTTATTACTGCTTTGGCTGCAGTCCACAAATTTTGCTATGTTGTCTCATTATTATCATTCTCTTGGATGAAATTTGTAATTGTGTCTGTAATTTGCTATTTCACCCATTCATTCTTTAGGATGAGATTATTTAGTTTCCAATTGCTTTTTGGTCTATTTTCTCCTGGCCTTATATTGCATGTGATTTTTATTGCATCATGATCTGAAAAAAAATGGTTTTTATGTCCCAATACATGGTCAATTTTTGTCTAAATTCCATGAACCACTGAGAAAAAAGTAAACTCCTGTCTATCCCCATTTAATTTCCTCCAAAGATCTATCATACTTAACTTTTCTAATATTTTGTTTACCTCCTTAACTTCTTTCTTATTTATTTTGTGGTTTGATTTATCTAGTTCTGAGAGAGCAAGCTTGAGATCTCCCACTATTATAGTTTTGCTGTCTATTTCTTTTTGCATCTCTCTGAACTTTTCCTCTAGGAATTTCCATGCTACACCACTTGGTGCATATATGTTTAGTATTGATATTGCTTCATTATCTATAGTACCCTTTAGTAAGATACATTTTCCTTCCTTGTCTCTTTTTAATTAGATCTATCTTTGCTTTTACTTGATCTGAGATCAGGATTGCTATCCCTGCTTTTTTTTTTGTTCACCTGAAGCATAATAGATTCTGCTCCAGCCCTTTACCTTCTTTCTCTGTATGCATCATTATGTTTTAAATATGATTCTTGTAAACAACATATTTATTGTTGGATTCTGGCTTTTAATCCAGTCTGCTATCCACTTCTGCTTTATGGGAGAGTTCATCCCATTCACATTCACAGTCAATATAACTAATTTTGTATTTCCTGTTATTTTATTAACCTTAGGTTATGCTTTTCTCTTTCCTATCCCCCTTCCCTCCTACCCTATTTTGCTTTTGATGACCACCTCCCTCAAACAGTCCTTCCCCTTTAGAGCCCCACCCCCTTTTTTATACCTTTTCCCCTAATTCTTCTGTTTTCCCTTCTGTTAGTCTTTCCCTTTCTTTTTCCCCCTTTCCCTCCTATTTCCTTATAAGGTGAGATAAGTTTCTTTGTGATACCAAATACTTCTATTATTCTCTCAGAGCCAAATCTGATGAGATTATGATTAACACAATGCTCATTCTCCTTCTTTCTTTCCCTCAATTATGTTTTCTTTGCCTCTTAGTGTGATGTAATTCCCCTTATTTTACCTCCTTTTTCCTCTTCATCCAGTGTAATTCCTTTTCTACCTCTCATTTCTTTTTCATATTATCATAATAAAATCAATTTATACCCTCATTCTCTAAGTATATCCATAATAGAAAGTATAACCCTCAAGAGTTTTTTTTTTCCTTTTTACCCTTTTATGTTTCTCTTGTGTTCTGTGTTTGGAGATCAATTTTTTTGTTTAGTTCTAGTTTTTTCATTAGAAATAGGTAAAATTCACATATATCATTGAATGCCCATCTTCTTTCCTGAAAGATAATGCTCATTTTAGCTAGATAGCTTATTCTTGGCTATAATCTCAGTTCCTTTGTTTTTTGTAATATCAGATTCCAGTCCCTTAGATCCTTTAAAGTAAAAGCTGCTAGGTCCTGTGTGATTGTAATTGTGGCTCTTCCATATTTAAATTGTCTCTTCCTGGGTGCTTGCAATATCTTTTCCTTGGTATGATAGTTCTGAAATTTAGCCACAATATTCCTTAGGGATTTAATTTTGGGGTTTCTTTTAGGAGGTGATCAGTGGATTCTTTCGATAACTATTTTACCTTCTAATTCTAAAATATCAGGGCAGTTTTCTTTTATGATTTCCTGTACAATGCTGTATAGATTCTTTTTTTCATTATGGCTGTCAGGAAGCCCTATGATCCTTGGATTGTCTCTCCTAGATCTGTTGTCCAGTTCAGTTGTTTTTCCTAAGAGATATTTCATATTTTCTTCTATTTTTTTCTTTTTGTTTGTTTTTGTTTGACTGTTTTTTGTTGTTGTTGTTGTTGTTTTTTGCTGAGGCAATTGGAGTTAAGTGACTTGCCCAGGGTCACACAGCTAGGAAGTATCTAAAACCAGATTTGAACTCAGGTCTTTCTGACTTCAGGGCTGATGTTTTATCCACTGCACCACCTAGCTGCCCCCTGTTTGACTGATTCTTGAAGTCTTGTTAAGTCATTCACTTCCATTTGTTCCATTCTAATTGTTAGTTTCTTATTTTCTTCAATTACTATTTTTAACTTTTTTTGCAATTGGCCAATTAAATTTTTTTGTTCATTGCATTCTTTTTCCACTTTTTTGCAGTGAACTCATTTAATTTCCCCATATTTCTTCTCTCTTTTAAGATCCTTTATGCAATCTTCAAAGAAAGCCTTTTCACATGGGGTCCAGTTTATGTCTCTCTTTGGGGCTTTTTCTGGAGTTGTTTTACCTTTAGGCTGAGGTCTGCTCTTTTCTCTCTCCATAAAAACTGTCTATGGTGAGAGGTCTTTTTGGTTTTTTATTCATTTTTTAAGGCTTGAGGTCTGTTCAAGTCAAACAAGGGACAGCAGCTTTAATTTCCTCTGGACCAGTTCTGCTGATTGAGTTATTTCAGTTGCTGGGCAGTTCTGCTGATTGATTGATTGATTTCCAGTGCTGGGCAGTTCTGCTGATTGATTGATTGCTTTAGGGTGCTGTGTAATGGCAGCTAGACTCGGTGCTCTTCAGGGGTTCAGTGGTTCACAATCTACCCTACACAAAAGGCAGATCTGCCAAACCACTTGCTTACAATCAGGACAGATCAGCCCAAGACTCCCAGGTACATGGAAACCACAATGCTCAGATTCCTGCTCCAGCTCCCTACTGCAGTCTCCCTTTGCTACAGTCTTGGTTTGACAAACCACCCCCCCTACCCGGTTGAAACAGACCTGTTTTTAAGTTCTTCCAGAGAATCTTATTCTAGAAATGTGTTGTACTCCAGATATTTGTGGATTCTTTGACTTCAAAACCAGTATCGAGGCTTCATCTGCTGTTGGTTTGAGGGAAGGTTACAGGAAGTTATAGAGACTCTTGTCTGATCTCTACCATCTTGACTCCACCCCTAGAAGTCTCACCCTCTCATTTTGCAGATGAAAAAACTGATGCCCAAAGAGACTGTGTGATTTACCCAAGTTTACCTTGAATGCTTTGGCATCTTTTCTCTACCTCTTAGTTTCCCTAGTATTTCTCAGTTGTTAGTGTACTCTATTTCTCTCTCAACTATTCCAAAGACACTGGACATGATTTCTTCCTAGATTCCTTTATTTTTTGCATTTATTTATTAATATACAGATTCCCATATCCCCATTGTGGAATATAAGCTCTTTGAGGTCAGGGCAATCATTTTTACACCCTTCTTAAGCACAATGCTTTGCAAAGTGTGGTCATCATAAGGATTTGTTGAATGGAATTGCCTTGAACTGGATAATGACCTCTTTTATGGTAATAGAAAGTTAGGCATTGAGGCACTAAGGGTTGGTCGGGAGGGAGAGGAAGCTAGGAAAGACATCCTGAAAAAAAGTGGAATTTGAGCAGAGTAAGCTCTTTATGAACATAGTCCAAATAATTTTGACAAAGAAATATGATATACCTAATACTTTAATCTTACATAGTTTAAGTATAACTGATATTGAAATCCAAAGGAAATTTCTTCAACAAAAAAACAATTTAAAATGAAACAATAAAACATATTTGCTAATTCAGAGTTAGAACTAAACATATACAATAGACTAAGCCCAAGAACACAAAACATCAGAGTATTATTAAATAAAACTGTCAAAAAATTGGATAACAGTATGATCACAAAATGAAATTCAAATCACATCTCACAGAATACCTTAAGTGTGAAAATAGATTTGTGATCTCCATTCACGCCTGCCCGCCCTGTGGGACTCTTGTTCACAGCCTTCCATAAGGTCTTCATAGGAAGTCCACTGTATATGTTGAAAGTATTTCTCACTTTCTTTTAACATTGTGAAAATAATCAGTGAAATCTTCTGGCTGTCTACCTAACATTTCTCACTATCTCCCCATGAACAAAAATAAAACTGTGCTTATCAAATATTTCTTGATGACATATTTTATTCGTGCTTTTCTTCAAAATTCCTCATTGGTTTAAATATTATATATTCTTCAAACCTACAATATGTCTCTGTACAATCTTCTTTGCAATATCCATATGTCTCTTTGTCATATGGCAACATACAATAAACTATAAAATTATTAAAATGCTTTGACCCATTTACCCCATCAATGCTATTGAAAGGATTCAAAAGACATTTTTGTATTAAAATTTTCCTATTGACATTCACAACAGCAAAAAACTAGAAACACTTATGTGTTCAACAATTTGAGGAAGAATGAACAAATTGTACTATAATAAAATAAAGTATAATTACTGTATCAGGAAGAATGATTAACATGAAAAATATAAATGATTAACATGAAGACTATATGAAGAGATATAGAACAAAGATATCGGAATACAAATACACAAACTTCCCATAAAAGTGTTAATAGTAATAATGGCATTAGTCATAATGGTAGTACTAATAATAGTAATAATTAGAATACAAATACATAAACTTTCCATAAATATTTTAATAGTAATAATAGTATTAGTCATAATGGTAGTAGTAATAATAGTAGTAAATGGTAATAATTTTCATTTTTTTCCACCCAAATTTATTATATGCTCCAGGGCCATAAAAGATGCTTGTTTGAGCAAGATAACACTACTACCAAACAGTAGTAAAATCTCATTTCATTATTTTACTATTACTACCATCACCGCTATTACTACTACTACTGCTAGTACCACTTCTACCACCATGACCACTATGCTAGCTTACCTTTCTATTAGTACTTTCTATTTTCTATTAGTACTTTAAGGTTTATAAAGTGCTTCATATATATTATTTGATCACACAAAACCTCAGTGACATAGATGGTGTTATTATTTCCATTTTACAGATTAGCAAATTCAGTATGAAAGAGGTTCGGTGACTTGTCCAGCAGCATAAAAATATAGTAAATCCCTGATTGTCTCTGTCTTCCTGATTACAAGCCTAATTCTCTATTCATTAAGTCATGCTGCCTTTGAGTGTGATGATTGCCATATATTTTCATCATCATTAGGGCTGACAAGCTGAACTCTCAATGAGTACAAGAAAATATTGAAAAGGAGAAAGCTGTGGTGCAACTTCTATGTCAGCATATTAATAGAATGTTTATTTTCTGCCCATTGCTCTTGAGATGTGATTTTTTCCTACATTTCCAGGTAAGGAATTGGGATCCTTAGTGGCTTCTGGGGAAAACCTGTGGTGGTTAATTGCTATGTAATCTAGCAACAAATGAATTCTGAGTTTGGAACTGTTGGATCACAGACACAGATCTTAGTCATAGCCTAAGAAAAACTGCTTTTCAACGGTCTTTCCTATGAGCACAAAGAGCAGAAACAGACTGTTGAAAAACTGCAGAGTATATATGTGATTGCTAATTAGGAAGAGCAGCTATGACTCCCAAGAAACTCTCTACTTGAGACAGAAACTATTCTGACGTCAGTGTCACAATGTAATAGTCATATTTAGCTCAAAACCAAAGACACAGCACTAACAGAACAAGAGTGAAATAAGACTACTTATTGCTATGACTCCTGCCAGAGGGGTAAGAAGGTGTAGAGAATAATTAACTTCTGGTATTCCTGTTGTTTCTCCCTTGCTTGCAAAACCAACTTCAGCTAAGACTTGATATGCAAAACGACATGTTTTCCTTCCTCATCTCTGCTTCTTAGTTTTTCTGAATTCTTTTAAGACTCAAATCATATTCCACCTTCTGCAGGATGCCTTTTCTAGTGTCCCTAGCTGCTAGAACCATCCCCTCTGAGATTACCTTCTAGCTACTCTGTAATAGCCCTCAGGTAAGGCTCTTGCTGGTCCCTGAAAAGGGTGTTGTATTTCTTTAAAGGTTTATCTAAAGGTGTTATATCTCTATAAATTTTGTTACACCTTGTATGTACCTAACTATTTTGTATGTGATCTTCTTGAACTTTTGCCTTTTTACATTCTTACTACTATGGTATAACCCTGCTTGACCCATAGTAAGCTCTTTTAAAATGCTTCTTGATTGACTAATTGACTGATCCTTTCCATACGTAGATTAATGGAAAGGTAAAATGTTCCAGCACTATCCCTCTGATATAACAGAAAGAAAACTAGGAGGAAGTTGTTGGGAGTAAATTTGGGGATATAACTGTGCAAAATGCTCTATGAAGATAGAGATAAGTTTCCTTTGAAATTTTACTATGTTTAATAAACTGTTGCACTATAGAAAATTGACTGTCCCTGTCAAATATAACTATAAAGAGCTAAGACCAAGCAAGGAAATTTTCCAGGTGGCAGTATTGATATTGGAACCATAGATTTTTTTTTCTACTTTGTCAATTTCAAGCAATATTTTATATTTGCCTTCAGGCTAGAATTCAAAACCATTTAGACAGCAAGGATTTTTGTCTTGTTCAGTTGTGAGAAGCCTTTCGGGTAGTATTTATATCCTATGGACTGTTCTTTGTCACAGAAAACTTAATGGAACCAAGGCACTGTGCCTCACGTCTAGCACCACCTGGTGGGCAAATAATGCATTACACTTCCTCACTTAAAAATTAAATGTAAATCAGCACCCTTTTCTGGGGACTTTAAGGAAGGTTATACAGCTGGTGTGTGATGCTACTTCTAATAAAGGTCCTCACATGTCCTATGGCATCAAGTGTGTACCCAACAGCAACATTGTTACATGAGGATAAATAATAATATTAGAAAAATCTGAAAACATACATAGAATAGTTAAGAAAAGGAGTCAGAAGCAAATAGGCCCCCTTTTGTTATTTTGCTAAAGTCAATAATACTTTTTAAAAATTGTAAATAAAAGTGTAAAATTTCATATTTTGATTTTATTCTTGTGTGTGTTTGAATGCTCAGTTTTTGCTTGTTATTTTAAAAATAATTTCATATGCATAAAAATAAATTTATAAAAATCTTTTCTTTTAATTTTATTAAAGCTTTTTATTTTCAAAAGATATGCATGGAAAAATTTTCAATATTGACTCTTGCAAAACCTTGTGTTCCAATTTTCCCCCCTTCTCTCTACCCTTTGCCCTAGATGACAAATAATTCAATATATATTAAACATGCACAATTTCTTTTATACATAGTTCTACAATTATAATGCCACACAAGAAAATCAAATCAAAGAGGGAAAAATGAGAAAGAAAACAAAATGCAAGCAAACAATAACAAAAAAAGTGAAAATGCTATGTTGTGATCCACACTCTGTTCCCACAGTTCTCTCCCTGGGTATAGATCATTTTCTTTATCACAAGATCATTGGAACTGGCCTCAATCATCTCATTGTTATAAAGAGCCATATCTATCAGAATCGATCTTCTTATGATCTTGTTGTTGCTGTATACAGTGATCTGGTTCTGCTCATTTCACTTAGTATCAGTTCACGCAAATCTCTCCAGGCCTCTCAGAAATCATCCTGATGATTGTATAACTTAATCTTTTAACAAGGAAAGAAAAGAGACTCTTCGAGACTACAGAATTATGAATGAGGAAATTTTAAGTCAAGAAAAGAAACCATTTAAACTTCAAGACAATTCATTGACAGGTGCATTTAATAACTTACAAGAGTTGAATATCATAAATAGACCCTGCACTACTCATAAATGTAATAGATGATTTTCTGTTGGAGACTTTCTTATTTGGTAAAAAAAAAATTAAACGGCAAATGGTCTACAATTTAAATTTATCACTATTGAACATATGTCATCTTTTTAACATATGATAATATGAGACTAAAAAATTTAGAATTAAGAAAAAAAGACTAAAATGATTGAGGATATATTAAACATAATCTACCTGCAAAATATTTTGATAGAGAAAAAATTAGAAATGTGTCAATTAAGTCTTCCTTGAAGTCATAGGAGAATAGGATTGTAGATCTGGTGCTGCAAAGAGATTCAGAGTTCATGCAAATCAATTCCCTAATTTGATATTTAAGGAGATGAGACTCAGGAATTTTAAGTAACTAGCCCAGTGTTACACAGGAGAGAGTGGAAGGGCTAGAATTCTAACTCAAGAACCCAAGTTCAAAATGTAAGTTCACTGTTCATTTCAATTGTACCATGTTGCCTTCCATATTTTTAATCAAAACTTTTTTTTAAAGATATGACAATTAAGTGATTTTTGTACTTTCACAAACCCATCCTCCTGTTTTCCGCCCCCAATACTTGTAAAGGGCAGTCACATTTTTTTTTGTCCAGTTTAGCATAAATAACAAAATAACCCAGAGGAGAAACCAAAGAGACACCTGAGTCCCAAATGGAATTCCATGTCAAAACAAATCATCTGATCATTTAACATGTTAATGTTGAAGCTGCTTCATCTGCTTTTTAAAATTATAGGCTAATAGCCTAATTAGACTAGTTGGGACTTCTTTCACTGTGGATCAACCACTCACCTAAACTGTGCCAATATCAAAATATCATTTTTCATGTCCTACAGCTTTTTTTCCCACTCCCTTCATGGTACAAGATTTGATAGCTGTCTCTAAATAGGCATTTATATTCAGCTAAATAATCAAAAGTGAGCTATCTATCCCAGCCCTAAGCAAATCCATACAGATTCCTCTGTAGAAATTCTGTCTTCACCCTACAATTTGCCTCTGGCTGTTAAGACAGCCTTCATGTTAGATCCAAACAGAGGTTTCTAGGCATACTTATTTGCAATGACACAGTGGCAAGATAATTCCAAGTTATTGTCAGAAGGAACACTGATTACTAGAAAGAACATGAAATTTTGCCCTCTAATCACTATTTGTCAGATTCTCTCAGCCTAAGAAGACCTGTGCCCCCAAGTATTTAGATAGTGAATCATAGTTTTGTGTTAAGGAGAATTCCTATCCTTCAACCCCCTCCCCTCACCCTGCCAAAAAAATAATAATAAGCCCTGGAATCTTATTAAATTTTTTTTTTAAATTTGTTTTTTGAAAGTGCATCTTGTTCTTGGAGTGTTCCTTAGGGAGTAGTCCAATGCCTACGTTTGACATGCAGATGTCTTAAAAAACACATACACACACATCAGGGATTTTTACCATATTAGCTATGTACCTAGGCATTTGGATCATAGATTTAGACCTGGGAGGGATTTTTAGAGTCCCTTCTAACTTGTCCAAACCCTTCATTGTCTAGACCAAAGCTTCTTAAACTTTTTCCACTCATGACCCCCTTATGCCCAGGAAATTTTCACATGACCCTAGGTATAAAGGCATATAAAAATGGGTAAACAAATCAAAAGTTTTTTGATAATAAATCAGAATTTCCTGACCCCCCACATTCAGTTATAATGACCCATTTGGGGTCATGATCTGCAGTTAAAAAGCTGGGGTCTAGATGAGAGCCACAGAAGAGAAGTAACTCCCAAGACTACCAGAGTTGTTACATGATAGAGCTGGGATTGAAACCCAGATCTTTTGACACCAAATCTAATTATTTTCTAGTCTATACCACACTGAGGCAGGTGTTAGAGTCCAGAGCCAGGCAAGGGAGGATGGTAGCTAGTAGCCAACTTTTAAAAATATCACACATGTGTACCTTTTTTTTTCACATGCATACTGCTGTTCTTTTCAAATGAAAATGACTCCTTTGGCCCTACTATTCCAAAGGTAGTTTTTAATAAGACCTTTTGGGAATGATTGTTAATTTAGAGATCAACAGGTTAAAAAAAATGGGGCAAAACTCTCTGTACTTTTGACCAAAAGTTATAGATGCTCCTCGCTTTGTTAGGAGGAAGGAGCAGTAATTCTATGGCATGTGGGGGCTTGTGTTACACAACTCTTTCAGAAAACCAGCTCTACATTTTTTTGGACATGTTAAGTCATCTCATATGATATTATAAATCGTACTAGCAATGTTATAGTTTGGGTGGAGGAGACACATTCATTCTAAGCCCCTATTTTGAGGTAGTTAAAATTATGAAAAAAAAAAAAAGCACTTTAGGCAAATATTCTACATGCTTTTTCTATGACTAGTAGGAGCTTTTATCTGGTAACTCCAGTCAATGCCCAACATAATATTCTAGAAATATCTGAGTGGCAAGGGAATAGGTATCAAAAGAAATTGTACATATTCATGTGTGTGTGTGTGTGTGTGTGTGTGTGTGTGTGTGTGTGTTGTTAGTGACCAGATTTGGGGGTCTTCCTTCCTTCTCTCAATGTTTCTCTTTGTAATTAAGCTTATAAATGAATTCCTATCTCCTTTGTCACATACTAATTTTCTGAATTTAACCTAGTTATTTTTCTGCCTTAGGCAATTAGAAATGTGCCTCTGGCATTGGAGGTCAGGAAAACTAGTCACAACCAACTTGGGGAAGAGTTCACTGGGGATGTGGCCCCCTGGTAGCTTCCTCTTTTAATTATTTATTGTTTCTAAACTCAGTTTTTCCTGAAGAACTCAAATGCTGTTGCTTCCTACAAATTTCACCTGTCTGGAACAAAGCACCAGTTAACCTGCCCTTGGTACAACTTTCCTAATTTTATGAGGCAAAGTGACACAATACAAAGATCACTTGCCTTGAAATAAGAAGATGTGAATTTAAGTTTTGACTCTGACATTTATTAGCTTTGTTAATTTGGACAAATCATTTCAACTATCTGTACTTTAGTTTCCTCATCTGTAAATAGGAACAATAATAATCTCACAAATGGAGAAAAGTGCTTTTTAAATAAAACTGCTATTTAAATGTAAGCAACTTTTATCACCTAGCAGAGGGACAGACTTCATTTGTGGTTTACTTAATAATTTAAAGTCATTAATAATTCTGGATTACTTAACTCTTTCATCGTGTTAGTATCTAAAAATCAAAGATGATTCTTAAAATAATTTGCAATGAAAAAATCTTTTTTTTTCCATTAAGCCAGGGGTTTTTCAAATATCTATCCCTTTACATTCTTAAAAATATTGAGGACCCCAAGAGTATTTGTTTATGTGAGGTATAGCCATCTATATTTGCTCTATTTGAAATTAAAATATGTTATTAATATTAATAGCTAATAATAATAGCTAACATTTGCATAGTGCTTACTATGTACCAGACACTACATTTAGGTGTTTTATAATTGCTATCTTATTTCATCCTCACAATAACCCTAAGAAATAGATGTTATTGTGATTTCCATTTCACATTTGAGGAAATTGAAGTTAGAAGAGGTTAAGTGACTTGCCCAATGTCACATAGTTATTAAGTGTCTGAGGGTGAATTTTAATTCAGATCTTCCTGATTTAAAGTCCAGTGGGGGTAGCTTCTTCATTGCCTAGCTCCTTAAACTATTAAAAAAAAGTTTTGACTTCATGGATTCTCTGAAAGTACCTAGAGGACCCATAGATGCTTCTGGACCACACTTTGAAAATACCACAAACAAACAAACAAGCAAACAAAACAAAAAAAAAAAAGCCCTTACCTGACAAATTAAATTAAGGCCAGAAATTTGTTAGATATAGAGTCGGGGAAAGCAGGGTACCAAAAAAGAGTTAATTACTTCAGAAAGATTCTTTCTGCCTAGGTATTAGAAATCCACTGCTATTTTTTATTTCTATAATTACATCAACACCCTAATCCAAAGGTCCTTAAAATAGAGCCACAGAGAGGATAGATTGGGTGTGCCAGTAATACCTAAGGCATTATCTAGGGTTTGCCCTTCCTTTTCTTCTCAGGACAAAGGCCAGTAGTAAAGCTTGCCCTAGAGTGTAGGCAGCCCAAGGAGTGCACACCCTATTCATGTCCATGGTTCCCGACCTTGTAGTAAATACAGATGCTTGGTGGACTCTGGTTATTTCCTCTCAAGGTAATTCTACCCCAACATAGAGAGGTTAGCTAGACTTCAACTGAATATGCAAGTTTGCAATTATCTATCCAAGATAGTCATTTACTGAATACCTCCATGGTACAGAAACACATGAAAATATATCTATCCAAAATAAAATACTCCGAAGGAGTAAATCTTTTTTCATCTTTTTTTTTTTTTTGAGCAAAACAATGACAAATTATTCTGATGACTTGCAACCTTCCGAGGTTATTGAGGAAGGGGAAGGAATTCAATCCTATGAAAGTCTTATCTATATCTTTCCAGAAATACTCCATGGTTGTTCTGCCCAATACATTAGAGGTCTTCTAGGTCTTTTAAATCCTTTGTGAGTAAAAGGGCAGCTATAGGGTTCAATGATTTGGGGAAAAGAAAGAAGGAAAAACTAAAATGAACCAAAGAAAATATTCACCCTATTCCTGGCCCAATTCCAACACACTCCAACAAAGTATATATTCCAACCCATTCCAACACACATATATACAACCAAGAAAAAAAATCAATGCAAATCTTTAGGAAATTTGAGTTCAATGAAAATCTTATGGACTCCTATGCTAGAATACAAATCCTGTGGCCCTTTATACTTAGACTGGAAAAGTAACTTTTGTTTAAAAAGTAACTTTTTGTTTTGTAGGATACCACCTGCAATGGCATCTAAAATTTACTGGCTTCTATATCAATGAGATAACAGCTAACAGATTTGGCCCTCATTAATAACAAATATCACCTTAGAATACACAGATTAAATTTATCTGAAACTGCAATCTTCTCTGTTGATACCCATCATTCCTAATAAATGTATGGCATAACATTAATGGATGTGAGAAACAATACATGCTTACCTTGAGAAGCAAAGCCTCTTGGGCTTCATTATATTTCCTAAAGCAGTTGTTTCCATAGTCAGTTCTACAGATTGTTATCCTATGCCTGTGTCTGATGATTCACTGTATTTGCACATGTTTGTGAAAGTATTAAATGCACAAAAAATGTGTGGTTTTAGCATCAGAATGATCACTTTTAAACATGAGACTGAATTAATTTACTCTTGAGCTGTCTGTCTGTGAAAAAATATGTTCCTTTCCCAAGAGAACCTTGGCTCAGGTGGGTATAATTAGAGGTCAGAATCTCTAAGTAAGTCATAAGAGGAATGCATAGGAAACATAGCACTAAATGTATGCCCATTTTTAGAATTTAGTTCCTTTCATCCCAAAATGTAAAAGAAATGGGAAAGCTCTTATTTTTGCTCTAGCTTTTGTGCTTTCTCTCTCTGTCTCTATCTCTCTCTGCCTCTCTGTCTCTATCTCTCTCTGCTTCTTTCTGTCTCTCTCTATCTCTGTCTCTTTTTCTCTCTGACTGCCTTTCTCTGTCTCTGTCTCTCTCTTTCTCTCTGTCTCTGTGTGTGTTTCTCTCTGTGTCTCTATATATGTGTCTCTCTTTCTCTCTGTCTGTTTCTGTGTCTCTGTCCCTCTGTGTGTTTCTTTCTCCCTCTCTCATTTACTCTGTCTTCTCTATTTTCCCTCTTCCTCTTCTTTCTTTCTCTCTCTTCTCCCCTCTCTCCCTTTCCCCCCTTTCTTTCCCTCTTTTTTACTTTCTCCTCTAGAGTATAATAAGAAATGCACATGATATCTCCAACCTAGCCATTCTTGTATTCTAACATTTCAGGTACTTTTATTTCAGGTAATTTTACACTTATGTGGTATGGATATGACTATAGTGAGAGAGATTATGAAGACTAAGCTAAGAACCTGCCAAAATTAAGGGGAAAATTGCTATAACCTACTATCACTTCCTTCCCATCCCCCAACAAACAAACCAAGCAAAGCACAAAAAATGCTCAATATTAGAAGTGTTGATTAAGGACTAGCAAACATTTGCTTTCCAAAGTAATAACCCCTCTTTCACAGTAGTGGAGAGAGCAATGTGTTTTGCTATCAGGACTGTTGTTATATGTCCTTTGTTTTTTGAAGAGGACCAATAACATCAGGAGAGTGATTTCTTGACTTTCCAGTGAATTAGATTTAAGTGAGGCAGGACTGTGCAGTCATCAGTTAAGAAGTTCAGATACTAGCTCTTCCATATATCAGATATGTGACATTGAAAATGTCTCTTAAGCTCTGTGAACCCCAAATATTTTTATTTGTAAAATGAGATTTATTCAAGAACTTTTTATAAACTCTGTATACTATTGAGGTATGCTACTTCAAAACTGGATCAATGATTTGACATAGAGGTCCATGGTGGTAATGTAAATGGCTTGAATTTCAGGGTATTGCTGCTATATATATATATATGAAAGGCTACACCCTATAGGATTTTGCAAGGAGGAGACTTTATAAAAGTACTATGTAAATATGAGCTCTTATCTTAAAAGACAGAGTGTGTAATCATCATCATCTGTCCTGTATGTGCATGAATGAATGCCCTAGAAATACACAGTCATTGATAAGTCTTGCTTACCACTTTTCCCAGAACGACTTGGGAGCGTGATCAACAACAGGATAATCAATCCTAAACCCCAAATAACTCAGTGATTTTTACCAACATAGTACTCCTAGGTGTTGGCTGTAAATCTCAGGCCTGCACTGCCTGGAAAAATAGACATTTATTAATTGTGACCATAATGACATAACTACGTATTTATCATAACTCCCCCCTCTTTTTTTGCTACCCTCAAGGCCTTTCTTGATATTTCCTACCATACAGTAGGGATAACTCAAGAAGAATAGATGCTTCTTTACTTCAGGTCTGGAAAACAGCAGCTTCCTGGATTTAGGGAAACACAATTACATTCTTTGACCTTGCAGAGTAGTCATACTTGGGACCTCTTTATGGTCTGATTTAACTTACTGCTTATCCTATACTTGCTTTAAAGAGACTATCACAAAAGAAGAAGTCACCAAGTAACTGCCATTTTTAGATTCATATTTTATTTCTCTAGGTTGGGCCATTTTTGTGTATGTATGTGTGAACTATTAGAAGTGAGGTATCATGCATGTTAGTGTTGCTAGAGCCCTAGGAAGCTTGGAGTTCTACCAACTGTAAGATAACCATGCACACTCTAGATGCCTAAAAAAAGTGCAGTAAATCTTATTTGTTAAGTAACTCAATTCAATTAAATTTAATGAATATTCACTGAATATCTATATTACTTAAATCATTGAGGATGGGAGACAAAAAGTATAGATATGGTTGTTGCCTTCAAGGAGCATACATTCCGATTAAGAAGATCTTTATATGGAACTATTAGAGAGGAATATAATAAAATTATATTTTATAACAGATGGGTAAAAAAAGTCAAAAAGTCTTTGAAACAAACAAAAATTTAATATAAGCCTTTAGCAGATTTGAGGTCTCATAAATAGTTTAAGAACTGGATATAAAGGGCAATTTGAAGAGGGAAGATGCTTATTATTATTTGAGAAATGATCCATAGAAGCCTAAATATTTGGGAGAAGATCTCAAGGATAATTAGTTTAGGAAAAGAAATAGATGAAATCTTATATCTCAGTGCTGGTTAAAATATACCTCTTGATAGGCAAATTAATTTGATTCAAGATTTTTCTTCTTATGTTTCTTTTTTTTAATAACATTCAATAGATATTTATGAAGCACCTACAACTTAAGTCAGGCCAACAAGTACTTATTCAGTGCCTATCATATGCCTGGCATCCAGCAAAGTATTGAAGATACAAAGAAAAGCAAAAGCAATCACTCCTTTTCAAGGAGTTCACAATCTAATGGGGTTAACAGCAAGTAGACAACGATGTCTGAAATTATCTCAGAGGGAAGTCTTTAAAATTGAGGACTGAGAAAGACTTCTTATAGAAGGTTTTAAGTGAAACTTGAAGCAAACTAGGAAAACGTGGAGATAGAGATGAAAAGGAAGTTTGCATTAGTTGTGGGGAAAAACCAATGAAAAGCTTGGAATTGAGAGATGACGTGTCTTGTGTGAAGAACAGCAAGGAGGCTAGTCACTGGGTTATAGACTTTATAGATTGGAATGCAGTTTGTAAAGACTGGAAAGGTTGGAAGAAATCAGGTTGGGATTTAATTTTGGATCTTGGAGATAATAGGGAATCACTGGAATTGATTGAACAGGGCTAAGGCAGTGTATGATGTAGGTTTCCAAGTTACACTTGGATAATTAGGTAAAAGCTGAATTGGATATGAGAAAGGCATGAGGCAGAGAGATCAACCAGAAGGCAATAGTACAGGTATGATGTAATGAGAGCCTATGCCAAAATGTTGGCAGTACCACATGAGAGAAGGGGGCATATATGAGAGATATTGCAAAGGTAGAAAGTGCAAAACACCATGATTGTTGCTTTCTACTGAGCAAAAGACTGAATAAATGCAAGAACATTGTATATAAGCTATTATTTCTCTCATTCTTCTTAGACTAGAAATATGTAATTAATATTAAATAATTTGTGAGTATTTAGAATGTAGATTTTATCTATGAATATCCCCACTGCATTCTCACCAAGTAGCCCATTTTCTCTAACCATTTAAACCACACAACTCAAATGCATTGATTCTTCAACCTTTTTCCAAATTAAGTTATTTTTAATCGGGAGTTCTTAACTTGGAATCTATGTATACACTTAAAGAAGTCATTGAACTTCAGTCAGAAAGAAATAATACCTTTATTTTCATTAGTCTCTAGTTGAAATTTAGCATTTTGTACAATTACGAATATAGGCAGCAAGCACAATATTTTGAGAAGGGGTCCCACGTTGCTATTCTTGAGTCATTTCAGTAATGTCTGACTCTTTGTGACTTCATTTGGGTTTTTTTTTTTTTTGGGTGGTGAAGATACTGAGATGGTTTGCCATTTTCTTCTCCAGCTCATTTTACAGATAAGGAAACTGAGGCAAATAGGGTAAGTGACTTGCCAAGGATCACACTTACCAGTAAGTGTCTGCGGTTGGATTTGAACTCACATTTTCCTTATTCCAGGACAGCCATGCTAATTCTTGCACCACCTAGCTGCCCCAAGGGGTCCTATAAGTTTCACTAAACTTGCAAAGATACACACAAAAAGTTAAGAACTCATGAAGTAGGCCTTAGAATTGTTTTGTCAACTTCTAAACCCCCCCCCACATACTATAACATACACATATACACATACATGCATATTCTACAATTTTGGTATATTTTAGTATTAATTTCTGAGATAATTTAACATGTGCCACTATTGCATACAAGAGAATGTATATATGACCACCAAGAATATATGACTGTAGTATATATGGGGCCTTCAACTAATATGAACTTGTATGCCCAGATTACAGTAATCAGGATAACAGCTCAGATATGAACAGTTCAAATTTAACCTCAAATCTAGGTGATTTAGTGTGTTTTTGACATCTAACTGTAAAAAACTGGACTTTCATCTTCTGAAATTGACTTCTGGGCTCTTTTCTCCATGAGATGTTTTTGTTTGGGAGAGATGTGGAGTTTGCTAGAGGTGGTGGTTTTTATTTTTGCTGCTAAAGAAAGAAGTTATTTGGGGGAAATAATGGGAGAGATGATGATGTCTTATTTTCTGAGGGTGCTTGGAGTAGAGGTCAGACACTTCACACTGGAAAATCTGGATAACCAGTAAATGACTGGGAAATTCTATATCCTCCTATACAGGGCTCACTATATTCTTGGCAGAGAGATGTTAAATTATGAAGAATGAAAGCTTAAACGGAAGGAAATGTTTATGCAAAGATAGCCAAAATTTGGAGGATGAGGGAAATAACAATTCCATATCTATATTAGCTTGAATTTGTCTTTCTCCTTTATCATTAATCACTGCTCTGAGCAAAGTCAATGAAGGTGGTGGGGCACCATTTCTCTATGGTTGGACAAAACTATCCATGTGGCTGACACTTCCGTGAAACTTATCTTCATTATGTGAGCTCAAATAGAGATGCTGTTACAAATTGTGCTCTGGCAGGATGCTGAGGCACTGGGAACTGTTATTATAAATTAAGAAAACAAAACAAAGCAAAATTCCTGTAACTATGCAGAATAAGATTCTTTATCAATAGACTGAGGTGTATCTCCAAGCATAACCATAACAATGTCAAATGAAAAATAAGCTATATTTCAGACCCCTCAGATGTTTAAAATTTGGTTTGTGATTATGCAAAGCTCATTGCACATAAAAAGGAACATAGTTTCTAAATTTATTTATTTTTAATTTATGGAATAAAACTAGCATTTCCATAACAGTACAACAAAAAAGCTGACTGCACATGAAACTGCAAACTCACTATGCACATTTTATATTCCTTTTATGTACACAGCAAACTTATCATATAAATTCCCCCCCTCTTTTTTTCTTCTATCCTCTGCACCCTAGATATGGCTAGCATTAGGCAGAAATAGGTATGTAAAATATATGGATATACATATGTGCATATGTATATATATGAAAACATAATATAATTATTCATATGTATATATATATATATTTGTCAGTTCTTTCTCTGGGTGCAGATAACTTCTTTCTAGCTTAAAAAACAGCACATAAGCCCTGATCATGTATTGTTGATATATTATTTATATTATGGGAAAATATGTCCCCTTTCTTTAATGATACTTATTACTAGAAATATAAAAATTGGGACTCCAAAATGTTGTAAAGT
Organism: Myrmecobius fasciatus; assembly: GCA_023553655.1. NCBI lineage: Eukaryota > Metazoa > Chordata > Mammalia > Dasyuromorphia > Myrmecobiidae > Myrmecobius > Myrmecobius fasciatus. Next base: position 228,806 of record JAJPUD010001960.1, read on the forward strand.
TGTACCTCTCTAAAGACAGAAAACTTAGGTTCAAAGGCTTTAAAAGTAGAAAACCTGACATCAAATCCAGCCTCCAATCCTTAACATGTGTTTGTTCATTGCCAATAATTTGCAATAAATTGCATAATTTCCCCTTATTTTATTTATCTGAAAAATGAAAGGGACAGTTTCTGAAGTCCCTTTTTGCTATAGATTTATGAATCAGTTAAGGAAATTATTTCTCTGGAAGCCATACCTCTTCTACAGTTTTCAATCTGCATTAATCAATAAGAATACAGAATAAAGTCATCCCATTATAAAACCATATCCAAATACACTTCAGTCATTCTCTCCTGCCATTCAAACTATATTTCATTGACAAGAGCAGCCTTGTTATGAAAGGTGATTGTGATTAACCCTATATAACAGCTGGTGAAACTGAAATACCTAGAAAGGTCAATATTTTGGGATAACCATCTATTGCTGACTATGGAACAAATTCACCTAGTTTCAGATTTATGATGCTGGTTAACTCTTTTCTTCCTCTGACTTCTAGCAAAGTGACACAGCAGATAGAGCACGAATGTAAGAGTTAGGAAGACTTCTATTAAAACTTTAAATCTGGCCTGAAAATTTTACTACCTATGTAATCCTAGACAAGTCACTTAATCCTGTTTGTCTCAGTTTCCTCATTTGTAAAATGAGCTAGAAGAATTGAAAAACCACTCATATCCTTGCCAAGAAAATCTCAAATGGAGTAAGGAAGAGTAGTATGCATTGAAAGCACTGAACAACAACAGTAAAAGCATTCATGTCGGGAAGGGTCATTACTTCAGTTGTGGAAGAATGAATTTTCTTCTCATTGCCTTTGGTGATGATTCCCTACACTTCATGTCAAGTGTTGCTGTTTGTTGTTAATTATTCATTTTTTCAATCATATCTAACTCATCATAACCCCATTTGGAATTTTCTTGGCAGACACTGGAGTAACCTGGGTTGCCATTTCCTTCTCTAGTTCAATTTACAGATAAGGAAATTGAGGGAAACTGGCTTAAGTGGCATGCCCATGGTCACACAGCTAGTTAAATGTCTGAAATTGCATTGTTTCAAATAGTTGCCAAATTTATAAGATCAAGAAAATTTTCTCCTAAATGAGCCCCAGAATATCAGCATTTGATAAATTTGGTGCTGTTTCTGTGTGCAGTAAATTTTTTAGGATCTTAATGTTTTGAGGCTACTTTGTGATGCCTCAGCAGTGAGGTGAAAAAGTTAGTCAAGAAGAAAGAAGATTAAAAATGATTTACTTCCAGACCTTTTCCTAAAGCTATAATGATAGAGTATCTTGAAGCTGAATTCCATACCTTAAATTTAAACAGCTCTTACATTTTATTCAATTTGGATATCTTCTATTATTTAAAACAATGTTTTCAGAAAATCCAGGCTAAGCTAAAATTTTAAAATAATAATGTTATATAACTAATTCATTAAAAGGAATAGAATGTAAGAAATGATTAATAGAGTGATTTCAGAAAAACCTAGAAAGATGAGTACAAATTGATGCAAAGTGAAATGAGCAGAATCAGGAGAACATTGTACATAGTATTAGCAACATTGTATCATGCTAAACTATGACTAATATAGATCTTCTTAGCCAACACAATTATCAGTTCAAAGAACTCAAGAAGGAAAAGTACAAACCAGAACTCAAAAGAATGAAAAAAATCAATTGGTCTACACAGGGGAACTTGAAAAATTGTCTCAAACACCAGAGAAACCACTGACCAGAGTCAAAAGATCTGAATTCAAAACTTTCTTATATTTCCTGCTTCTATGAGCTTGAACAATATTTGATACCGTTTATATAACATTTTCAGATTTACAAAGCATTTCATTTGCTTCTCACAATTACTCTGTAAGGCAGGTGATATTATTACCCCCCATATACAGAGGAGTGAGCTGAGGGTTAAAACACTTACCTAGGGTCACACAACTAATAAGTATCTGAAGCAAGATTCAGATGCAGATGTTCAACTGTAAGTTCAATAATCTATCCGCTGTACCATCTAGATGACAAAGGGCAGACATTTCTCTCAAAACCTCAGTTTCCTCATTTTTTAAAACTAGGGGTTTAGATTTTAAAGTTTCTAATCCTTTCAAGCTCCAAATTTGTGATCCCAAGCCGTTCTCAAATATAAAAAACCCATACTTCTAATTGACAATCTGGTAATCCTACATGTCTATAAATCAGATGACAAGAACCTTTGAAAAATCAAAATCACAATTCACTCAATGGCCAGTGTGGAAAGTTATTTCTAGTGAGTACAAAAATGTTGCATTACAATGCTAAAGATCATTTGCATATATGAAGTAATATAAAAAATAAACATAATCTTTATAATGTATAATATATAAACATAATCTCAAAAATGAAATTGGCTAGGCACATAGTAAGAATGACAGAGTCATGGACACAAGTACTCATTCCATTTCTCTCAAACACCCATGCTGTTTTCCAACCAAATAGGGTTTTTTCCCTCTGTCCCAATATCTATTCTCTCTCTCCCTCAATTCATCAATAACTATTAAATATTTATTTTTAATGTATTCATGTTTATTAAATTTATTAAATAAATAAATGTTTATTAAAGAACTACTATATCCTTTGTGTTATGTTAGATTCTAAGTATACAAAAACCAAAGTGAAAACCCTCAAGAAGATTACAATTAAGCTTGGGGAGACAAGAAATATAGATAGAGGTGTATATGCACAATAAATACAAGGAAGTATTTGAATAAAAAGCAATAGCAACTGAAAGAAAGGTTTCAAATAAAAAATGACTAAGTCTTGAAGCAAACTAGCATTCTAAAAGATGGAGATTAGGAGAGTGTATTTTCCTCAAGTACTGTAGTAGACTGGTGAGGAGAATAAATGGTTTTACCTCTTCATGAGAGACAAATCAAGGGGGCATGTGGATATGATGTCAAGATTCTGTGATACATGTAGAAAGGGAAAAGAGGAACTTTACAGGAAATGATCTTTATTATATCCTGGCTCCGAAAGAGTGGGTAAGTATGTGTATGTGGAATCGGAGGGGTGGTTGGCTTAGCAGGAGAAGGGTGAGATTTGAAGAGGGAACAAAATGTTTAAATAAGTTATATGGAAAGTGGGATAGAATCAAAGACAATAGATTATTTTTTTTGTTTGTGAGATATTTTATGGGGAGGAGGGAGGTTTATAAACAATTCCTCTCCAATTATTTATTTTTATTTATTTATTTATTTTTATTTTTGGCAATGTTTTGAAGTTGTATTTATACAAGTCCTGAGTGTGTTTTGGCAGGTTAACTCTTAGGTGCTTTACACATGTTGTAGTTATTTTGAAAGGAATTTCTCTTTTTTTAAAAAATTTTTATTAATACTTTTATTTGCAAAACATATGTATGGGTAATTCCTAAACATTAACCCTTACAAAGCTTTCTGTTACAAATTTTTCCCCCCTACTCCCTACCCCTCCCCTAGATGGCAGGATATCCACTACATGATAATTATGTTAGAATACTTAAGAAATCGAATATATGTATAGTTATTGCATCATTTTTTTTGCAGGAGAAATCATATCTACAAGAAAAAATAATCTGGTAAAGGAAATACAATGCAAGCAAACCTCAATAGAGAACATGAAAATGTTATGTTGTGGTCCACATTTCACATCCCTCTCTCTAGGTGTATATGGCGCTCTTCACCGAACAATTGGAACTGGTTTGAAGCATTTTATTGTTGAAGAGAGTCATGTCCATTAGAACTGATCCTCATATAGTATTGTTGTTGCCGTGAATAATGATCTCCTGGTTCTGCTCATTTCACTCAGCATCAGTTCATGCAGGTCTCTCCAGGCCTCTCTGAAATCGTCCTGCTGGTCGTTTCTTACAGAACAATAATATTCCATAACATTCATATACCATAATTTATTCAGCCACTCTCCAATTGATGGACATCCATTCAGTTTCCAGTTTCTAGCCACTACAAAAAGAGCTGCCACAATCATTCTTGCACATGTGGGGCCCTTTGAAAGGAATTTCTCCATCATTTCTTCCTAGTTTATATTAATACTGTATAGAAATGCTAAAAAATGGATTTTGTCTCTACATGAGGACCCAACTGAGACTAGACGGCATGAATTTGAAGTGCATTGCAATGAGCAAAACTTCATACCTTCCTTTAGCTCCTTTCAGGAACTTGTATATAAGAGCAAAGAAGATGGATGATGAGAGCAATCTAGACTGGGGATTGGTCAGGTTTGAATGGACAAAAATTAATCATGACAGATTGGTCAATTCCACAGACATAAAAATAAATGAAAAGTGGAGAGCTTTGATTCTCATCACTAGTTATACAACCAGACCAAAATAATGACAACTGTAAGAAGTGCATTTAATAAACATGTGACAGGGTAGGTCCTGGTAGATCCTAGAAGAATTTAAGGCATAAAATAGTTACTAGAAAGTTGGAATCTCTGGAATCTACCCAGCTTCTCCACCATGAAACCTATTTATTATAGATAGCCTACTCTAATTGAAATATTTGCATGTAAAATATGACTTAAGTATGATAACATTCTAAATTTAACTTTGCTGACTATAGGAACTGACTTTGCTTGCTATCTCCATAACTGATTTTTTTTAATGTAAAAAAATAACCTTATCAAACTTGGTGGATTTAGGGTTCAAAGACTCACAAAATCTGTCTTTCATAGATTATATTTTAATCTATTTTCTTTTCTTCCAGCACAAATTAATCCATGGAAAATAGTGTCTTAACTGATTGTAAGAATATTGTCAGCTAGGTGGCATAACCAAGCAGGGAATTTTTTTTTAAAGCCTCAAGTGAAGTTACTTTGAAATAAGGAGAAGAGCGGCATTTTTCTATATCATTTATATCAGTACCATAATTCTGGAGCCACTGAGTCTACCTTAGGGTTTTGGATAAGGACCAAAAAAGGAATGCTGGGTTCATGAAAACATAAACACATTTGTAGTGAACTTGGAATCCAAAATCTCTGACACCAGAGAAGACAGAACAGAAGGAGGAATAAAACTGCAGCAGACATATAGACTTATGAATCTCTTTATTTGGGTTATTTTAAGGGTAACTAAAAATACTTTGCGCCATGATGGACTACAAAGGAAGAGTGTCACCTGGGCCCATTACTGCATTTCAACTGTGCCAAAAGGTATGCTATTTGGGGATTTTTTTTCCCCAGAGCACTCTCATGTTTTTGTCTGCTGAGTTAAATCACTAAAATCACAGTAGAAAATTTATTCACTTCACCACTTTCCACCTATAGGAGTATGGACACATCCCATGTTCAGAAGACAACTACTTCATCTCTCATATTCTCCTTAACTAGATTCATTCAGTAAGGCAAATGTTCTCCTTAACTAGATTCATTCGGGAGGCAAATTATCATGAATAATTCACTTAAAAACTCAGAGACTCAGTTTCCTCAGTTATAAACAATAAACATAATAATATTTGTTCTGTATAGTTTACAAGGTTATTGCATGAATAGCAATTTCCAAGCTGCAGAAAACTTGCAGAGAGCATTTTTATTTTTATTTATTTATTTTTATTTTTTTTTATTAAAGCTTTTTATTTGTATAACATATGTATGGGTAGTTCCCCAGCATTGATCTTTACAAAGCTTTCCATTACAAAGTTTTCCCCTAGTCCCCTCCCCTCCCCTAAATGGCAGGAAGTCCACTACATGTTAATAATGTTGAAATACTTGACAAGTTATGCAAGAAAAATCCTATCCTCAAGAAAAAAAAAAGAAAATCAGAGAAAGGCAACACAATGCAAGCAAATATCAATAGAGATCATGAAAATGTTACGTTGTGGTCCATATTTCATATCCCTCTCTCTGGGTGTATATGGTTTTCTTCAGTGAACAATTGGAACTGGTTTGAGACAATTCTTTGTTGCAGAGAGCCATGTCCATCAGAATTGTTCATCATATAATACTGTTGTTGCTGTGTATGATGATTTCCTGGTTCTGCTCGTTTCACTCAGCGTCAGTTCATGCAAGTCTCTCCAGGCCTCTCTGAAATCGTCCTGCTGGTCGTTTCTTACAGAGCAATAATATTCCATAACATTCATATACCATAATTTATTCAGCCACTCTCCAATTGATGGGCATCCCTTCAGTTTCCAGTTTCTAGCCACTACAAAAAGGGCTGCCACAAACATAAAGACGGCATTTTTAAAAAAAAATAATTCACTTGAGTTCTACTGTAGATTTGGAAATAACTCTTCAACTTTGGCATATTAGTTACCCTTTCTTTGGTACAATATTGTATGTAAAATGGAATTTAAAAATGTCTCTCTTACCCAATTTACAAGGTTATTGTGAGAATAAAGTGAAGTAATATAAGGTATTTGAAGTAGCATCTCTTGTTCCATTATCAGATTATAAAATACTTAAGAGGAGGGATTCTGTCTTCTGTAAACTTACCCTCTGACCCTTCCCAACCCTTTTAGTATTTAGCCTAATGCTCTACAAACAGCACTCACCTAGGAAGATTTCCTTGAAAAGTCTAATCTCTTGCTTTCTTCTCTGAAAAACAAAATAAATTACAACAATAAAACAACTATAGCTTAACAGGGGAGGGGAAGGAAAGAAGCATTTATTAAGCACCTAATATGTGCCAGGAACAGTGCTAAGTGCTTTACAGATATCTTATATGATCTTCATAACAACTCAGTGAGGTAGATACTATTATAATTCCCATTTTACAATTGAGGAAACTGAGGCAGACCAAAGTTAAGTGATTTACTCAAGATCATACAGCCAGTAAGTTTCTGACTCCAGGTTTAAATTAAAGTCTTTCTGAGTCCAGATACACACACACACACACACACACACACAAACACATATATAAGCACATTTTTCGTATATATATATATATATATATCCATTCACATGTAAACACTTTTATATATACATATAGCTAGCTAGATAGATATAAACATATATAAACAACTAAATACATCTATACATTTACAGATGGATACATGTATCTATATGTAAATATGTTTAGTTTCCTTTGTAATCCTATATTTTGAATTAAATTGAATATGTATTATTAATTTTAATTTATTATATAATTACATTATCTTATTTGTATATTTTAAAGCATATACTGCCAAATTGGTCCATGGCACAGAAAAGATTAGGAGGCTCTGAGTTAGATAATTATCATATATTAGTCATTACTGGTGCATCTATCAATGTGCCTGTGTGGTAGTAGAATTAAGAGGAGATATCTTTGATTCTTAGGAGCTGTGTGACCAATAGTAAATCTCTTAAATACTCTAATATATGATTTCCTCATTCATTGAATGTGGATAAAACTACTTGGATAAAATGACTTCCTGCAAGATTTTTGTGAGAATCAAATGGGATAATATTTGTATATTAGCATTTCAAAACTTTAAAACATCATATAAATGTCAGTAATCATGATGATGATTATTTTTTCTATCAATAATATATTAATATCCCTTCTTCATAGAGAAAATGTTTTTTATAGTCTCAGAGCACCTAACCCAGTGCTGAGTATGTAGTGGGTGCTCAGTGAATACATATTTTTTATAGATATTCTCTGTAAGAATGTTCTGTGAGACCATAGTTCTTTCATTGAGAAAGCATATAGTAGCCCAATGACTAATAGTTGTGGTGAGCACACTTTTGGACTTAATCTCCCAGAGACTGCTCATTACCTCTTTAGGGTTCTATATGAAACACCAAAGGGTAAATCTTCTCTTCCCTCATATGAACATAACTTTAATAAGTTATGTTCATTCACTCAGTCAACAGTTACTGGCTTTACAAAAGGATGTTTATTTGGAAGATTAAGTGAGAAGAAAAGTAGGAATATCCCTCCCTCCCTCAATACCTTAGGTAACTTTTCTCCCCTATATTACTTCAGTGCTTGAGGAGAGTAGATTGAGACAGCATCATTTCTGCATTGCCTTTGATCTAATTAAGTTCGCATCCAAATGAATTAATTGAACAGTGGAGTTCTACCAAGAGAGAACAGCTAAAGAGAATGACCAAAGCTTTGATCAGCTAATCTCTTGAAAGTACTCCTAGTTTTGGCTATGAAATCAACTAAAAAGACTTCTAATTACATAGTTAGCAGACTAAAACCAGTTGTAGATTTTTTTATACATGTTTCAGAATGTCTCCAAGGCACTTCTATTATATTTCATCATCAGTTTCTTGAACACAGGCTTCCAATACTCTTCTACAAAGTAATATCAAAGGCATCTTGCGGTTATCCTCCATCATCTTGTTAATATCTACCACAACAATGGAAATTCAATTGAATAAGAATCAAAAGATATGGATTTTAGTTCATCTGTAGCTATATAACTTTACACAAAGTTTTACATTTTCTGAATATCAAATTCTTTGTATAAAAATTAGGGATAACAATATCTTTTCTGCAGAACAGGGTAGGTGTAAAAATAATATGCACATGAAATTATTTTAAAAATATTTTATTTATTTCATTAAATATTTTCCATGTATTTTAATATATATATTTAATTTATTAACATTCATTTAAAAAAAATTGAATTCCAAATTCTATTTATCCCCCTTGTCCTTTCCTTATTCCTTGAGAAGACAAGCAGTATGATACTCATCATGTGAAGTCATACAAAACATATTTCCATATTAGACATGTTACAAAAGAAAACATATACACACAACAATAAAACTAAAGAAAGTGAAAAAATTATGCCTCAATCTGCACTCAGAATTCATTAATTCTCTCTCTGGGGGTGGATAGCATTTTTAGCATGGGTCCTTTGGAATTGTCTTGGATCATTGTCTTGATCAGTATAGCTAAATCTTCATGAAAACACTTTGAAACATGTAAAGCATCATATAAGACATTGTTATTATTATTGTTGATGAAATATCATTCCATACTTTACTTTGGATTACTAAACACTTTGGAGCATACTTCAAAGCATCTCTGAAATACTTTATGGTTTGGCAACTGAATACTCTTTAGGTACATGCAGATGCATGTTTTCAGTCTCTTCTCTCCTCTCTTTTCCTTTCTTTTCTTCTCTCTATTCCTTTCATCTACTTTCTTCCTTATCTCTCTTCTTTCCCTTACTCCCAATCCCTCTCTACCCCTGTCCTTACCCCTTCCCCCCCTAGTATCTTTAACAATAAAATAAAAATTGAGTTCCCCCACAGATGAATTCTAGAATTCCAGAAAAGTGATAAAATGC
>JAJPUD010001960.1:256740-367453 GCA_023553655.1 Myrmecobius fasciatus
CCAAACAAAAAATGCCTATGAGTTTCTCTCATGATCACCCAAATGTCCACCACAGAGTGGAATTCTACAGTGTTCCTGTTGCTAAGGAAACCAATTGTCACATGAATTGCCCCTTGATTAGCAATTGCATTAGCTGTCATTGTAAGGGCTCCACTGTCCTCTGGGTTGCTGTCAGTAATACAAGATCCACTGTATTTTTTTTAAAGATTTTTTTAGGTATAGTACATAGTTGGTTTGCCAGCACATTTTCCTTCTTTTTCAATTATGTCCAAAGATGGATTTTACCTTCCATCACATACTCAACATACAGAAAGAAAAGCAAGAAACTGAAATGAAATGAAACTTGTAACATATCACATTGAAGGGTAGTTGCTATTTGACTTTTATGATAGGATTTTGAGATTTAAAAGAGCAGCTAGGTGGCACAGGAGTCAGGCCTAGAGGCAGGAAAACCTGAATTCAAATTTGATTTCAGACACTTGCTAGCTTAGTGATCCTGGACAAGTTACTTAAACTTGTTTGCCTCAGTTTCCTCATATGTCAGATAAACTAAAGAAGGAAATGGCAAAACTTCAGTAGCTCTGCCAAGAAAACCCCAATTGGGGTCAGGAGGACTGAATTTAAGATCTGAATGCAGGTTCTATCCTGAAAAATACAATTCTCTTTTCACCACACTACTGATATTCCTCCTGGCTTCTTTCTTAAATAACCAAGTGATTATTAGTAACTACACAGAAAGGCTTCCTCTAGGTAGGATCCCTTTGACTTCCAAGAAGAACAAACTTACATCTCTGTGAACTGCCTAAAACAAATGAAGTTATTTCCTGGCTCTCTCCTTTGATTGTGCTCTTTTTGCATGTTGAAATCAAGCAAACTTTATACACATTAGACTTTTACAAAAGGAAATAAGGCTTAATCTTAATATTCCACGAGTGAGTGCTAGGGAAAGGGTGAGCAGGTATATGAGTGAAATGACACAGACTGGCTTTGAATTTTTTTTGAATTTAACAAAATTTAAATGAGATTTTTATCCCCTGGCATATTTCTCCTCCTCACCCCTCCATCTCTGATTTTTAAGTCCATTTTTGCAGTTATGAAAATGTAAGTCTCTATAATTCTTTTTTTGTTGCTATTGTTGTTGTTGCTACTGCTGAGGCAATTGGGGTTGAGTGACTTGCCCAGGGTCACACAGCCAGGAAATGTTAAGTAGCTGAGGCCACATTTGAACTCAGGTTCTCCTGACTTCAGGGCTGGTGGTCTATCCACTACATCAACTAGTTGCCCCAGTCTATATGATTCTTTTTCATAAGCATTGTTAACTGTCAAACATTTAACTAGAGCTAAATGATCTTTAAGGAGTAATGGTGTACCTTCTTCTTCATCTTCATTGTCCTTCCTCCTCTTCCTCCTCCTGCTCCTCCTCCTTCTGCTCTTCCTCCTCTTCCTCCTGCTCCTCCTGTTCTTCCTGTTCCTCCTGCTTCTCCTGTTCCTCCTCCTCCTCCTCATCTTCCTCTTCCTCATCCTCCTCCTTCTTCTTCTTTCTTCATGTTTATAGGACCATACTGTAAAATTTGGATTAATTATTTGGTCATAGGCTATATTATACAATTATATATATACATATATATATATATATATATATATATATAGAATCTCTAAACTGTGAAACATTTTTTTCTGTGTTATGGGCCTTCACATGTCATCTGCAGCTGACATGTGAGAAACAGATATTCCTCCAAAATTCCCATTTGATTTCTTATGATGACCTATGATATATCAAAATTGCAATGGGGAAAATCATGATGGAGAAAATTGCAATGTGAAAGAGATAATTGTATATATAACATTTGCATGTCTATTATACATACTCTGGATATTTTTGTATTGTACATATATATATATTTACATATATTATATATATTTACATATATAGTATATTTAGTATGTATATATGTATGAGTAGACACATACACATACACTTCTGTTTCATATATAAGCATATGTATATTCTATATATGTGTGTATATTCTATACATATATGTATATATTTGTATGTATGTATATGTATACATTATATACATACAATAAATGTATAAATATATATATATACATATATTTCTATTTCTATGCATCAAACTTCCAGCATAATGTTGTGCAAACATTTCAGAATGTTGTATTCCTGTCACCAGTACTTAGCATAATACTTTGTCTTTATGTGTGCTTAATAAATACTTATTAGATTATATATCTTGATAGGAAAAGAAGAAAAAAAATCAAAGAATAGCAAGTAGCTCAGTGGCTAGAGAAGAGTAAATGACCAGAAGTGGTATGGCAGAACAGATTGGAGCTAGATTATGGAGGACTTTGAAAGAAGAGACCTGGACTTTGAATTATATTTGTTCAGCAATGAGAAGTTACTAAAGGAGATTTTTGAATAGTGGAATGAATAATAATTGTCTTAGGGAGATTGCTTAGTAAGATATATGGAGAATGAATTTGGGGGAGCAAGGGTAATACTGGAAAACTTTTACTGTAGTCTTAGCGAGAGAAGATGTGGACAGTGGAAATGGGCAATCATGAATTCATGACTTGAGAGGTCATTTATTCTAATCTCTTCTATTTGTCAGATGAGGAAACTCAGGCACATGAAGACTACTTGCCAAAAGAGTGAAGAGTTCAGGAAGGACTAATATCTCTGGTGTGAAGACTCACTCAACGAGCCCTTTTCTGGGTCGCTCATCTACCTTTGATGTTCACCTGTCAACCAGTTCTCTCTCCAAGAATTTGCAGCATGTGCAGCAGCCATATCTCAGCAAACCATTTGGGCACATGGGCTTAGCCAGGTTAAAGGTAACCAACAAGCCTCAGACTACCGTGTTTTAGGGGAATGTCTACCCTGAGCATGTCAACATTTTCCCCAACAGAATGGGCAGATAAGAGCAATTTATTCCAAATATGATGGCTCAAACAAGTGCTTAGTTAGATACTGAAAACACCAAATCATCTACTGTATCCTGGGCTATCACCAGCAGTGACTTCTATCTTAGCACAGAATTTTAATGACTCTGGAAGAGAGAATGAGGCTGATGATTTTTTCCAACTCTACCTCACTTAAATCCAATTCACTGGCAAGTCAAGACATCATCCCATGATATCATCTGTCCTCTTTGAAACCAAAGGACAAAAACAAGTTGTAGTATCAAAAGTGTTGGAGATATAAAATGAATTCGTGGAGATAGCCTCTGCCCCTCTTACTTCCTTTTAAGGAGAGAGCTCAGCTCTAAACATCTCATTTCTCACCTGGGATAGCTCTGATTTCTCCACCATGCCTCCCATACTTAGGGTTCTTCTCTCTTTCCGCTATTCACATGTGGTTTTCTCTCTTTATATTGTAAGTTCCTTGGGGGCAGAGACTGTATGCCTTTTCTCATGTTCGTATCTGCAGTATTTAGTACATTACCTGGCACATAATAGGTGCTTAATAAATGTTTTTTACTGATTAGTGTGTTCCTTATCATTGAAAATCTTCAGGTAAAGGTTAGATCAATATTTGTTAGGCATACCATAGTGAATATGGCATCTACTTTACATGCATGGGTTGGATTAGTTGGCTGCTAAAGTCCTTTTCAATTCTGAAATTAAGTTTAATAATTCCCTAACATTCTATTTTGCTTTGTTTTTAAAAATTTGTTTGTTTCTGGTCACTCTTTAGTATCATTTGTGGTATTACAAAATGAGAGGCAGTTAGTTACATACCCTGACTGTGCCATACACACATCCTATCATTCATTACCATACTCAGCAATCTGAGTAACAAGTGACTAACAACAAAGGCAACTAGATAAGATGATGGGGCTAGATCAGATAACATCATATTGATGATAGGTTAGCAGTAATATCTTATTAGTAGGAAAGGCAACATCATAATTCACTCATTTATGAAAAGAGTACCAAGCATCTCTTAACTCCTCTCAATGTGAAACATCAGGATAGGGCACATACTGAGCAGAAAAGTCAGGTTTGGAGCTCACATCAAGGCAGGACCAGAGGCCTAAGAATCTTGTTCATATGGTGGGGTGCAATATATGCAGCACCATTTTTGAAGATTGACATGTAAAATTTGACAGAGACATTCCTTTGTCGTAAAGTAAACACACTTCTCCTCTCTCTGATAAGGTGTTGTAATTTTTTGATTAATCCATATGGTTTCTCCCCTTCATAGGAAACCAGTAAAGACAACAATTTGCCAGATCTCTTCCTCAGAATTTTCATTATCAATAAATGCCTGTGATATCAGCTGGGATTTTGAGCCCACACATCCGGCTTATATCTTAATTGCAATAACTTCTTGTCGAAAACAGCCAATGTAGTGATATATGAGGTTAAAAAAATGGATTTCTTTTTCCTTTCTCCATCTATTCCTCTCAGCCCACACATATTTGCAAGCCCCTTTCCCTCCTCTTCCCATCCCCCCAACCTCACAGAGCCCGGAAAGTCTTTCAGCATTCCTGAAAAGTTACATAAGACACCAGAAGCAGATAACATTGTATGTTTTGAGTTAAAAATGCAGAATGTTTATGCCTCTATACAGAGAAGAATGAAAGAATGTCCCTTTCAGGAACCATATCTGAAATAGCTGGAAAGCTAACAAGTGCTTCCCTTGGAGTAAAAATTACCCTTAAGAAATTAGGAATACTCGCTCTGCCTCTGTAAAGTAGCTAGTTTTTTGTCACTTTTCATTTAAGATGAATTGTAAAAATTTTACAGTAATAGCTAGTGTTTTTAGATTTACAAAGGATTGTAAATAATAATAATTAGCATTTCCATAGAACTTTAGAATTTGCAAAGTGTTTCATAGATATTGCCTCATATTATCCTTACAACTATCCTGGGAAGTAGGTGTTTTTATTAGCTTCATTTTCCTAAATTCTCAATTCTCCTTTAGATGAAGAAATTAGGCAGACAGAGGTTAAATGACTGAAGTCACTCAGCTAGTAAGTGTCTGAGATCAAGTTTGAATACAGGTCTTCCTCACTCCAGCTCTTTTGCCCTATCTACTCATTGTGACACATGATCTCATTTGATCTTCTCAACAACCCTGCTCTTTTTAATATTTCTGTTTTACCAGTGAGAGTTATTGATCTGGGACTGGAAGGGATCTGAGTTCATTTAGTCCAGTTTTTAATTTTAAAGATGAGGGAACTGAGGATAGGTAGATAAGTTGTTCAGGGTCATGCAAATAGTAAGTGTGAGGGGTAGAATTTGAATCCAGGAGCCTGCCAACAATTCTCTTTCCATTGAATCTGAAAATGCTTAGTTCAAAGAGCTAAGAAAGGATGCTATGAATATAATTGTCATAGGAGATGTAGCAGCCCCAAACAGTTTATCTGAGGCTATCTGACCTGGCCCTACTCAGTAAAATTATGTGTAGCTAAGGGCAGCCCCACAGGTGACTAATACTCTCTAAGGGAGCTTAAGGTCATGTTAACACTGCCTTATTTTCAGGAAGCCTCTGGGACACCCCTATTGCCTGTAAGAAGTTGGAACACTCAGCTAGGGTACCGGGCAGGGTATTTTTTTGGTACAGGATGCAGTATCCTTTTCTCTGGTGAGTCAGAAAGGAGAACTAGGATTTGTCCCCACCTACAAAATAAATATTAAGAAAAAAAAAACTTTTAAAGAGAACAGAGAGGATATCTTCTCGGTCGTCTGACTATATAAAAAACAGAAAAACAAGGGGAAGAAGAAATTTCTTGGCAATTTAGTTGATTATTTCTGCAGTGAGAGGAGAGCTGGGAAAGAGTTAAAGGAAGCATTAAGGTGATTTGGGGAAGGCTTCACAAAAATTAAATGTTGAAGGGAAACTTGAAAGACCTGCTTAGGCAGGGGAGATTTCCTTCCTTGTCTTTATGTCTTGTATTCTTTACTGACAGCTCTCTATGATGCTTCTGTTTTTAGGTAAAAGTCTCATTACAGTATTGATAATGAAAGGGAGATTTAAGCAACATTCCTTCTTTGACCATCTTCTCCCAAACACACACCTATTAATTTTTATTTTTATTGTTTTGCTTTTTGTTGAGGCAATTGAGGTTAAGTGACTTGCCCAGGGTCACACAGCTAGGGAATGTTAAGTGTTTGAGACCAGATTTGAATTCAGGTCCTCCTGACTTCAGGGCTGGTGCTCTATCCACTGAGCCACCTAGCTGCCCCCACCTAATAATTTTAAAAAATTTGTTTTGTTGACAACATTTTAAAACGCATCATTTAAAAAAAAATTCTCTCATTCCCACTCCTCCAAAAATACACCACCAAGCTGAACAATGATAGAGTTCAAAGATAACAAATATTTCATACCCATAACATTTTTATTACTCTATCCCCCATCCCCACCCTGAACTCCTACCCAGACACATAGAGCTTCTTGAAAGGAAAACATTGTTTTTGTATGTCTTTTCTAGGGCCAAAACTAGGCATTATAATTCACCCTCCCCTACACACACACACACACACACACACACACCCCTTTTAAAGCACTGTTCAGCATCTCCCTTTATTGTATCTTTAATTCTATTAAATTGTATCAGTGTAATATTATTTGTCAAGCAGGACACTTATTGAGAGTACTGTCATCAGGGCATTTTACCAGGCATTTTATGCAGAGTACAAAAGAAACAGAAGACTTGGCCCCAACCTGTGGGGAGTTTGCAATCCATTTGAGGACAAAGAACTCACAGGTGAAGACATTGCCTTCATTATGAGGTCATTAGGATATATTGTTTTCCCTTCAGCCATTTTGTGGCTTTAGGGAGTGTTGAAAATTATTGCCTAGACCTATTTATTTCTTATACTGAGTCTTTCAACAAAATGTCCAGCAATATATGGTGAAATACTTTTTTTGTCTTCCTACTCAGAGTCCAACTAATCTCCCTTTCCACTCCATTCTTTGAACTATAGAAGTTGGTTTGCGCTAGAATTTTTTTAAAAAAGGCATTTGAGTGTGTATTTGTTAAATTCTTTTCTCATTAGGACCCATACCCCACTCTCCAGGATAGAATTAAGTAGATACTAAGGTATGTTCATTTTCTCAACTCACTTATCCAAGTACTTTTTTTTTTCTGTACTCAACAAAATAAGAATTTTATTTACTGAATCTTCAAAGAATTTTCATTTACTGACTCACTGGGGGATCAACCTGTATAATAGTTTGAGTCCAGATATAGAAGAGGAGATATAGTTTTCAGTAATCACCAAAATAACTGCAGGCAATCTATTTAACAGATTATAAATAAGACCCTTCAACTCATAATTAATTTTCTATTGTCAAACTTCTATCCTCCAATCCAAGGGAACAATTTCAAGTAATATTTAACCCAGTTTCTGATGAAGATGAGCAAGTCATGATCTGAAACCAGTATAGTTAGTTCATTAGAGGCAACATATCAGTGTTACCAATTTCCTTGTACATTGTTGCTGTTGTTCACTTAGGTGCAATTCTTTGTGACATTGTATAAGGTTTTTTGGGGGTTTTGGGGGAGGGTTGGTTTTTTAACAAAGATACTGGAGTGATTTGTCATTTCCTTCTTCAATGGGTAAAGGTAAAGTAGGTTGAATGTCATACAGTTAGTATCTGAGGCCATATTTGAACTCAGATCTTCCTGACTCCAGACCCAGCACTCTACACACTGAGCCACCTAGCTGCCTCTTCCTTACACATAATAAGCACTTAATGCCTAAATGGTATTAAATGTATATTTATTGGACCAGATTAGATTGAATTAGACTATATTATTTTGTCTTGGAGAGATAGAACTGTTTTACCTATTTCAAATCTAAATAACAGAAAAACTCAAACAACCAGTATTTGGGGAAGTGTGTTTTGCATTCTGGTTTCATTAAATAAGACCAAACCCTACCAAATATCAATCATTTACTCACCTCTTCCCAGGAACTTTTTAGTATAATTTATATTATAGACATGTCTAATACCAATATAAATCAATGTCTAGAATGCTGATGATTATAGATAATGTCCTAGGTAGAGAGGAAGAAAAAAGAGAAGGACGAAGAAAAGGAGGGAGAAAGGAGAGGAGAATGAAGCTTTGCATAGCTTTATCTTATCTTATGGCTTATTGTATTTTGTTCCATGCATGCTATATATAATACCAACACATGGTATTCCTCAAGTTGGATAAAAAAGTTTACTGTAGGAACAATGCATTTTAGAAAAGTATTGAATACACAACTTCACTAGCAGCATTCAATCAACAAACATTTATTAAGTACTTTCTATGTGCCAAGAACTCTGTATTTTCCAGAGGATACAAATGCAAAAGTCAGATAGATCTTTCCACCAAGGACCTGCCATCACACTTGTGGAACACAATATGTTTACAGATAAGTGAATCTATGGAGCAACTAAGTGATGGATGGAACATTAGAATCAGCTTAGAATCAGGAAGACTCATCTTCATGAGTTCAGGTCTGGCCTCAGACATGTACCAACAGTATGATCTTGGGCAAGTCACTTAACTCCATTTACTCAGTATCCTCATTTGCAAAATGAACTGAAGAAGGAAATGATGAACCACCCTAGTATCTTTGACAATAAAAACTTTAATTCATGGAAAGTTAGACATGACTGAAAAACAACCTGACAACAATAACAAGTGAATTCAAAGTATATGTAAAATAATTGTGAAATGATTTACGCTAGGGAACCTGGCAACTAATACATAACAGCTACATCTCAATGATTCATTCAACATTCAATCAACATTTATTGAGTATAGAGATTGTAAAAGGCATTAAGGGAAATTCATTCATTCATCCAGTCCTTTTTGTTTTATTTGTGCATTTGTTCATTTATTTGTTTGTGTTAGTCAGGACTTATGATTTCATGTACAGAAAAATGTCTCCATTCATATGGTATCTCATTTGTAATTTAGTTTTAGCTAGATGGCTAAGACTTGTTAGGGTATGCTGAAGCCAGCTCTGACTAGTTTAGAGAATCTATTTTTAAATTTTCAGCTTGAGTCTTTACATCTCAGAAATAGGTATTGCTACAAATCAGGGCCTGATTTATTATTTTGCTAATTATCTACATTAAGAAAGTATTAAAATGCAGATTAAATTTAAAAATGTATATATTCCTTCTCCTATTCCCTAACTGTTAAATATCAGCATCTGCATATATTGCTCCATAACCTTAGCAGATGTGTACTAGAAGGCCCAGGAGAGGAAGGCATCCCCAGCCGGTAAGCCTGGTAAGGTAATAATCAAAGAATAAATGACATTTATGTAGAACCTTAAGGTTTTTAAATTGCTTCACATCTATTATCTCATTTGAACCTTACAATGTCCCTGCCTAATAAAATTAAACTGTATTAAATAGTATTATTAAATGATAATGGATATTAAAGTGTTGAATTGCCTGGGGCATTGGGTGGTTAAATGACTTTCCTCAAGCAAACACAACTATGTCATGGTATACAAGAGAGGCAGGATTCAAACCCAGGTTTTCCTGACTGTTAGTTGCTGTACAATGTTGTTTTTGTCAGGGAAAATAAAAATATTCATAAAAGACATCTCTTCTGTCCCTGTATTGTTTACCTTCTGTTGGTAGGAGTGATATGAAACATCTACAAAGAACTACAATATGAAATTGAACATCAATCAATATACTTACAATCATGGGGAAGACAACATACAAACAAACATAGACAAAGTAAACTATATGCAACATAAATAGGGAATGATTAACAGAAGGAAGGCACTAGAATTAAGAGAAGTTGGGGAAAAGCTTCCTTAAATAAGTGGGATTTTAATTGGAACTTAAAGGAAACCAATGAGGTCAGTCAGTAGTCAGAGCAGAGGAGGGAGAGCATTCCAGGCTGGGAGATTACTAGGGAGATTGCCTATAGCAAATAATTGGGGTGCTTCTTTGTGAAACAGCCAGGAGATCATTGTCACTAAATCTAAGAATATGTGTTATGTTAAAAGGGGCTACATCATGAAAGACATTGAATGCCACCAGAGCAATTCATATTTGTAGGCAATAAGAAGAAACATATTAAATGCCTAAGTAAGATACAAAGTACCTCTGTCATCTATGGCATAAAATCACATTACTGACTGGGCCTATTAAGAAAACTTCTTTGCAGTACAAGCAATAAGACACCTAGAAAAAAAAAAAAAAGGAGAAGGCATATGCCTGGGCATAAAATCACCTCAGTTACTGATGGACAGAACTCAGTACAAGGCCCCTGGTATTAATATGCCCCACATATTACTAATTCTACTCCCGTTCCCTACAGTCATCACTAAGGTGAATAATCACTATGAAGAACTGGCTCACCTTCCTTTTGATACTAGCCACTGACTATATTGGATATGTAAGTTCAAGAATCTCCTAGAATGGTAGGAATTTCCCCAGACTATTGAATCTGCTTATTGCCCAACTCCCAAAACTACCATCCAATATCTACTTACAAATAGAGGAAGGAAGTCATCCCTAAGAATCACCATGGGAGTTATTTCCATGAAAACATTTAACTATTATATTGGGTCACTTTAAGAATAGATTCTGTTAGTCTTGTTATTTCACTCTCTACCCTAGCCATGAACTTTCTCTGTGAAATTCTGGGGACAATTCTACAAAATGCTCTCACATGTGTAGAAAATGAGCTGATGATATCTTTCATAAAAGAGATTCTTACAAAAAAAAGGCTACAATTTTCTGTTCCAGAAAAGCTCCAGAAAAGAAATACTGACTCCTGAATATCTCATGGGAAAATTTAACTGATGCCTCTTTTGAAGACAAAAGATTATTGACTCTAGAATGAGAGGAGCTGGGCCCAATACCCATCCTTGATATTTACTAGATATATAATGATCTATTATGGACCCCAATTTTCTTATCTATAAAAATGAAAGGGTTAAACTATGACCTCTGAGGTCCCTTAGATTTTCAAATCAGTGGTCTTACAATAGGTCATCAAACTAGTCTTCTTTGAGTAAGAACATACTGAGATCTGTTGAAGACCTTATCTTAAAAAGGTCACTTTTTCCTACTGCATTCAAGGCTATTTTCAGTTGTCCTGATCTATATCTGGCTACTGGATGCAGATGATTCTGGAAGGAAAAGTGAGGCAGGTGACCTTGCACACTCCCTCATTTAAATCCTATTCACTTGCATGTCATGGCATCACCTCCCTGATGTCATGGTCTACCTCAAGAACGAAGGGCAAACTACAAAAGCAACAACAATAACAACTGTCCCATTACAAAAATCTGGAATAGCATGGCCAAACAACCATATGATGAAGGTCTCATCTTAAAGAAAATGTTTATGATCTTCTCTGTTAACTATTCCCTAAAGATCATATGACTTCTCAATCAGGCTTGTAAATAAATCATCTTGTAATGCGCTATATATTTCCCATTAGAATATGAGTTCTTTGCCAGCAGCTGGCCAAGTTTATTTCTCCTCTAACACTTGACATAATGATTAGCGTATGCTGAATGCTTAATAAATACTTTTTCTTTTATTCTATCATTCAATCTTGAGTGGGGGAAGAATGGGGGAAGGTAGGGAAAGTGAATTATTCTAGGTATAGGCAACATTATGAACAAAAGAAAGGCACAGAGACACATTTTAGAATGATACTTGGAGTGTATGGAGGATGGTTTTTGAAATGGCTGAACTTGTTTGGACTTTATTCAGTATTCAGTGTACATAAAGATCCATTGAGCAATTTTGAGCAGAGGAGTGACATAAGCACATCCATACAAAGGACAGCTTTGGCGAAGGTTCAAAGGATAGCTTGGAGGAGGAGACAGTGGAGGTGTTAAAAGCACTTAGACAGTTGTTGTAGTAACAGAGGAATAGGTACTAATGAGGTCAATATTACAAGGATAAGTGATGATGAAACTGATACTGTCAATCTATCAATCAAAAAACATTTATTAAGTACTTATGCTATGTGTCAGGCACTCTGCTAAGCTGGATACTGGATGGGATACTAGAATGGTAATAATAATAATGGAGATGAAACCTAAAATATTTGGTGATTTTTTGACTGTTGGAGATAAGGAAGAGGAAAGAGTCAACAATGGCACCTGATGAATGAGGGAAACAATGATAGAAATAGAAAAGGAAGAAAGAAGATCAGGTTTCAGGGGATAGATCTTAAGTAAATATTTTATACTTTGAGTTTGAGGTGCCGTAGAATAGCCAAATGGAGTTACCCTGTATGGAGGTAGACTTCCATCTTAATAGATAAATATAAAGCAGCATAGTGTGGTGGAAAGAATGCTGGATTTGGGATATCAGATGATTTGGGTTTGAATCTTGTCTCTACCATGTGATTTTTTACACTAATCTGGGTAAGTTCCTTAATATTTTATTTTATTTTTTTCTATTTCTTTTTTTTATTAAAGCTTTTTATTTGTATAACATATGTATGGGTAGTTCCCCAGCATTGATCTTTACAAAGCTTTCCATTACAAATTTTACCCCCAGTCCCCTCCCCTCCCCTAGATGGCAGGAAGTCCACTACATGTTAATAATGTTGAAATGCTTGAGAAGTTATGCAAGAAAAATCCTATCTGCAAGAAAAAAAAAAGAATCAGAGAAAGGCAACACAATGCAAGCAAATGTCAATAGAGATCATGAAAATGTTACGTTGTGGTCCATATTTCATTTCCCTCTCTCTGGGTGTATATGGTTTTCTTCAGTGAACAATTGGAACTGGTTTCAGACAATTCTTTGTTGCAGAGAGCCATGTCCATCAGAATTGGTCATCATGTAATACTGTTGTTGCTGTGTATGATGATCTCCTGATTCTGCTCGTTTCACTCAGCATCAGTTCACGCAAGTCCCTCCAGGCCTCTCTGAAATCATCCTGCTGGTCGTTTCTTACAGAGCAATAATATTCCATAACATTCATATACCATAATTTATTCAGCCACTCTCCAATTGATGGGCATCCCTTCAGTTTCCAGTTTCTAGACACTACAAAAAGGGCTGCCACAAACATTCTTGCACAGGTGGGTCCCTTTCCCTCCTCTAAGATCTCTTTGGGATATAGGCCCAGTAGGAACACTGCTGGGTCAAAGGGTATGCACAGTTTGACAACTTTTTGAGCATAGCTCCAAATTGCTCTCCAGAATGGTTGTATCCGTTCACAGTTCCACCAACAATGTATTAGTGTCCCAGTTTTCCCACATCCCCTCCAACATTCATCATTATCTTTTCCTGTCATTTTAGCCAATCTGACAGGTGTGTAGTGGTACCTCAGAGTTGTCTTAATTTGCATTTCTCTGATCAATAGTGATTTGGAGCAACTTTTCATATGACTAGAGATGGTTTTAACTTCATCATATGAAAATTGTCTGTTCATATCCCTTGACCACTTATCTATTGAAGAGTGGCTTGAATTCTTATATATATGAGACAATTCTCTATATATTTTAGAAATGAGGCCTTTATCAGAACCATTAAATGTAAAGATGATTTCCCAATTTGATGCTTCCCTCCTAATCTTGTCTGCATTTGTTTTGTTTGTACAGACACTTTTTAACTTAATATATTCAAAATTATCCATCTGGTGTTCAATGAGGAGTTCCAGGTCTTCTTTGGACATAAATTTATTCTATCTCCACAGGTCTGAGAGATAAACTATATTACGTTCCTCTAACTTGCTTACAAAGTCCCTCTTTATATCTAGATCATGAACCCATTTAGATCTTATCTTGGTATGTGGTGTTAGGTATGGGTCAAGCCCTAATTTCTTCCACACTAGTTTCCAATTTTCCCAGAAGTTTTTGCCGAATAGTGAGTATTTATCCCAAAAGCTGGGGTCTTTGGGTTTATCGAATACTAGATTGTTAAGGTTTTTGCCTAGATTGTCCTGATATCCTATCCTGTGCCACTGATCGACTGCTCTATTTCTTAACCAGTACCAAAAGGTTTTGATGACCGCTGCTTTATAATATAGTTTTAGATCTGGAACAGCAAGGCCACCTTCATCTGCCTTTTTTTTCATTAATCCCCTTGAAATTCTTGACCTTATGTTCTTCCAAATGAACTTTGCTACTATTTTTTCTAGATCTGTAAAATAATTTTTTGGGAGTTTGATTGGTATGGCACTAAATAAGTAGATTAGTTTGGGTGTTCCTTAATATTTTAAAGATTCATTTCCCTCATATATGCAATGAGTTCATGGATAAACTAAAAATCTTTAAAATCCTTTTTAGTGAGTATCTCTTAAGAGAAGTAAGGAAAAAGTATCAAGAAAGATAAAGTAGTCAACAGTATTAAATGTTGCAAGAGTCCTACAAGCACGAGGACTGAGAAAAGGCTATTGGATTTCCCCATAAGGATGTCACCTTTGGGAGAGCAGTTTTATTTGTTTATTTAATTAAAACCAAAGAGATATAAAGAAAAAATTTGCCAATGTCATTTAAAATTAGAAACGCAATAATATTATATATAAGATATTAGCAAAGAATTTGCAGCAAGATATTAAAATTAATTACTATAAACATTATATCAGGAATTGAAGAATGGTTCAGCTTAGAAAATTATAAACTTAATGAATATTATCAAAAGAAAATAGTAAAAATAACAGTATCTCAACATATGGAAAAAAGCTTTCAGCAAAATACATCTGTGTATATTTGTATAAAAGCATATCATATATTTATAGGTATATACACACATATAGTTGGGTATATACATGTGTACAGCACAGAAATAAAGAAACTTTCACAATATGATAAAGAGTATCTATATAAAAATACTAACAGACTTTTTTTTAAAATAAAGGACAAAATTAGAATCTTTTGTATTAAGATCAGGAGTAAAGCAAGGAAGCACACTTTCTCACTTATTTTTTTTTGTTAAGTGTGCTATCGATAAAATAAGGAAAAAATAAACTGAAGACATGAATGTAACTAAAGAAAAAGCAAATTTATGTCTTTGATTTACTCTTTATTTCCCTCTTGACTATACTTCTGACTCTCTATACTTCGCTTTCATGACTCAGATGCTTTCTTACTCTGGACTATTCCTCCAGGATCCCTTTATCTCATGGGTGAGCTTTTGGAATCTTCTATTTTGGTAATAGGCCCAGACTAGCCATAATTCATAAATCTCCAAGCTGTACTTCTGAATCTCCAAATTTCATTTCCATGTTCTTATTCATACCCTCTTTTCATTAGAAAGTAAGTTCCTTTATATCCCAAAGAAATCATAAAGAAAGGAAAAGGCCCCACATGTGCAAGAATGTTTGTGGCAGCCCTTTTTGTAGTGGCTAGAAACTGGAAATTGAATAGATGCCCTTCAATTGGAGAATGGCTGAATAAATTATGGTATATGAATATTATGGAATATTATTGTTCTGTAAGAAATGACCAGCAAGATGATTTCAGAGAGACCTGGAGAGACTTACGTGAACTGATGCTGAGTGAAATGAGCAGAACCAGGAGATCATTATACACGGCAACAACAGTACTATATGACGATTAATTCTGATGGACATGGCTCTCTTCAACAATGATATGTTTCAAACCACCTCCAGTTGTTCACTGAAGAAAACCATATACACCCAGAGAGAGGGATGCGAAATGTGGACCACAACATAACATTCTCATACTCCTTGATTGATGTTTGCTTACATTGTGTTTCCTTTATCTGATATATCATTTGTGTAGATAAGATTTTTCTTGTACAACAATGATAAGTTTGGAAATATGTATACATATATTCGATTTGCCAATATTTTAACATAATTAACATGTAGTGGATATCCTGCCATCTAGGGGAGGGGTGGGGAAGTTGGGGGGGAAAATTTCTAACGGAAAGCTATGTAAGTGTTATTGTTGAAGAATTACCCACACATATGTTATGCAAATAAAATAAAATTAAAAAAGAAAAAAAAAGAAAAAAAAAAAAGAAAGTAAGTTCCTATACCTTCCCAATTAGAATTTTATAACTTTCTGAAGAGGGAAGAATGTTAATTACAGGATTTGATTACAAACTGCTCACACATGTTTTCCAAGACTTTTTTTTAGCAGAAAACTGGGTAAGAATTGCAAAGACATTATGAAAGATCTCCCTGAATCACTAGAGAACTATTCAAGATTTGGGTCTATGGATTTGGACAAATACTTCTATTAGAAGTAGATTTGTTAATGATATCTAATATTAAGCTGGAATAGAGAGGGAGGAATATAGGAAGGGTATTTTATACTACTTCTTCAATAATTAGAGAAAGCCTGAATTTCTCAACTGAATCACTCATCAATTAGTTGTACAAATTGGTGTGAACAAGGTCTAGACATCCCCAATGATGCAATCAATCACTTAATCAAAAGCATTCCAACTAATTATGGGAAAAGTTCTTGAAAGGCATTGGGTAAAAAGATGTTGTATAAAAAGTATATTCTATTGGCTGAGGAAACATAGTCATGCCTCAAGATACTTACATAGCATGACAAGGGTCTGTCACCTTGTTCCCCCACCCTTATCACCCAAGCAAAAAATTTGGAATTAGAGCATTTGAAATCTGGCAGCTTAGTGGTAGAAGCCCTTTTAGCCAAGCCCCTGAGAAGCAATAATTACAGAAAGGCAAATTAAAACAACTTTGATATGCCAAGACCCAAATGGTAAAAGATAATTAGGTTGTGTAAAGACAAACATGGTGATTCACTGATGGTGAAGTTATGAGCCATATGAACTGTTCTGGTAAAAAAAAGAATCAGTATTGTTATGCAATCAGTATTGTTAAATTATTTATACCTTTTGACCCAAAGATTCTGCTACTGAGATAGTCTTTCAAGGAGATTATTGGCAACAAGAAAATATCCACGTGCAAAAAATTGTTCATAGAAGTATAAATTATGATAAATAGCTGGAAATAAAATATATACCCAACATTTGGGAAATTGCTGAATAAATCAAAATATTAAAAAGCAATGGGATATTACTCTGCTGTAAGAAATGGCAAATGTGAAGGATTCAAAGAAACATAAATTTGTAGGAATTGATGCAGTGCGAAGAAAATAAATCCAAAATAACAATACATACGATAATTATTACAATGTAAAAAATGAAGAAAGTAAATCCAAAATAACAATACATACGATAATTATTACAATGTAAAAAATAAAATCACAAAATGTCAGTAGCGTCCCTTTTTGTAGTAGCAAGAAATTGTAAACTGAATTGATGCCCATCAGTTGGGGAATCACTGAATAAATTATGGTATATGAATGAAATGGAATATTATTGTTCTATAAGAAATGATCCGCAGGATAATTTCAGAAAGGTCTGAAGAGTTTTACATGAATTGATGCTAAAAGAAGTGAGTAGAATCAAGAGATGGCTATAGACACTTAATACTAATGACTCTGGGAAAGTCACTTAATCCCCATCACCTCACCAAAAAAAAAAAAAAAGAAAGAAAGAAAGAAAGAAAGAAAGAAAAAAATCAAATGACATTGTATGTGTACAATGCTTTACCAACTATATGAATGTTACTTATTATTTTAGAATTTATATGGCACTTAATGGTTAGGCTCATGTAATCTCAGAGTAGAAAGGAACTTTATCACAAGACCATGAATTCCAGGATACCTAGATTATCCCAACTGATATTTTCTCCTGATATGGCAATGGGAAAATAAGTTAAACTCTTTCAGTCTGTTTCCTTATAGGACCTGACGTGTCTACCTATCTTAGAAAAACAACACCTAATAAATACTTGTTTATTGATTTATTAAATGAAAGAATCAAATGAGATCATGCATATAAAGAACTTTGTAAACTGTACAATTCTTTATAAAATGTAAGCTATTATTATGATTGTCAGTTCTGTTCCACCAGAACTTTTACAAGTTCCAGCTCCTTGAGAAATGATCCTCCAGCTGTCTTTTGAAACCTCCCATAAAAAGGAGTTCACTCTCCATCAAAGTTACTTTTTAAAAAAAAAATGGACAGTTCTGTAATACGTTTTTTTCTTCTTTTTATATTCCATCACCCCTATAAATGGAGATATGCCTTTTGGTTCACACATTATCTCATCTGATCTTTATGATGATTTTCTGAACCAGGTTGTACAACATGTGAAGGCGATAATCCAAGTGGGTGGTAATACTAAGGTGGTGACAGTAGAAATTGAGAAGGGGAAACCCATGTGAGAGGTGTCAACAAGATGGAATCAACAGAATGTGATAACTGATTTAATATGAAAGATAATGGAGAGCAAAGGCTCCAAGATAAAATCCCAAGCTTTCAAACAAAGGAATTTTTGTGAGTGGTAGCTCCATAGGCAAATGGAGTAGAGAGGAATGCTGTGAGACTAGTCCTAAAGTCATTGTGAAAGTCGGGAGAGTGACTTGGAGCTCAATAAATGACAACAATCATGGACTTCAAAGAGATAAAGTAGGGAAGGTCGAGGCATATTCTTGAAATGGCCATGGAATGTAGACAGAATAAGCCAAGGTAGGAGTGGTCACCCATGAAGAAGCCAACAAGGAATGTGGTGGGCCCAGAAGAGAATTAGCCTCTGTTCATCAGAAAAGGTGGAGTTAGTGTTGGTTGGAAAGTTGATGTTGCAAGGAAATTTACTGAGAAGAAGGTAGGAGTAGGCAAGAGCTCAGTAAAAGAGGTAAGGAGATGGGCAAACCAGATTAGAGTGTGTCTGGAGGTAGGACTGAATAGAATAGGATGAGAGTTTAGGAGATGGAAATATGAGTTTGTTGCTTGTAACTAATACTATAACACAGAATGACCATGATTTGGAAACCTACCATAGTACCCTGGGAGGTAGAGAGATCAGTACACCATGCTCTACTGGCAAAATTGAATAACAGAAGATTTGAAGAGTTAGTCTACCAATGTTCAAAACAGTCATATTTTGTAGTCTCCATGGCATCTTGTCCTTAGGTATCTAGACTATAAAGTCCTTGAGGGCAGGGGCGGACCTTTCTAGTTCTTTGGATTTCCCAAGGGCATCAAGGACATCGTGTGTCATGTAATTATTTAGAAATACCTGACTTGAACTGATTTAAATAGGGGAGAGAAAGAGCCAAATAAGTGTCATGTTTTTGTTTAGAATTCAAATTAAAAATGGACTCAATTGAATGTTTCTTTCCTTGGCTAGAAGCAATATGTGTCAAAGACACAGTGAAGAATATAAAGCCTTGTAGATGCATAAACCAAACTAAAGGAAAACTGAAACTTTTGCTCATCATCCACATAGTTTATGAGATAGGAGGCACGTATCTTGTTGAGAGCCATTCAGTGTGTGGGAATAGAGTCTGGACTGGCCAAGCTCGGATATGCAAGGTTTCCTTCTGGTGGGTAATATACCGCCAAAGACTGATGGCATTCCAACTGTTTAGTTGGCCAGAGGCAAAGATTATTAACCCATTTCCATCCTGCTTTTGTTATTGGCTTAATGACCAGGAGAGATTTCAGTGTTTAATATTTAAACAAATGTTTTCATGTCAAGACAATGAACTACTGTTAGGACAGGCTAGAGGTTGATTAATATTCCCTCTCATCCTGGCATGCCATTCCTGCCAGATTATATGTTAAATGCTGGTTCCTACATTTCTTAAGGAAAAGGAAGCACTTCAGAGACATGAGCTTGTGAAATTTTCCTTAATTATATAGAATCCATAGCAGGTGTACATGGTCTCTTCCACTCAATGGAAGTGAGTAGCCCCCTTTCATTTTAGCTTCCCAACAACACCAGAAAAAAGCATTGGGGTAATTCTCTTCAGCTAAAGAGGCCAATTCACTGCACTTCTTCTTACTGATCTTTAACTGTTTTCCAGCTGAGCTTTTTCATAACTCAATTTTATTCCATCAAAAACAGTTGAGTGTATGTCTAACTGAATTTCAGTATTCCCATTAGTGATGGCTAGTAGTAGATTTTGGTGATGGCCCAATAGATACAAAGCAGGGCCTAGAGGCAGGAAGACTCATCTTCCCGAGGTCAAATCTGACCTGAGACAACTTAACTATGTGACTCTGAACAAGTAATTCAACCCTCTTTGCTTCAGTTTCCTCATCTTTCAGATGAGTTGGAAAAGACAGTAGTAAACTTTGCCAGTCTCTTTATTAAAAAAACAAATAGGGTCACAGAGAGGCAGAAATAACTGAACAATTACAACACATATGGCCACTTGTATATTACCTTGCTGTTAAAACGGAATTCCATACAAGAGAGGGCATTTGCTTTGGTGTAACTGGATGTGGATGCAACAGTTATATAGATGTTCCTGGAAGATGAACCTCAGAATGTTTGGATCCCAGAGGCAACAACAAGTTCAGCTACTTAGAGTCTATGTGGGCTTTCAAGCATCTGCAAAATTGGATTAGATATCTTTGAGAAATCTGTTTAGTGGTTATGACCTCATTTTTCCTGGAGAATTCTCTGATATAAGCTTGGATGTCTAACAGACCAATCTGGAAGTCAGCAGCAGCATCCAAAAGCTCAGAGTAGACTTTTATCAATGTGCATAGCAAGAGGAAATCATTCCTCCTTGGATTTATTCTGTTTTTACATGCAACTCTCCAGGAGTACAGGAGTCCCAAGATGGAAGCTAGCAATAAGGGGATCAGTATAAGCCATCTCCAGCTGCCAAAAAGAAAAGGCTGGTTTGAATTTTTGAGGAAAGAACTTGGATGACCCTCATTACTTCCTTATTCCTTTGTAGTACTTGTCTTCTCTAATAATAACTTACGTGCATCTCAAATGAAAAATAAATATCTATAAAAATTTCTTTAAATGAAGAGGCTAAGCAAAAATATAACTTCTATTTAATTCTAATAACATGATGTTTCTTTCTGCAGGAAAATGATCCTAATGACCAAGAATTATCAAGATATGCATTCTGAATCATTTTTTCCTAGTAATGGGAGCTGAATGGTGCTGAACCATATAAAACGTCTTTTGTAAATCTTTGTTCCAGATTATTTTCTTATACTTATCCTCAAATTCTGTATTCCCTCTCCCACCTTGGGTTTTGTACAGGCAGTCTCTCACATTTGGAATGTTCTACTTTGATCCTGTTTGCTACTTACAATTCTTAACTGTTTTCAAGGCTTAGCTTATGTTCTCATCTAATAAGAAGTCTTTCCTGATTCCTGAGTTGTTAGCACTCTCTGCCTCTTCTAACTGTATTGTGAGTACCAATGTTGCTCATAGTAGATATAATTTGTATTGAATTGATTATGAGCCAATGCACAATGATTCTTACAGTCATTCACATATATTTTTTCATGTCAGTAACCTGGGTCATTTGTATTATATAAAGATAACTGACTTATATGAAGGAAAAAACCTCATGCTTGACTTGGAGTGAAGAAGTTCTGGATTCAAATCCCATCTCACAACTTTACTGGTTTTGTGACTCTGGGAAAGTTATATAGTTTTCCACAACTTAGTTTCTACATCTGTAAAACAGGGATAGCACTTGCCTCCTAGTGTTCTCAAGAGAATCAACTGAAGTCATATTTGTAAAGTACTTTGTAAACCTTAAAGTGCTATGCAAAAGGTAACTATGCATACTAGACTTGGGATCAGAATAACTCATCATCCTTAGTTCAAATCCAGTCTCAGATACTTCCTAGCTGTGTGACCTTGAGCAAATCACTTGATTTTTCTCATCTGTAAAATGGAATGGAGAAGGAAATGACAAACCACCTTAATATCTTTGCAAATAAAGCCCCCAAAGGGGTCATTAAAAGTCAGAAATGACTGAAAAAGACTAAACAAAGTATTATTAGTAATAGTAATTTGGTTGTCATAATCATTCTTACTTTATATTCTTATTTCCTATAATGACAGCAACTTACATTTATCACATGAGTTAATAATTATAAAGCACATAGTATAGCACATGACATAGTGTTATATAAATATTAGCTATTATCATTATTAATATTAGTGACTGAATTATTTGATCCTCCTAAGCACCTTGTAAATGTTACCATCATTTTTTGTTTTGTAGCTGATAAATAAATCAACCACTTGCCCAAACAAGTAAATGACAGAAGAGATTCATGCTCAGATCTCACAGCAGCATCAAGGAAACCCCCAAACCACATGAGAGATGACATTGACATCAGTCCTAAGATACAACTGAGAGACATGGCCATGAGATCTTATGCAGAAGAGGTTTTTTTTTTTAATTATTTTCATAGGATCATAGAATAGAATATCAGGAACCAGATATTAACTTATTTATACCAAATCCAGGGTCCTATATCTATTAGATCACTTGTCTATCCTATATTTTTTTTATTTTCTTTGCATAACATATGTGTGGGTAATTCTTCAACAATAACCCTTACAGGGTTCTGATAAAGGTCTCATCTCTAAAATATATAGAGAATTGTCTCATATTTATAAAAATTCAAGCCATTCTCCAATCAATAAATGGTCAAAGGATATGAACAGAAATTTTCAGAGGATGAAATTAAAACTATTTATAGTCATATGAAAAGGTGCTCCAAATCACTATTGATCAGAGAAATGCAAATCAAGACAACCCTGAGATACCACTTCACACCTGTCAGATTGGCTAAAATGACAGGAAAAGTTAATGATGAATGTTGGAGGGGTTGTGGGAGGGCTGGGACACTGATGCATTGTTGGTGGAGCTGTGAACGGATACAGCCATTCTGGAGAACAATTTGGAGCTATGCTCAAAAAGTTATCAAACTGTGCATACCCTTTGACCCAGCAGCATTTCTATTGGGCTTATATCCCAAAGAAATCATAAAGGAAGGAAAAGGCCCCACATGTGCAAGAATGTTTGTGGCAGCCCTTTTTGTAGTGGCTAGAAACTGGAAATTGAATAGATGCCCTTCAATTGGAGAATGGCTGAATAAATTATGGTATATGAATGTTATGGAATATTATTGTTCTGTAAGAAATGACCAGCAAGATGATTTCAGAGAGGCCTGGAGAGACTTACATGAACTGATGCTGAGTGAAATGAGCAGAACCAGGAGATCATTATACACGGCAACAACAGTACTATATGACGATCAATTCTGATGGACATGGCTCTCTTCAACAATGAAATGTTTCAAACCACCTCCAATTGTTCACTGAAGTAAGCCATATACACCCAGAGAGAGGGATGCGAAATGTGGACCACAACATAACATTCTCATACTCCTTGATTGATGTTTGCTTACATTGTGTTTCCTTTATCTGATATATCGTTTGTGTAGATAAGATTTTTCTTGCACACCAATGATAAGTTTGGAAATATGTATACATATATTCGATTTGCCAATATTTTAACATAATTAACATGTAGTGGATATCCTGCCATCTAGGGGAGGGGTGGGGAGTTGGGGGAAAAATTTGTAACGGAAAGCTATGTAAGGGTTATTGTTGAAGAATTACCCACACATATGTTATGCAAATAAAATAAAAATTTTTTAAAAAAATTAAAAAAAATAAAATAAAATAAAATAAAAAGTTTAAGAGGTGAGAGCATTTGTATGTGAGTTCAGAGTAAGGAAAAGGTACTACAGGTATTTTGAATCCTCCATCAGCTGCCATAATGAGTTTCTTAAAGCTTAAGCCTGACTATAATAATCCCTTATTTAATAAACTTTAGTAGATACCTATCATCCCAGGAACAAAACCAAAATCTTGTTTGACTTTCAAAACCCTTCACAACCTGGACCCTTCCTACTTTTCCAATTTTCTTACACTTTACTCCTCTCCATATGCCCTGTGATCTGGTGACTCTGTCCTCCTAGGCATTCCTCACATGACACTCCATTTCTTGATTCCATGCCCTTGGATTGGCTATTGTCCCTGAAAGAGTTTCCCTTCTTACTTCTAGCTCCTAGAGCTTTATTTGAGCTTCTCGCTCAAATAAAATTCTGGATTCTGCAAGAGACCCTTCTTGTCCCTTTTCTGTCTTCCCAACCCCATTTTCATATGCCTTTCTTCTGTGATTGCCTTACATTATATGTGTCTGATTATTTGCATGTTATTTCCTCCTTTAAAAAGAAATGTCCAGGTAATTACATACAACAGGCAATTGGAGATGCATATCTAAAATTTAGGGGAGAAATTGGGACTGGTTTTATACCTCAGAGAGAAATCTACTCAGATGAGAATGATATAGTAGATTAGCTGCTGGATCTGAGGAGATGGAGGAAATGCAAGAGATATGGAGAAACACACACACACATACATAGAGACAGAGAATGACAAGAGACAGAGAAAGACAGAAAAAGAGACAGAGAGATAGAGAGAGACAGAGACATGGAAAGAGACAGAGAGAGAGAGAAACAGAGACAGAGACAAAGACCAAGACAGAGACATGGGGAGAAAGAGACAGAGAGACAGAGAGACAAAGAGACAGAGAAAGACAGAGAGAGAGGCAGAGACAGAGACAGAGAGAGAGAGAGAGGTGGGGAGAGGGAGAGCAGAAGGGAGGGAAAAGTTCCCTAAAGGAGGCAAGTGGGAATACAAACAAGAACACAAATGGATGTGTTAATCTGAATTTAGATATGGGTGGCCAAAACTACTGGAAATGGAGAAGAAATGAAAGAACATGAGTGAGAAAATAAAGACACATTGAGTAATGAAGAGTAGAGTTTAGGGTTTCTGTAAAGAGAGATTTCATATAGGTGAGAAATATTAAAATATGTAAGACCCTCAACCTGCTTCAATTTTGAAATTTTAAGGAACATTTGATAGTAGCTCTTGACTCCATAGATCCTAGATATCCTATTATTGTCAAGAAAGGAAGTCTCTGACTACCAATAAAAACAGTGCAGTTAGTTTCAACTGGCAAGAGCAAAAGGATCTCCCAGTTATTGACTTGCCTGGAAGTTACTGCTCTCTAATGAGTAGCTGTTTTCATTAAATATTATGTGGAGCTGAATCATTCTTTTGGATTTTATGAGACACAAACATAACGCGATGTGCTTTTCCTGAGTAGAAGCTGTTTGTATGATATGTAATCGGTCCCCAGTGAATATCTATGAATCAGAGATATTTGTACAGATTTGCACACAGCTTTGCACACAACCCTGAAAGGAGATTAAAGCAAATTTTAATACCCCTTCTCCATCCATTTGGTTTCTACTTCTTTATAGTTACATTCATAGTCCCTGTAATTTTCTTAACCAAAATGCTCCTCTTTAAGCACCATGTCTTGTGTTCCTTGTTAGAATATGTCCTCGAGGGCAAAGGCTATCCTCACTTTTGTATTTTTATTTCTTGTGTTTAGTACAGTGCTTGGTACTAGTAAGTACTTAATACCTTTTTTTCCTTCCATCCATCCATTCATCCTTCCTTCCTTCCTTCTTTTATTTTACTTTTTCTTTTTTTCCTTTCTTTTCTTCTCTCCTTCCTTCTTTCATTCCTTCCTTCTTTGCTTTCCTTTTTCCTACTTTCTTTCCTTGCTTCCATTATTCCTTCTTCCATTCTCTGGTTTCCTTCTCTCTATAGAACTGGACTTTGAGTAAGGAGGATACAAGTTCTTCCAATTCCATTTCGGACACACTGAATGATCATGAGCAAGCATTCCAATTCTCTGAGCCTCAGAACTATATAAATGATTGACTATCATTTAACTAAACCCAGAAGAGAAAATACTGAGAAGAAAGTTTTAGGGATGTAGAACAGTTAAAATAAGAAATTGTTTTTCATTATCTATTCTAAGAGGAAATCGACTTATACTACACAATCCAATCAAGGATTTAAGTTAACCATAAAGAAATAAAAAATTATAAAAATAAAAGTTGCTATAAGCTGGAACTAAATTTTGACTACAAATTGGTGGCATCATCTTCGGAAGCATTTTATGAACAAAATGAATCATCATCTGGACGGACAGTGGATCATTTCATTTTTTGGCTTTGTCCTAGCACAGCAACTACCAAAAAAAGAACTGGGACACCATCCTACCTCACTCCACCTCAAGCCCTGAAATGACCTAATATTTTATCTTGGAATGTACAGCTGTGCTTCCAAAAATTCTGAGTATGCAGTGGTGTAGCGATGACATAATTCTATTTTCATTGGAAGTTTTGGCCCCACATGTGCACTCACAAAAGCTCCATTGTTATATGCAGACTCAAACCCATGCCAGTGGAAACAGCATCTTAATGTTTACTGATTCCTAAAGGAATCTCTTTGTCATTTCTAAAGTGTCTCAGACATTAACGAGAGAAAGGAAAGAGAGAGAGAGAGAGAGAGAGAGAGAGAGAGAGAGAGAGAGAGAGAGAAAGGAGAGAGAGAGAGAATGTTATCTGGATTTATAGTGAAGAGGGAAAATTATACAGATACTGTTCTTTAATAAGAACTTTTCTTCATGTTACTCCTGGCTCAATTGACCCCAATTTTAAATAAATTGCATTTGTGAAAAATTTTTATTTTTAAAGCAGATAAATTAGTAGATAATTCTTTGTTTTGCACATTATGTCAACCTTGAAAAGACCCTAGTGATCATGGTAGTCCAAATACCTTATTTTATAGACAAGAATACCTAAGTCCAAAGAGTCAAGGAGGCAAATATTGGGAAATATAGGTGATACAAAACCAAAAACTGCCAATAGAAAAAAATAATAATAAGCCTTCCTTCTACACTTCAAAGGATCTGTGTTTCATGTGTACTGGTATATATCTATTCATAGATTAATCTTATATCTATGAAATCATTTTAAGAATAATCTACATATATATAGAAGGTATCCTTAATCAAGGACTGAAAAGGAAACAGGAAGACTTTTACAAATTATATTCTAGAATTGCAGTATCTTTACATTTATTATTCACCAAAAGTCATGTAAAAGATATCCTCAAGGAATCTTAACTGGGCCCAATGATCTCAGCCATATGAATCTTACTTCCTTAAGGCTTCTTCAACTTTCAACTCTTTGAAGCTTTTTTTGCTCACCACAGTCTGAAATTTGTGTACCCCATTGGTAATGGAGAATTGTGCTCAAACAAAAATAGTTTAGATGTTATTTTTCTCTGCAGCACTTATTATTATATGTATTATATACACTTCATGTAATATATGTAACATGATATATATAATATAGTACACAGTATATAATATATATGCATGTTGCATATACATATATTATTAGATTAGAATTATCACAATTATTACTATATACTGTTTACTGCACAGAGCACTAGATTTGAAATCAGGAGATTTAGGTTTCAATCCAGGTTCGACAATTACTATGTGATTGTTATTGAAACTTAATTTTCTTTTCTATCAAATGAAAATAACAATTTTTTCCCTCTTCCTCACAAGACTGTTGTG
The DNA here is from genome assembly GCA_023553655.1 of Myrmecobius fasciatus. Lineage (NCBI taxonomy): Eukaryota > Metazoa > Chordata > Mammalia > Dasyuromorphia > Myrmecobiidae > Myrmecobius > Myrmecobius fasciatus. The sequence continues at coordinate 284,074 of JAJPUD010001960.1, forward strand.
AGCAAAGTTATTTGTACACCTTGCTTTTGTTGAATAATTTTTAGTCATGTCTGATTTTTTGTGATCCCATTTGGGATTTTCTTGGTAAAAATATTAGAATGGTTTGCCATTTCCTTCTCCAACTCATTTAGCAGAGGAAGAAACTGAGACAAAGAAGGTTAAGTGGCTTGCCCAAGACCACACAATTAATAATGAAATGATAAGGCCATATTTGAACACATGAAGCTCAGTCTTCCTAATCCCTAGAACCCTGCTCTATCTAGTGTATCACCTAACTGCCCTTTGTGTATCCTAAAGCCCTCTAAAACTATCAACTCTTTTATGCACCCATACCTCTCCAATTGGATTATAAAGTTCTTGAAGGCAGAGAATTAGTAATTCTACTATCCCTTCCCCTCTCCTATGCTTTTTGTCTACTACATCCATGAAAAGAATGCTCATTGATTAATAGATAAGCAAAAAGTTTAAAGAAAAGTAGGAAGTAACCTGCAATGGTGATATTAAAACTATGGAAGAAGAGAATTTCCTCAATTGATTAGAGTTTTTCTTTTTTGGTCAGTTTTGTATTTTCAGCACTTAGTGATGTGCCTAACATAGAGTAAATACTTAATAAGCTTGTTGACTTAATTCACTTTAAGGTTGGGGTTAGGGTTGGGAATGGGAATGGAAATATTCAGGCCTGAGAGAATAGATATCAAAGCATCAACTGTGGGCTTTCTACACTATAAGGAATGGGAAGTTGTGCCCACATAATTAGGAAAGTAGGGATGTTATTTAACTTACAATATAAACAAAGTGTGTGATATAAGCCTCTTTTTATAATAGAATGAGAGAGAAAGGTATCTTCAAATACCAAGTTCCAGGACAACCAAAGACATGCTTTGGAAAAAAAAATTCATCTTCCAAACTGTTCTTGTTTGAGAGCAATGCTCCTTTACCAATGGCATATACAAGCCTGAGCATGAAGTCATATGATCTCTGAGCATCAGATCACTCTTCTATATAATGTGTATATTGATGCCTGTAGTACTTTGTCTATGGGTTGTTGTTTGAATTAATGAGATGAGGTGTTAAACGAGCTTCATAAACTTTGAAGTGCTGTGTAAATGTCAACTATCATCATCATCATCATCTTCATCATTATTTCTAAGGTCCTTTTCAGGTCTAACACTTTATGATTCTCTGATTTTATATTCAAATTCAAGAAACATTCATCTATGTTTCTTGACTCTCACAAACCTAAATTGAATAAAGTAAGTTCCTAAAGTTTGCACCATATTTATTTTTTTCTTTGCACCCCTAATGCCTAATACAGTAGGTACACATAGTGGGTGTTTAATAAATGTTTGTTGCATTGGATTACATTAGGAAAAATTTGGTAAGAATCTGAGAGCTGTCTTTGCTATTGTAGTTTTCCCCTCCTTTCTCCCTCCTGTCATTTAAGTGCATGTAAGTGTTGTTGCTGCTGCATAAAATTCCTTCCATAAAATTCTTTTCTGTCACTAAATTATATTTTCATCTTCATCCTGAAACAGTGCATTTTTGCTTAAGTTTAATCATAGATGTTGTCTGAAAACAAAGAGAACAAATATTGTATTCTAGAGACAAAGGGAAAAGTGTTGTAAGAACACTGAAAGGAAAGAAGAAAGATTATTTCATACTAGACTGCTTAACATGTATCCTTTTCCCCTATAAATGTCATTACATTTTTATTGCTTGGTCAAGATGCTCTGATATTTCTGTAACTTCAAAAAGTTTGAAAATCCTTGCTTTAGAAGTTAAAACATGAAAGGCAGTGTGGAATTACAGGAAAAGGCACTGGCCTTAGAACCTGGTAACTTGCCTCCTCTTCCAACCCACCTCCCAAGCAACTCTACAGTGGAATAACTTAAAAATATTTGTTGAATTGAATGAAACCAAGTAAATATAATTTTGTACTCATCACTAGTTAGAGTTAAACTTTTAATTAATTCATTAAACTGGCACTTGAGAGAGAGGAAATGATTAGTCCCATTGGTTAAAGGAAATAATGCTAGATTTGGGATCAGAGCACCTGCCATTGAATTCTAATTCTGCTACTTATTGTTTGATCTTGGAAAACAGAATGTCTTTGCCTCATTTTTCTCATCTATGAAATGAAAAGATTGGACCTGATGACCTTGAAGGGTACTTTCAGGTTTAAATTCATGATTCTATGATCATGTCTGTTGTTTATTCTTTTAGTCATTTCCTTTACCACTACTATCCTAGTCATGCACAAAAATGGTAAAAATCAAGTAGCCCATCATAAGCTCATTTACAATAATTCTTTCCCATTCACTTAGAACCTGTTTCCCTTACAAATTTGTTCAACTTGCAGAATTCTCTATATGCGATGCTTTGCAGTCTAGCTTAAAGTAAAGTTTATTCAAGAGTGAACAGAATAACCTGACTGGAAGTGTTTTTAAACACAAAGAACTGTGATCTCTGGCCCAGGCACGTGGGGCCATTGGGAAATTCAAACTCTTGGCAGAAATGCTGTATTTTCCACCAACAAATTATTGCAGGAAAACAGTTCATAAAGTCAAGACATATTACTGATCAGGGAATACCATCAGAGGCAAAAACAAACATCAGGGGAAAAGAAGTATTTTACCTCCCCCAACCCTCCCCCCATCTCACCTCAAAGATGTTGACCACTGGAAGCTGTTTCAATAATGATATCTCAAACTGATGACAAGGTTTTCTCAAACTATCCTTGCCATCCTGTTTTTTTATATTTATTTCCTGAGGCTGACAGTACAAGACCAATGAAAAATTTTTAAAAAGTAAAAAAAGGAAAGCACTTGATACAAGGCAGGATATGACTGAATGTTGTCCCACAGAGTTAATACTTTCCTGATACACAAATGTCTCAGGTCTGCTTCCATGAGTTTGAAGTTCTAACTGTAGAGGAGGTATTTACTGTAGGGATTATAAGCAAAAGTACTATATAATGTATTTTAAGATGTTTTATACTCAAATGGAAGAATCTAGCAAGTTTTAACCATAAGAGCCCAAGTTATCCAAAAGTGGAATATGTTACCTTATTTATTAGGAAGTCCCTCTCCTTGTTGCATCCTCTCCACATTACTGAGGAAGTTGGATGAACATCCATTATTAAAGACATGATTCCTTTTCAGGTGCAGGTTAAACTGGACAGAATCTTAATTCCCTTTCTACTCTAAGAATCCATGATTTTGTGATTTTGATGAGCCTCAGTTTCCTAACCTGTGAAAAGGATGATAGAATGAGATGATTTCTAAAGTTTCTTTTAGTTCCTGAAGGATTCAAAGCAGGGGTCATTCATAAGGGGTCAAGATGACAGAGAAATGAAGAGTTTGGATATCAGACAGTTCAGGAGGGACATTCTTTTAAAAAATCAATTGACAGAGTGATCTAAGATACACTTTGTCTATTATGTCACTTAGATGCTTCATGAAAAATAAAGAATAAAGACCTGAGTTCAAATTCTCCCTGATTGGAACAAGTCATTTAAACCCTCATATAACTTAAGCAACCTTCTAAGTCTACTATGTTGCAGAGAAGGTGATGACTTGCATTATATAGAGACAATTTTGTCATCTAAACGTTCCCTATATTTCTGGCCTACTTTCAGACCCTAGACTTTAATTAAAATACCACATGTTTCTATCCCAATTTTCTGCAACCTGTGGCTATCATAAGCTATGTACCAAAGCATATGAATGGAAAGTCAGTCACCCAGATATTTTGGTTCACTAATGCCAAACATCTGGATTCTTTCATCCTTCCAAACATTCATATTGCATTTTTCTCCCTGTAGCCATAGGAGGCCAACTGAGAACTTGCCAGAACATTTTTCCTTTCTTTAGTAGGTTTGCACTTGTATTTCTTAAGTCACAACAGCAGAAAACAAAGCTATCTTGACTGCAAAACACAATGGCTTGCTCTTACTAGATGCTAAATAGCTATTTAATGAATGAGCATCTAAAGAATTGTGTTATTACTCTGCAAAAAGCCAATATCCCTTCTTGCAAATAGTGTTAAACTCTTAACCTATCAGCTGACTGAGAGTTTTCAAGTCTGGCCCAATTAGAAATAGTATAAAAAAAACTTTCTTTGGTCAAGATTTAGTTTTAGAAAATTTGCTCTCAGTGAGGACCTGGTGAAGTTAGACATGAAAATGTGCGAGGAACGAAAGGCTCATCTTTGAATGGGTGTGTGTGTAAATGTGTACATGTGTACATCTGGGTACTGTGTATACATTGTACATTTGTATGTGTGCCACTATGTTAATATATGCCTATGTTGCCATTTGGACATTTTTGTATAAATCACATAGACTCCTAGGGAGCTGGTCCCAGTAGAATTTGGAATCTAGGGAAAAATACTTGGTGTTGGTATGTTAATGCAAACTTTATTCTAGATGTCACAATTCCCTAAGTGCTTAAAGAGCATCATGGGAATGTCATGGGAAATGTCATTTTGGGAACTCCTTATTTAGAAGGCAGGGACACTGTAAAGATGATTTAAATTTCTCATTTCACCCTGGGATGCTTTTCAACATTTCTATAAAGGTAAACCCAAAAGTTCTAGGGTATGCTCTTGGTAGTTTAGGACTATTAAAAATTACCACACATGTGAACACACATGCCTATTTGTGTTACACTTCATCCTCTGTCTTGAACTGGTCATCTAATTTAGGTTTCATTTTGGTGTACTTTGACATATACTCCATGCATAATTCAAGAGATTTTTCTTATCTCTTTTCCCTCATCAATAAGTCTTATTAGAATATTTTTGTTACCACTCTGTAGCTTTGGTTTTCATTTTATTTTCAAACAATGCAAATTTGTCAACTGTGGCCTTAAACCTTGTATTATCTGTTTTCTTACAGTCCCAAACCAGCTGATAATTCCTCTCTGAGATTTAGAAGGTATTTGCTCTGCTACATTCAACTCAAAGGGACTTAAATTTGTGAGAAATACCTTTTAAAAAAATGTACATATTTACTTTGTCTTTTATTAACAATGGCCTAATTTCTCTATCATAGGACAAGCATTGGCTATGGCTAATTGTTTCTACAGTAGTTTCATGTTGAAGTTTATAAACACAGTTTATTATAATAGTGGTGACAAATATTTATATAGGGCCTTAAAGTTTGCAAAGTATTTATAAAAATAATCTCATTTGATTCTTACCCTATAAAGTATTCTCATTTTTAAATGAGGAAAGTAGTACTTAGAAAGATAAGTAACTTGCCCAGGAAGTTACCTTTAGTGATATGCCACATTCATTTCAAACATTCCAAATCAAAACCTAGAAGGTCATAGTTATACAGTCAGTCATCAAGCATTTATTAAATATTTACTATGTGCTAATTAATTCTGGCATATTTCTTCTTTTCCTTCAATCTTCCCAAGGCTCCAGTTACGCATAATTGTAGAAATTTTGAAGCATGGCATAGAAAAAGAAGCAAAGGGGGGTTTATTATCTGAATGTCTCAGCTAATGATGACCCTTCTACTCTGGGTTCTAGGTTTGGCAGGTTCTATTTCCTGAAACAGGGAAAACACTTTAGGAAATCTAAAAACCCTCTAGGTATTTAGAGTTACATTTTCTATTTTTTAAAATATGCTATAAGCAGTTGTCCATTTTATTTAATAGACTTAAATGTTTTCTGGGCAGCTATATTGAATGTGGTGTAGTCATTCATTTCCCTTCCCTTCATAGTCAATTAGAAGCTTTTCAGCTATTATTTCCATTTAAATTTTCTCATTGTTTTTTTTTTTCCCACGTAGTTACTTAATCTACTCTTGAGCTTTTAAAAGTTTTGTTTAAAAAACATGTAAGTATTTCTTAGGAGTTATTTTTTTTTAATTTTCTGGTATACTTAATTTATATTTTTTCTTAAGTGAACCTTGCCAAAAAAACAAACAAGAAGACAAACCATAAAGTCTTGAACTTATGTAGAACATTTTTATATGTTTCATTGAAGTCAATATATTTTCATATTATAATGTGTGCTGCCAAAGTCATAACTGAAAACCCATATATGTATCAGATGACAGAAATAAGGATTTCTGTGTAGTCTATTTGCAAGAGTTAATTTGGTTTCCTTTGCTCATCCTTCAAATCATCAATCCCAATAACTAGCTACTTAGGGTTACATAGTAGCTCAAGAAGCTAGAATTTGTAAGCCAATGTAAACTAATTTTTCCAAAAGTTGTTGCTAATGGATATATTTTCATATGACAATGATAAAATAAACTATTGACAGAAAATAATCTTTCCACACCTCCTACACCAAATTCTCTATACATTCATAGGAGTCTATTGAGAAAAGGATTTAAGGTTGGTATTTTCACTGAAAGTATGAAGTAGTTGATAAAATTGTCATGCTCCCTGTGACAAAAAAGAATAAAAAGCTTTGCCTCATGTTCTTAGCCAGAGAAAGAGAACAAAGTGACCTGTTCACTGCCCACCAGACACCATCTCTGGATATTAACAATAGCTCTAGAGGAAGAAAGATCCAGGAAGTTTTTCTAAGGAGAAAAACCACAAAATGTAAGAATGAAAAGAGCCCAGCATACTTGACAAATTCTTTAAATTGACTCATCAGAAAAATATGCAAGGAATGTCAAGATTTCACCAGATGGCTGGTTTGGTGTAGGTCTTGATTCTTCAGCACCCAAGTGGAGGTAAGTCATTTTTCTCCCTTTATAATACCATTTAGCTTGGGCTTCTTGCAGTACGTAAGTGTGAGACATGTATGCTAATAGGCCTGTGGAAATTGACTTTTGAAATAATGCTTACTCAAACCTGGTTCAGTCTATCAAAAATGTCAAGGGTCAAGTCATTTCATTTTTTTCTCCATGTGCATGAGGGAAGAGAGAGGAAGGGACAAAGTCACAACTTTGCCTGTAAAAATAGAAATACTTCTAAGGACCTAGTTGGATTTCAGCTTGAGGTATCCTATTTGGGGAAATTCAGAGATTTGTTGAAGTATTACCCATCAATGCTCCTAAATACATAATTGTCTATACTGCTCATGGGCAACTGTCAACTGCCTTATGATGATTATTGTATTTTATTTATTTGACATATTGTTCTATAACACTAATTCTATATGTGGTCATTATGACTTGTCTTTCCAACTAGTCTATAAGCCCTTTGGGCAAAAAGACTGTGTCTTAGATCTGCACTCATAATATTTGTTGATTCTTCTCCCTACTTTTGAGTTTCTACTCTTTAACCCAACCTCTACAAGTAATATTCAAAAGCATAGGTATAATCATTTCATACCCTGTTGAAAAAGCTCTAGCAGATCCCTATTGCCTCAAGGATAACATATAAACTTGTTTGGTATTCAAAGCTCTTCATGTTTTGATTCTCCATACTTCACGAGTCTTACTATCTATTACTCCCCTTCCTTCATATTATGTTCCATCTAAACTGATTTACTTGTTGTTCCTCATACCTGACACTCCTTCAAGTCTTTGTGCTTTTACTTAGTCTATCCCTCATCCTTGGAATGCTCTCTCTCTTCTCCTCTACTTCTTAAGAATAATCTTTCTTTAGAGCTCAGCTCAAGGTTTATCACCCATGTTAGACTTGTCCTAATCTTCCTGGAAACTACAATACCTTTAAAGTGAGGTTAGACTAAATCTCTTAAGATCCATTCTAAATCTTTGATCATTAGAACAAATATTTACTATCTCCTGTGTAAGGAGCAATATTAGGTAATTTCAAATTACTGTGAAGTCACCTGAACAAGTATTTGGGAACCACTGTTGTATTGTGTGTATGTACGTGTGTGTGTGTGTGTGTGTGTGTATTATTGTATGTGTGCATGTGGGCATGTATATGTATATACACACATTCAACAGTCATTCCAAACTTTAAAAAAAAACTTATCATGAAAGTGTGTGTGTATGTGCATTTATAAAATAATATTGTTGCTTTTCTACTGTTTTACAATTGTGTCTGATTCTTCATGACACCATTTGAGGTTTTTATTGTTGTTGTTGGTAAAGATACTAGAGTGGTTTGCTGTTTCCTTCTCCAGTTCATTTTACATGTAGTAGGCACTTAATAAGTGCGTACTGTTTCATATGGGTATGTATATGTGTATATATACATGCATAGACATATGTGTGTATTGTGCATGTACATATGCATAGGCATACATATAAGTATGTATTTGTACAAAATTGTCATTTATTTTATTTCCAGGTAGTAGCATGAATCTCATTTCTAAACACACTAGAACATCTAGGACAGATTATTCACCAATAACATGTGTATCTAAAATGACATGTAGTCCACTTATCAATGGACCTTTGGCCACCTTCACCATCTCCTTTACCTTTTATTTTCCTAGGTTCCTGCCCTTCTTAAAAGTTAAAATATTCCTATGTACCCCACCTTCCCCCAAAATTCAAGAGCACACATTTTCACATCTTCTTCCTCTTGTACCTAATCAGTCCATTCATGAAGATCATCGCATTTATACCCCTACCATCAGGGGTTGGAAATTACAGATGAAATTAAAATATTACTGATCCCTGAAACATCCAGAGTGATTGTATTGCAATTAATTAATTAAATTCAGGGGTCTCTAAAATTGAGGTTCCTGCAAAGTTCAAGATAATCACATTTTAATTCATATTTCAACTGTGCAAATGGAGCTACTTAGTACTTAAAAGAACCCTCCCTATAAATTAGGTTAAGTTCTACAAGTACATATTAAGTTCCATTCAAGAACCATTTTGTAGTGAGCATAATTGTCTCCTGGTTTATCTGTTTGTGTGTTCGAATTTTTCTTTAACAGGTTCCATTCAAAGAAGATTTTGTTTGAAAGGTTATTTATTTATATCATGCATAGCAACATGTTTTGCAGTCAGTCTTTGGAGGCATTATTTTAATTAATGATGGGTGGATACCTTTCCAGTTTTAGAACTGAATCTAAAACTAAAATGTTTAGGTCACTATATTTTGTACTTCCAGTTTTTGACTGGAGCCAAAAATTCATGAAGAACTAATGCTTGTGGAATTTTCAAATTAAAATCTGCAGCCTCAAGAAGTTTGCATAACCTTTAGCTAAAGACTAAATATTCTTCTGATACTTCCATGAATCCACTTGGATGAAGAAAAAAAACCTAGATTATAGGAACCCAGTTCTGGTCAACTCTTCCTTTTTAACAATGAAAGGCTTGCAGTTCCTGCAGAAACAAGACAGTATATATCTTACATATTAATTTCCATGTGTCCTTGAAATTAGGGGATTTTAATGGAGTTCTGCATGTTTGTTCCAGCTCCTTGGATAACTGCTCTTCTGGGGTTGATATTATGGGGAAATTTGTCAGAAAAGATTATTTTTACTGAGAGCTCCCATCTCTGGTTTATAAATATATGACAGGAAAATGAACCTAAAAATGGAAACTTGCTGATTGATTACCTGAATTTATGGCAAATCCATAGATATTCATTGTAAATACTGGTCATGGATACTTGTTGTGAAGAATTTTGACTTTGATAAATCAGAAAAAGGGAATCCCAACTGATCTAAGATGATTATCTTTTGTTTGAAATCCATTGATACCTCTGTTCCCATTCTTTCTTAAGGATAACAGAAGGATTAGTAGAACTCTAGATCCATTTATCTGTGGCATCTCCTATCGTGTTGAGCACTTATGATATGATCCCATGGAGATATGTCAGCTCTGAAGGACTTATGTTATGGGATAAAAAAAGGTGTTTGTGAATGGGGAAGTGCTTTGTCAGAGATGACTGACAACTGTTACACAGGAAGTTTATGTTTGTCCTAGAAATGACTTTCAAAGTTTCCTTTGGAATTGACTTCTCATCAATCTACCAATTAATCAACAATCATTTTAAAGCAATTCCTATGTGCTAAGCACTGAGATAATAATTAGGAATACAAAAAAGGCAGCAAATATAATTTCTACCCTCAAGAAACTAACATTCTAATGAGAAAGAACACTTTTGATGAAATCATGAGATCATAGACACAGAACTGAAAGATGAAAAACACATAAGTCATCAGGTCCAAAGTTCTCATTTTACACATAAGGAAATTGAGGTCCAGGGAGGTTAAGTTCATTGCCCAAAGTCCTATAGGTAGTAAGAGGTGTCAGAGGTGAGATTTGAACCCAGGTCCAACACCCTTTCTCCTACACTATGCAACTTCTCTAATACCTCGATGTCTTTTAAAGTGAGGCTACTCATCCATTGCACTTTCTTTCCTCATGAAAGTGTTAGGAACATTCATAATAACCACACTTTCTTCAGGGGTTTCAAGGTTTGGTACTAACTTCTCCAATCATTCAGAGACAATTTCCTCCTTTTACTCTTCATCTAATAAGGAAGGTTCAGATGTCCCACCTTTTAGAGAACTTTCCTTTGTGTCCACCAATCTGCAGGTTACAGAATCAGTGCTTAGAAGACAGAGGAGAAAATATTTATATTCATTTGGGGAAGACAGTGATATGTAGTTCCAATCACTAGGAAGACTTTCACTCATGCTTATGGGACAACAAATGGGAGTTAGTATATCTGATATTGGATTATTTTTCATAAAATTATAGAGCTTGGACTTGAAGGAATTTCAGAAATCACCTAATCCAACACTCTCCTTTTTACAAATGAAGAAACTGAGATCAAAGCTGGCTAAATGGCTTTCCTAAAAGTTATTGAAGTAGTAAGTGCCAGAGTAGCATTTGAACCAAGGTTCCTTGTCTCCAGAGCATTTATTTAATTATGAGGAAATGAAATAGTTCTTTTGAAACAACTATCCTCCTCTCTCTCTTTAATTTTCATTTTCTTTTCCTCTCTCTCATTCTCTTCCTTCTTTTTCTTCTTGCTTTCTACTGTGATGGTGAAAAGATTTTCAGGAATTATTTCATCTCAGGGCCTAAATATTTGATGAAAAACTAAATTCTCCAAAGATGAAATCCATTGACACCTTTCAAAGTTAGTGAGCTGGTTTCTCTGGTATTGTCTGTGGGACTGATGCAGGTCCTTCGCTGCAGGGGATCACCTGCTGCTCTGAGCGATGGGCCAGAAAGCTCTGATTTAATCTGACAGGCATTTTCATTGATTCTAAGGAATTCAAGACTGGTATTTTACCCCTCCAGTGCTAAGTCTTACTCTCTGAAACTGTGGAGTACTCTAATATGAAGACCATAACCACCAAAAGGAAGAACTGGGGTCAGTTAAGCACTTAGCTGAAGGAAGACTTGTTTCTCTACTTTAGAAACTAATAAATAGAAGGATTTTAAAATATCTCAAACATGTACCACCCTCAAAGACCCATAAAAACTCCCACACAAAGGACAACTGCAAGATTACCTTGTTATACTATCTTCCTAAGGTCACAGAGTACTGTAGGTACAATGAATAATTATGTCTCTCAACATATTTGGGGCCCCCCTTAGGGGCTTCTGCAGGAAAAATTCATTTGTAAGAGAAAGAGCTAAATGTTTACAATTGATTCCTTCAGTGTTTCACTGGAAATTCTGGTCCATAACCCCAGGTTGATACTCCCTCAACTAACTTGATTTTCTATATTACCTTCTCTAGGAACCTAAATAATGTCCTCTCTCTAAGATTGTCTAAATCATTGTTGATTGATAATTTAATTCAGAGATGATTGATTTGCTGAGTAATCAGACATAATGCAGACAGGATCCATGTATCTTGGTTCTCCTCTATTGGTAGTTGTAGTGCTATAATAAAGATTGGATCATAGATAAGGAAACTGATGCTCAGGGAGTAACTTGCCCAGATCCCTCTGGTAGAAAATGTCAAAGATGAATTTGAATATGAGTATGCTGATTCCACAACCAGTGCTTCTTCACTGCTTTCTAACATGACAGCTCTTCAAGAAACATTTGCTGACATCATATTGCCTAGCATTTATTAAGCACCAATTATTGTTTCATAGTACATAAAAGCTAATATAGTATAAAGAAGGACAAAGATAAAAACATCATCCCTGCTATCCTGGAGTTGAAAATATAATGGGATTATTAATTGATCACAATCTCTCAATCTTGTGCTTACATTTAAGGTAAAGGCCTGGAACTTCAATTTTTAAAAATAATTTATTTAATAGCATATTATAGGATCCTATTAATCTTCTTAGGGATAGAATGGTAGCAATAGCTATTTCATGGTGTATGTGAAGCCTTTAGTAATTCTTCAGTATTCTTACAGTAGCTCTTTGAAATATAATTTGGGTATGATTATTATATATTATGCATATAATATGTATGCATGTTATATACTATTTTATATATAGGTATGATTAGTCCCATTTTATGCACAAGGCACTGGAGAATAATTTCCTTCTGAGCCCACAGCTATTAAGTATCTCTATTTAATTCAAATATTTCATCTCAGATCTCTCCAAACTGCAGGTCAAGCACCCTTTGCCCTACACCAAACTGCTTTATGAATGAAAAACAAAAAAGTTGGGAGGTGAAATGGATGAATAAAAATGTTGCCAGTCAGCAGATGGACCAATACCAGAATCCATTCTTTTGGGATTTGATTCTAGTACAGATCACACCCTATCCCAATTAAGCAAAAAGCAAGAGAAGTATTTATCAGCTTTTGAAGAGCCATCCAGAAATATCTGACAACCCTGAACAAGGCACCCACAGGAGAAAGGTAGGCAAGGTATGAAGTTTGAAGACCCCTCCTAGCCACAAAAGCATGCCTGGGCATCTTGCCGTGTGCTCATTCCCCGGGCAACTCAGAACATAATATTTTCCTGTTCTCTCTCCTAGAGAGGCTTTGAGTTGGGGCTACACCCGAGCTAAGCACCCTAGCACTGTTGATTTTCAAGGATTCAACAGGTCCAGACCCATAGACTTCATGATTTTCAGAGCCATCGCCCAGGCCTGATTCAGTTAGGATCTGATCCAATTCATCATTTAGCAATAATATTTAGGTATTCTTGTTCTAAATCACACACACACACACACACACACACACACACACACACACACACTAATTTAGGGCCACTGGGTGCCATATGGCTTCCCAGAGAAAAAAAATCAATTTATCCAACATAATTCCATAGAACAAATTTTATCACCCATACTACAGCAGAGACCCTTCAGATGGCTAATTTTAATGTAAGTGACCAAGTGATTGAAGAATGAATCACTAGCAGTGTTTGCTCACATTCAAACAAAATGAGTAATGACTAAAGCCTTCAGGAGAAGAATGGCTGATGATTCCCAGAGGTTTCATAATTCTTCCATAGCCATTAGTTTCAGTGTCTCTATTTCAAGGCCTTGTGTCTGTGCCCTTCTGGCAAATCCTACACTGACAAGAACTATCTTGAGACACCATCTTTGACTCATGAAATCATTCTTGATACCTTCCTCATACTGCTAAAGTTGACTTCCCTTTTAGAGTAGTAAGGCATGGGAATTTCTTTCTTTTATCTCTAAGTTCTTTGAAATTTCTTTCCTATAGGGCACATACATCAGACACTGATTGGCATCCCTCTTCTACCAGTGAAAAGATCTAACATACCACTGTCTCCTAGGGTTCTTGGCATTTTCACTTCATGAACCAGTTTCTTCTTTTTATTCAGAATCATAATCCCTATTGTCACTTTCCCTATTTTTCTGAAAGATGAAATGAATAACAAAGCAAATAACATCTGTATCATTATTTGTTTCTTAATAGAGAGGCAGTATGGACCTATGGACCAATGGAGCAATGTAATCATTTCATCTTCAACAATAATAGCATAAATTGATCTACTCTAAAGACTCATTGTGACTTGGAGGTAATTTTGGCATCTCAAAAGCTAATCCAAGTTAGCTTTCCTAAGCTAAAAAAGTTTTCAAGGATGGTCTCAAGAATGGGCTGTAGGTGCTATCAGGAACTTCTGAGCTTAGTACAGAGAGTGTTAACATTAGTATCTATAAGTGATGAAGTCTTTGACTATGACAGTCCTTGAATTAAAGAAAATATTCAAAACGACTCATAGATCTATGTACTTTCTTCTACCTTTGTGGCAAAATGAAGAGTAATAAGGAAGAGACAGAGCATGACATAATTTTCAGACTTTTAATAAACCTCTCTTGGTGATACTGATATGACATGCATCTCCAATAACTCCCAAGTTAGTATAGTGCCAGAAGAATTATAAATCTATATAAATATGCAAATATTTACTATAGACAAAAAACAGAAAACATAAGAAATTTTTATCTAAATTGAAGGGTGGCTCACATATACTTCTTGGAAAAGTCAAGAAAGGAGTTGGCTTAATTATGTATCCCAAAGCAACAAGAAACATCATTTCATGAATCATATTATTTTGCAATGTTCATCATAAACATATTCCAACTTATGTTCTGGTGTCTGTCATAGGGAATGAGCAGGTGAAGAAAGCCTGTAAACAACTGGACAACGTGATCTAAATAAAATCAATATATGCCTTGATATTTGGTGACTTCAATGCAAAGTTGGAAGAAGAAAGAAGAAGAATAGAATGAAGGAGGAGGAGAAAGGAAAAAAGAGGAGGAGGAGACAAAGGAGAAAGAGGAGGAAGAGGAGGAGAAGTGGAAAATTTAGTTTAGTAATAAGAAACGAAAGTGACATTTAGACATGTAGTGCACTCCAGGAGTATCATACTTAATGCTTGGTGCTAAGAAGGGCTGGACATGGCAAATACTATGCAACATAACAAAAATATTGAAGTCAATTCTATCTAAATGGGTAGGAAACAACTGCTTACTTATATCAGAATCATTTATTATCAAGTATCTGTGTGTGGTTATTTTACCAATTAATTTGAGCAAAAGTCAAAATTGGACACAAATTGAATGGAAGGATAAAAATGAGTCTTTATTTCTAAGTTATCTCAATCAAATTAGATATATTGACACTGAAAGGGGGGAAAAGAAGCAGGAAGATATAACAATTAGCACTTACATATTACTTTAAGGTTTACAAAATTCTTGACTTAGATTTCTTCATTTGACCTTCATAACACCTTGTGAAGTTGCTATTTCAATCTGCATATTTACAGATGAAGAAAATGAGGCTAGCAGAAGTCTCAGGGGTCACAGAGCCAGTAAAGTAAGTATATGCTCTGGACCAATGTTAACTCAAACTTCTCCAGGGAATCAGGTTCAGTATTAGAAGGCAAGGGGATACTCAAAGACCAAAAAATGGCAATGAAAAGAACTTCACTTAGAATAAGGTTTAAAAAGATGCAATTCCTCATTTACACATTAAAACGGTATTCCTGACTATCTCATTCGCCATCATAAGAGTAGGTCAGAAGGGTATCCCCATAAGAATGGACAGACTCCACGTAGGCAGGACTGTTTATACCCCTAGAGTTTTCAAAGTTAAAAATATCTATCTATATTTTATCTTAGAGTTAATGTATGATAGTACAATGGATAGACATACTGGGCTTGCAGTCAGAAAGACTCATCTTCATGGGTTCAAATCTGGCCTCAGACACCTACTAGCTGTGTAACCTGGGTGATTCACTTAATCCTGTTTACCTCTTTCCTCATATATAAAACAATCTGGAGAAGGAAATGGCAGAGAATTCCATAATCTTTTCTAAGAAAACCCTTATTGGGGTTATGTGAAGATCAGACACAACTGAACAATAACATCCCTATGAATATAAATTCCTTTTGGGATAGGACTGTTTTCATTTTTTTCTTGATATCTCTAAGATCCAGTATATTTATTGGCATATAGTAAGTATTAAGCTTGAGATAAACTGAACTGAACTCTTCTGAATTTAATTTTTTACTCTAAATGCAACACTATCTACTATGTAATTCTCTCTCTCTCCGCTTTTTCTCTTGAAGCCAAAGAGAAAATGATATTTGGGAGAGAATTCAGTGCGATAGTGATTAGGAACAATGATAAAAACTGGTTTTCATGCTTTTGATTATATTTTTGCTAAATTTATTCTATATTCTCCAACACCTTTTGCACACCTTAGGTCTAGAAAATCTACTTCTATGGCAAAATGACTAAAAACAAAATAAAGTGAAACAAATACACTTCTGCTATATGAATATAAATTATTGTTATTTGTTAAAAAATGACAAATACATTGAATTCTGATAGAAAATTCTCTTGACCTGATTCAGAGTGACATAAGCAGAACCATAAGATAATATACGCAAATATTAAGACAATGAAGAAAAGGTGATAAGAGGAGGAGGGAGCACAAACTGAATAAATTAAAATCAGACAAGTTCTTTATAGTCCTAGAGAAAAGGAAATATGTTTCTTCCTCATAACTGAACTATTTGATGGACTACTAAGGTGGAGTGTTGTATACTTATTTGAATGTGATTATAAAATTTGGTATTATTTCTTAATTTTTTTCTTTATTAAAGAGGGTTCAATCAAAGAATGAAGGATGATTTTCATCCAGAATTGACTAGTTGGTAAAAGACATCAAGAAAATGTATTTTGAAGAAAGAAGACAATTCCTACTTTTACATGTCTCAAAAACCATTTCAATCATTGTTTTGCATCTTCTATTTTAGTGTTTAAATGCCCCATCAAAGCTGATTGTGTGAAATCTGTGCATGAAATAGTTTTTTTTTGTTTGTTTTGTTTTGTTTTTAATGTTATAGATATATCAAAAGGAAAAGAGAATGGAAGGATCATGGGAATTAGATTTAGAAAAGACTTTAGAGATTATCTGGTCTAATCTCATCATATTATATCTGAGTAACCTATTACAGAGAGATATCAATTGACTTATCCAAGGTCGCAGGAAAAATGACAACATTAGAGACTGCTTCTGTGTTTAAACATTTCTAATACTTAACATAATGTTTATCATGTTGGAGAAGGTCAATAAATGTTTGTTGATTGATTGAACTAGAACTAGTACTCAATATCCTGACTCTTTGAGTCTATGTTCTTTAAAATACACTTCAGTTTTCTAATCTAATTGTCATCCTTATTAAGAAGGCTCTTTTGTAGAGAATTCCTTCATTCTATAGGCTTCTAAATTGAAAGAAGCCTATAATATTTGAAGAGACATTGCTGACTAGGTAGAAAATAAGTAGGAATCCAGGACAATTTGCATTAGGAATTCTGGACAATTTCTATCTTTTAGTATGCAATGTCATAGAATTACTAGGTCCACCTGTTTCTACTAGACTGAAAAAAAAGGGAAAACCTACCTATGTTTTCTCAGGCAAGCCCTGGAATAGATTAAGAACTTTAACTAATTTTTTTCAAAAACACATTAAAAAAGAGAGAGAGAGACTTTTACCTCCTCCTCCTTGGAGAGGAGTGCTAATGTTGGGTAGGAAAGTTTGATAACAAGTGATGTAATTTGTAAACATTGGAAAATTTCTGCTTCTAAATGAGTTGAATGGGTCCTTGTTGCTTGAAAACTGATAATTCATCCCTCACTTTCTAAATTAGGAAAAATGCTATTCTGGGGCTGAGTTCACTTGAAGAGGCTTTTGTTTGTCTCTGAGTCTGAATCAGCCTTTTGGAGATGATGATGTCCTCATATTAAGTTAGTAAATATAACTTACAACAAGAAACTCCACAACCACATTTTGTTGTTGTAGGCAGAGTTTCACATCAGGAAATCAACTCTAATTGAATTGCTTTGGTTATTGAGTTTAGAGAATACCCATAGGAAAAATAATGAGACCTGAGGAATCTGAAAACTCTTACTCAAAAAATTGTCCATGTTATCTAGTTTTCAGATTATTTTAAGGAAGTTTTCACATGCCAGAATATTCAGAGATCTGCAAGAAGCATTTCAAACTGCAAAATTTATATTCTAAAAATGTGGAAAACTTAACCTAAAGTTATTCTTAAGTTTGAAGAGTAAGTGAATGACTGAAGCAGACACTAGCAAAATACAAGCTATTAGCATGTCAGAGTAAGACCCATATCTGATTTTAGGATATTCTGTGTGCAAAGTATTTTGAGAAGGAGCCTGATATAATTTAGCCAGTAACTCACATGGAGCCATGTGACCAGGGATAAGACATATAACCAGAGATAGGCTGGCAAATATTTAGCAACTGGGTGTCTAGGGGGAAAGAAGGAAGAGAAAAAGAAAGAGGAGGAGGAGCAAGAGGAGGGGGAGGAGGAAGAAGTAAGCCTGACACACCTTAAAGTTTAATTTCCTTTATTAACATTTTCTCCTTAACTTTCTTAGTTCTAGAGAATCAACAAAACAAAAAATCAAGCCCTGATTTTTAAAATTTGCTTATTTTTGAGGAGTAAAATGAAATAATTGACTCACTGGAGTTGGTAGAAGCTGGTAGAAGCTTGCAAAGCCTTGGTCTCCTTATCATTGAAATGCAGAAAGTAACAGTTGTATTACTTATCTCCCAGGGCAGTTGTGAGGAATATGCTTTACAAACCTTAGTGAGGCAGTGTGTTATAGAGAAAAGTATGGAATTTGGAGCCAAGAAAACCTGAGTTTGAATTCCATGATTGAGAGGGAATGGTTGTCACACTAGTGATATGATCTTGGCCAAGCCACTTTCTTCTCTTAATCCCAGCTTCCTGATCTGTAAAATGAAAAAGATTAGATTCCATGAATTCTAAGGTCTCTTCTAGCTCCATATGATGTATTTATATGATCCTTTGTTAATAAAAGCTATTATAATTATACCATAGTTGAATGATCAGTGAACTTGAAATCAGAGGAAGGGCTTCTGGTTTAAACTTGCTATATGATTTTGAGCAAATCACCAAACCTTTATAAGCCTGAATTTTTTAATCTGTAAAATGAAAATAATAACATCTATCCTACAAATTTGACAAGGTAATTGTCCTGAGCATCATTTACAGTCATAGATGTAAAAATACCCTTAAAGAGGTATAGATAAATTATTATCAATATAAATCTTAGTAGCTTTGTGTATGTGAGGGGAGGGGCAGTCAGGAAGAATTGAGTCTGTCAAGTACTGGTTTTAAAACCATGGGCAAGCTATTTAACTTCCCATTGCCCCAGGCATCTCTCTAAAACTATACATTGCAAATAAGATTAGCATTTGATATCTGCATTGATAAAGGAAATTTCCCCACTTATAGAAGTTTCCTTCAATTATGAAATCACAATCTAGAAAAATTAATGTATATACACATATGTTAATGTTCATGTATAGATAGGCCTCTCTTATTCTTTTCTCTGCTTCTTCCCCTCTGCCCAAGTATACACGCTTCAGTCCTATGTAAAATCATACATTTCAAATAGAGGAAAAGTCATAGGCATGATTATTAATATGAACACTCTGTTTTTATCTTATGGTAATGTATATTAAAGAGATAACATGGCACTATATCTAGAATATTGAGTTTTGAGCCAACCAGATGTGTGGGCTCAAATTCTACCTCTCACATGTACTGATTATATGACTTTGATTACTTCTCTGTGACCCAGGTTATTCTTTAGGAGTCCTCTACAGTGACAGAGAGAGAGAAAGGATGAGACAGTGAGAGACAGAGACAGAGTGAAAGAGAAATAGAAAATGAAACAGACATGTATAAGTATATATAGATATAAATATCTGTAGAGGAAATATATGCATGAGAATTTATATATATATACATACATTTACATGTATATGTCTGATTTATACATATTCACACATATATTTATGTATTTATACATATATACACATATGAGCACATATACATATCCATACACATAGAATTTTAGAAATCTAGTACTATTCCTTTCCATGATAGAGGACAGTTATTAAGATAGAAAGAGATAAGTTAAATTTCTATTCACTAAACATTTCTCTACCATCTACTATATATATGTATAGTGCCAGACAGATACACATTATATTTATGTAATTCCTTTAAAACTAGAAGTTTGAACAGCTGAAAGTTCTATTTTAGATCAAAATAACTGTATGATTATATGTATATCCATCTATGTATATTTACAATGCAGAGAATAGAGATTTAAATGTTATATTTGTGTATATATAGTAGATATACTTATGCATACATAAAAATGTAGACATGTGCATTTACCTGTACAGATACACATATACAGGGGAGCTAAGTGACACAGAGGCTAGAGTGCTGGGCCTAGAGTCAGAAAGACTCCTCTTCCTGAATTCAAATCTGGCCTTAGATACCTTTTAATTGTGTGATCCTGAGCAAGTCATTTAACCCTATTTGCCTCAGTTTTGTCATCAATCAATTGACTGTGCCAAGAAAATACCATATGGGGTCAGGAAGAGTCAGAGATAACCAAACACAATAGCAATAGCAACAGCAGCCATATGCACATCCAAATACATAAAGACAGATAGACCATAAGTGGATAGATAATAGATAATTGTATAGCTTGCCTGGTAAAAGCAAATATTCTTGTTCTTAAACTTCCAAAAGAGAGACATCACTTATAAGGCTAATTTCCTATAGCCAACATGTTCAGGAAATTCTTTCTTCTATCCAAACTAAACTTTCCTAATTTTGTTCCTTTCCTATATTAGAACCAGCACCTAGTTACATCTTCCATTAAAATTTTTGACATTTGCTTAAAGGCCATTATACAGATATGTTAGAACTTAGAACTAGTTAACATAAAAATATCATCCTATTTCTTTAAAATAATATACATTTAGCATTTGAAAGTTTTCAAAGTGCCTTACATACATGATTTTACTTTATTTCCACATGAAGAAGAAACACATTATTATTGTTACTAATAATTATTATCCTCAATTTATAGATGAAAAAACTGAGGGATTAAAAACTTTTCCAGAAAGAAATTAGGGCTTGACCCACATCTAACACCACATACCAAGATAAGATCTAAATGGGTTCATGATCTGGATATAAAGAGTGATACTATAAGTAAATTAGAGGAATGTAATATAGTTTACCTCTCAGACCTATGGAGATGGAATAAATTTATGTCCAAAGAAGAACTGGAACTCTTAATTGAAAACCAGAGAGATAACTTTGACTATATTAAGTTAAAAAGTTTTTGTACAAACAAAATCAATGCAGACAAGATTAGGAGGGAAGTAATAAATTGGGAAATCATCTTTACATTTAAGGGTTCTGATAAAGGTCTCATCTCTAAAATATATAGAGAATTGTCTCATATTTATAAAAATTCAAGCCATTCTCCAATCAATAAATGGTCAAAGGATATGAACAGACAATTTTCAGAGGATGAAATTAAAACTATTTATAGTCATATGAAAAGGTGCTCCAAATCACTGTTGATCAGAGAAATGCAAATCAAGACAACCCTGAGGTACCACTTCACACCTGTCAGATTGGCTAAAATGACAGGAAAAGTTAATGATGAATGTTGGAGGGGTTGTGGGAGGGCTGGGACACTGATGCATTGTTGGTGGAGCTGTGAACGGATACAGCCATTCTGGAGAACGATTTGGAGCTATGCTCAAAAAGTTATCAAACTGTGCATACCCTTTGACCCAGCAGCATTTCTATTGGGCTTATATCCCAAAGAAATCATAAAGGAAGGAAAAGGCCCCACATGTGCAAGAATGTTTGTGGCAGCCCTTTTTGTAGTAGCTAGAAACTGGAAATTGAATAGATGCCCTTCAGTTGGAGAATGGCTGAATAAATTATGGTATATGAATATTATGGAATATTATTGTTGTGTAAGAAACGACCAGCAAGATGATTTCAGAGAGGCCTGGAGAGACTTACATGAACTGATGCTGAGTGAAATGAGCAGAACCAGGAGATCATTATACACGGCAACAACAGTACTATATGACGATTAATTCTGATGGACATAGCTCTCTTCAACAATGAAATGTTTCAAACCACCTCCAATTGTTCACTGAAGAAAGCCATATACACCCAGAGAGAGGGATGTGAAATGTGGACCACAACATAACATTCTCATACTCCTTGATTGTTTGCTTACATTGTGTTTCCTTTATCTGATATATCGTTTGTGTAGATAAGATTTTTCTTGCACAACAATGATAAGTTTGGAAATATGTATACATATATTCGATTTGCCAATATTTTAACATAATTAACATGTAGTGGATATCCTGCCATCTAGGGGAGGGGTGGGGAGTTGGGGGGGAAAATTTGTAACGGAAAGCTATGTAAGGGTTATTGTTGAAGAATTACCCACACATATGTTATGCAAATAAAATAAAATTTTAAAAAAAATTAAAAAAAAAAACTTTTCCAGAGTCACAGCATTAGTAAGTATCTGAAGCAGCATTCAAAAATCACATACTGCTAACTCTAAGTTTAACCCAACTGGACCATACTATCCTGAAGGCTCAAATTCATACAATAAAAGTATATTTAGACAATCACAATGTGGCAAGATTTTCTATTTTTCCTTTCACTAAAGACTGTCAAAATGATTCTTTTCTTGTCACTGCCTGAAGTGCTATAGATACTTGGCCAATTTATTTTCCTCATGGTCAAAGAAAGATGTAAATCACAAACAAAAGTATACGGAAACTTTTTGTGCTTGAATCCAAAAGATTCAGAATCTGAACAAGAGCCTAGACTAGGGACCAGATATATAGACCAGGAATAGAAACAAAAGAAAGAATCATACTCCACAACAGTCTTGGGGTATAGAGGTTTGATAAAATCCAAAAAAAGCATTAGACTCCCATATAATGGGACACAAATAGGATCTAGAAAAGGGCCCAAATCCAGAAGGTGGACAAACACTAGCATACCATACTTTTATGAATTTACTACTTATCTAAAAACAAAAAACCAAAATTAGCTTATATATAAACAAAAATTCACGATACTTAAAAATCTAATTTTACAAAGCATTGTCAATGTCCAAAGAATCCAGACTCATGGCTGTGTGTTGTTTATTTTACTAGGCAGGGTGTTCTGTGTAGTATTGTTTGTGCAATATGAATTCTTCTGGAGCAACATTGTATGTCTGTTGTCCCCCAGGGACCGTCATGAAAAGGAGATGTTTTATCTCCCTTCTGCCTATGCCAGTAAGTGAATTTTGTAAAATAAATAAAATATTTGGGGACAAGTCCAGCCCAAAAGACATGCATCTTCCTCCCTTTGGCTTTAGAAGAAGTTGCTCATGCTTATCCAAGGGCAGAATTTGGTTTCTAAGTTCATTGTACTACAGCAAATATGGCAAATGAGTATCACTAGACATTTTCATTCAACAGGGTGAGAGAAATCATAGAATATCAGTTCTACTTTGGGGAAAGATTAACTTTTCATAAAGCCAATACTTCGTTTGGTTTATTAATTCAATAGTTTTCTTACTTTCATTTTTATTAATCTCTTCTTTGCTTTTCAGAAATTTCAAATTTGGTATTTTATTGGGGGGGTTAATTTGCTCAATTCATTGATTTCTTTCTCTATTTTATTCAAGTAAGCATCTAGAGATAAAAAATTTCCCCTAAGAGCTGCTTTGGCTGCATTCCATAAATTTTGGTATGTTTTCTCATTATTGTCATTCTCTTGGATAGAGTTATCGATTGTTTCTATGATTTGTTTTTTGTCCACTCATTCTTTAGGATTAGATTATTTAGTTTCCAATTAATTTTTGGTAAGGCTAACTTTTCTACAGAGCTAAGCAGCAAAGTGGAAAGACTTCAATGTGATATTGCATTTTTTTTGGAATCAAGAAGATCTAGATTCAAATCTTGATTCAATCATATTAATTATGTGATTTTGATTATTTAAATTCATTTCCCTTGAAAGCCAAAACAGCAAACTCCTCATTTCATTTAATCTCTTCAAGAACAACAATCTGATCTTGGACAAGTCACTTAACACCTCTGTACCTCAGCTTCCTTACTTGTAAAATGAGCAGGTTGAATTCAATTGCCTCTAAGGTCTAATCCGATTCAAAATTTATAATCTTATTAGTGAACAGATGCAAAGTAAAAATCAAATACTTTGAAAATTGTGAAATCAAATTACATATAATATACATATGTGAGATAATTTGTAAATTATGAAATTATTTTAAATTTTTACTGATATATTTCATGCTACTAATATTTAGGTGATGTACTATAACTTAAAATATTTTCTTGCTTTTCACCTATGAAATTGCTTCTATTAATGCAGATTGTCAGCTGATCTGATATCCATGGTCCTAGAGTGTTTACAAAGTCAAAGAGAAATTAAATAACTTGCCTAGTGTGACATAGGCAGTATGTGTCAATGAGTGTCCATGCTATTCCATATCTGCCTATTTATTATGCTAATACTTTTCTCTTATTTAACAGATTGAAATTGAGTATTGAAAAAAAAAGATTTGATCTTATAGATATTACCTCATTTCCCAAAGGTGTGTCTTCATATCATTTCTTCTCAGTTAATTCACTATCAGTTGTCTATAAGGAGAGCAAATATTGTAAGAATTTACTAACATGAAATAGATTTCACCACAACCCACAACAAACAATGGAAAAGCTCAAATGTAGACAGACAATGGAGTCTGAATTATACTGCAGCTCCAGGTGGATAACTTTCTACTCACCTGAAATTCTTTGCCAAAAGTTGGTTGGTTTCAAGCACCATCCCATGGTCTACCTCTCCCTCTCTTCCTTTGCCAATTACTTCCAATTTTTCCCGCAAACTGCTGAGTCTTTAGAAAATACCTTCCAGCTCTGTTGCTGTTGCTACAGATTCTGGAGAGTCTTCCCTTCAGCCTTTTAAATGAAATAATGAAAGGGAAATCTGATAGAAGAAAAGACCTATGCTGAGGGAGAAATTTGCTTTTCATAAGTATGTCAAGACTAAGTCTATCTTTTTATTTGTTTGTTTGTTATTAATTTATTTATTATTTTGTATTAGTGGCTACTTTATCAAGGTATGAAGCTGTGAAGTATATCAGCCATGGAAGAGATATTTTGGCTTCAAGTCAGAAGACCTGATTTAAATTCTTGAATGTGTCACTTATTATCAGGGCAGGTAAATTTCAACTTTTCGGACCTCAGTTTCCCCATCTTAAAACAAGGATAGATATACTACATGTCTCATGGTTTTTGTTTGTGTATGTGCGTGTGTTTGCAAATTATAAAATGCCCTAAAGGTATAATGAATAGATGGATAGAGTTCTAGACCTGGAATCTTGAAAGATCTGAGTTAAAATCTAGCCTCTGATACTTACTAGCTGTCTGCCCCTAGGCAAGTCATTTGACTTCTTTCTGCCTCAGTTTCCTCAACTGTGAAATGGGGATTATAGTGGCAATATACCTGTCAGAGTTGTCATCAAATGAGATCATAATTATAAAGCATTTAGCACAAAGACTGGCACAAACATATTTTTTCCTTTGCTTCCTTCCTATAGAAATAAGCTATTATTGGACTAGCAAGAGCTTTGTACAAATCCTAGCTCTACAACATATTAGCTATGTGACCTTGAATAAATCACTTCATTGCTATGGATCTCAGTTTCCTCCAGTGTAAAATGTCTACCTATGATCAGTAATTCTTTTTTTTATTAAAGCTTTTTATTTGTATAATATTTGTATGGGTAGTTCCTCAGCATTGATCTTTACAAAGTTTTCCATTACAAATTTTATCCTCAGTTCCCTCCCCTCCCCTAGATGGCAGGAAGTCCACTACATGTTAATAATATTGAAATACTTGACAAGTTGTGCAAGAAAAATCCTATCTACAAGAAAAAAAAAAGAAAATCAGAGAAAGGAAACACAATGCAAGCAAACCTCAATAGAGAGCATGAAAATGTTATGTTGTGGTCCCTATTTCATATACCTCTCTCTGGGTGTATATGGCTTTCTTCACTGAACAATTGGAACTGGTTTGAGACAATTCTTTGTTGCAGAGAGCCATGTCCATCAGAATTGATATGATCATTAATTCTTAAGGTAGTTGTGAGAATTGGGTAAAATAATAGATCTTAAAGCTGTTCATTTTCATAAAATTATATATAGTTTAAAAATAAGTTTTCTTGATGCCTTTTGTTTTTTAAATCACCATTATTTCTGGATAGATTGTTGTTCAGTCATGTCTGACTGAACAACATATCATATCCTGCTAGCACTATCCATAGGGTTTTGTTGGCAAAGATATTGGAATGGTTTCCATTTCTTTTTCCAGTGGATTAAGGCAGGTTAAATGTTAATAGAGGTTAAATGTCTTGCCCAGGACTATATAGCTAGTTAGTATCTGAAACAGAATTTGAACTAACGTCTCAGTGCTCTATCCACTGCGTCATCTGACTAGTTTCTGGATATATCCTTCTCTCCAAATAAATTCACTTGTAACACAGAAAAAGTTAAGCAATAGTGACCCAGAAATAGCAATCACATTGAACAGTTTATGTAACACTCCACAATGACGGTCCTGAACCTTTCTGCTGGGGGGGTGGGAGGGAGAAACCTTCTCCATCTACTCTCTAGGTCAATCACAACCTACCAAGTCAGTAAAGCTTTTAGCCTTGATGGACCTTACTGCACTAGAATATTGATCCAGTTGTTGAGGGACCAATCTGTTTAAGTATAATGAGGCTCATCACTAGAGGCTTGGCAACTAGCTTAGGACTTTTTTTGACCAAAGAAGCTCACTAAACCCATTGCCAAACTACAAAAGATAGCACCATCTAAACTGATAGATGGTATACCCACAGAATTGAAAACATATCTCTATTATTAGGATTATTCATAGAGACAATGAAGTCTCTATGTTAGTCTAGTGTATTAGAAAGTTGAATTTGTGGCTAGAGTCATTGTTTCAGATTATTTCTAGATAGTAAAAGAAAAAAATATCTATAAAGTAATGAGAGTTGAAATCCAAAAATAAACAGAAATAGAAAAGCTAAAATTTCAGAAAATCCACTGCCCTTGAACAGATCAATAACTACAGACTTATGAAAACCCAAGTGTGCAATAGAGACTTTAATCTTCATTCTTGTCAGTATTTCATTTTTGAGCATCTTCCTTCCACTGAAATGAACACTCTTGTTATCAATGTGTTCCATTGTGCCATGGTCTGGGGGGGGAGCAGGGGGGCATATTATATATATATATATATATATATATATATAGGTACGTGTGTGTTTCAAACCTGGATAATGTTTGCAATTCTATATGAGATACAGTTGATATTGTAATATATAGGTAGATAAATAAATAAATATATACATATTGTATATATATATATATAAAATTCTTAATTAATTTAACCCTTCATTTTTAGTTAAAGAAACAAACCCAGAGAGTTTAAGTAACTTGCCCAATATCACACTCTAATCAACATTAAAAACCTAGATAATGTTGCAAAAACAGGATTGGGTATAAATGAAAGTTCATTTTTTCTGAAGTCACACAGCCCTGTCCATGAATATGAGCAACAAAGTTTCTCTTCAACTTAGAAAATACCTATTTGCAATCCTACTGTGACTGATCAGTCATATTAATTTTTTTCAGTAGTTTCTTATAGGGGTGAGTTTATCTATCACACTATAGGAGTAGCTTGATTCCAGAAAATGGATCATAGGTCTTTAATCAAGAACTATGGTCCAGAAATGGGAAATTACTTTTCTGATTTTATCTTTAAGATAGATTTATTTTTTCTAGAGAATCTGCTGAATTTAGAACTTCCAGCATGTTTCACAAATAAACTTGTCACCCATGGGGAAGTCAATTCATATATGGGTATTGAGAAGTATAAAACCTATAATGCTGATTGGGAAATGATACACAGAGGAAGCATGGAGTAATTTGTATAAAGTTATAGATACTTTGTAGAAAAGCTGGGGAGATAACTTAAAATTGGTGCTATATCCACTCACTGCTGATATCTTTTCTGATTTGATATGAAGCTGCTTCCCTTGCCCCTATCATGAAAAAGGGTATATATACTGGTGTGTGTGTATGTGTTTGTGTGTGTATATGTGTTTGTGGGTGTGTGTATATATGTGTTTGTGTGTATGTGTTTGTGTGTGTGTTTGTGTTTAAACTTTTCTAGTTGTCAAAACAATGCTTGACAGATGTCTCTTCAGAAGTGTTGTATCCAGGTCATTGTCTCCCCCCCTCAAAAAAAAAAAAAAAAAAAAAAAAAGAAATTCCTTGAAACTGTAATGGCGAGTGTCTTTATCAGAAGTCTCCCCTCTGCTGTTTACAAGTGCCATGGTTACAGAACCTGCTAGACTGATGATATTCACATGCAGGAAACAATGCAAGGAAAACAGGATTTGCACGGCTCCGACTGCACTGCCCCAAGAATTCCAGGAAGTGATTGTACTTTATGAAACCGTCTGTGCCCTGCTAGATTGTCTATAGCTTTTAAGGTCAAGTCCTATCATACTGCGTTTGAAATGCCCTTTGTAATAAAGCCTAGTGTTTATGAAGCCTAGTACACGCTGTATTGTTTACCCCAGAGTTGGTTAAAAGGTGCTATATTTCAATCTGTTTTGCAAGATGGCACGGGAAATCGACCACGGGCTTTGCTGACACGGGCTTGGGCTTGGCTCAAGGAATGACCAGCGTTCCTCATGAAACATTGTGCATGGAGAAAGTCACGGAGCCCCCCAGGCACTGGGCACGAGACCTAGATGAAAGCACGGGAGATCAATCTTGGGGCACTCTCTGTTTGTATCGTGAACTTCCCGTATTTCCTGTCATAACCAAGCTGACTCCTTAGAAGGAGAGAGGTGCTGGGCATACAGTAACTGCTGATTCCAAGAGTATGGAAAGGAAAGTGGAAAGTGGCGGGGGAGAGAGACTCTTAGACTGGAGTGAGACAACAATACTACTTACCTATTAGTAAGAGAGCTGGAAGGCGGCCACACATTCCAGGGCCTCCCTTTGTGATTCCTTGATTTCGACACTTGGTGATTACCAGTGCTGACTGGTGCCACTGTGCTTTCTGAAACCGAGAGTTGAAAATGGTGTCGTCTGCCCAAATTTAGAGAAGGCAATCCTGGGACCCTGCCTAGAAACACAGAGCTGGGGAACTGCTTTGGGTCTAGCTGTGTGCTTGGCTTGCCAATACTATCCTTCCAGCTCCTTGTGTCATTGATTGTAATCTCTGTCTGTAGTCAGGTTGAGTGTGGAGCGATGCAAATGGCATAATGGAAACTTAGAACTTGAGTTCCGACGTTAGAGGATCTTGGTTGAAAATCCATCTTTGAATAGCTGTGTGATTTCAGTCGAATGAATGAATGAATGAATGAAGGAGTATTATACATTCTAAGTCCTGTGGACACAGAGGGAAAAAAAGTAAGTGTTAAGTGGCACAGTAAGTAGAGTTTCAGTTTTAAAATCAAGAAGATCTGATTTCAAATCATACTATAGGCAAGTGTTAGCATGTGGAGCTTAGCAAGTCACTTAACATCTCTCACCTCAATTTCCCCATCTGTAAAATATGGTTTCAAATAGCATTTACCTCCCCATTATCTTATGAGGATAAAAAATGAAGTGGTTTATATGTAAAGCATTTTTCAAGCTTTGAAGCCCCATATAAATTCCAACTATCATTAATGTCTCTGGAACTCAGTTTCCTTTTCTTAAAATGAATGGAATAGAGACTTATGAGCTCCCTCCAGCTCTGAATCTTGGAACTTGGGGTTGACAGGAGTCTGAGAAAATTTTTAATTGAACCTCCTCATTTTACAGATCAGGATATTGTGACCTAGAAAAGTGGAATGATTTGCCCCAAATGAACTGGGGAAGAAATAACTAAAGCAGGATTTGAATCTATGCCCTCATCTAAATCCAATGGCCTTTCCACTTTCTTACTGAATCTCTCAAGGCTGCTGAAAGAAATGGACCAGCTGTGTCTCAGTCTCATCATTGAGTGACAATGCTTCTAAATAACTAAGGCTTACTTTGATAAATGTTGGCAGAACTACAGGGACTGATATCCCAAGAACTTCTCACATTTTTCATATGCACAACCCTAAAGTGATGCTTTTATAAAGGTTGAACCAAACTAACATTTTCTAAGAGGTAAAATGAATAAATTTTTCTAGAAGGATGTTAATCCCAGGAAAAAGAAATTTAATCAATCCTATTAGCCTCTTTCCCTGGTAGTTTGCTGAGTGGGGAAAGTGTTAATACAATTCCCCCAATGATAATAAAAGGAACAAAAGTAGTCATATGTTTTCTACAAGATCTTTGCTGACTGCTTTCCCTTTATGCACCCAGGAGCTGAGTCCTAAATGTCAAACATACAAAGTTATTTTTGGTGAAAGGGACTTAAAAATTATAATAATGAATAACAACAACAATAACAACAATAAATCACAATTTTGTTCTTTTGTAAAACCTAACTCTACTTCTTAGATGTTGTAAAAAATAGAAAATTCCAATGCCCTCAGACCATGCAGACAAAGATGTTTTCCTCTATAAAAAACTGTTCTATGTTTTTCTTCCTGCTTAATGCTGTGGCTCTATCAGTCACACAGAGCTTCCCAAGGATTTGACTTGACCGATAAAGTCAAGGGGATAGGAAGGGGGAGGGAATGATAAACAAAGCTTGCAGAAAAGATCATGTTGGAATATGAAGAGTAATGAATTTTTCAGAAGATCAGGAGACCTAGATTTTAATCACTACTCTCAGTTATAAGCTAGATGATCTTGCAAAAGTCTCTTCCTTTCTTGAAACCTCAGTTTCTTCACTTCAGCAATGAATGGGCTGAAATAAGTGATGTCTAATATAGCCCCATGTCCTAATCTAACATTCATTATCAAAGATTGGTTTATTGAAGCCCTTTTTATAGATTGTACTACTGTAAAGAAGCTTAGATAACATTTAATTTATCTGCCATGAGAAAACAGAAGCCCAAACAAGTAAAATGATGTCTTTGCAGTCCTAAAAGTAGTAAGTAGAAAAGTTAAAATTCAGATTCATGTTCTCTGATTAAATGTACTGCCATATCTATAATGCTCTGCAGCCCTTTGCTAATAGATACCCCAAAATATAATATTCTTTTTTGTAATTTGAAAAATGTTTACACTTACAAAATGAGAAGGAAAAAAAATTCCCCTTCCTCCCACCCTAAAAAAAAGGCTACAATTAAGGATGGATATATATATACATAGATATCTATAAATATATACATATATGCAAATATACATTCACAGACATATAAGACCATGTTATGTTTATTTACTACTAGCATTTGTTTTTCTGAAGATGTATAACATTCTCCTTTATAAGTCCAAGTCTTTCCATATTTTTCTAAATCAACCTACACCACAATAATATTTCTTTCTCAACTCAAACATCTTCCTTCATGGGATCTTTGATGTTATTTTGAGTATTTATAATGATTAGAATGACTTAGGTGCTCACAGTTGTTCTTAATGCTGTTACTGTATACTGTATATAATGCTTTTAATGTTCTCTTAGTTTTGCTATTTCATTCTTTATTATTTTGTGGAGGTCTCTCCATGCTTTTCTAAAATTATTGAGTTCATCATTTCTTGTAGCAGAGTAATATTCTGTCCTCAACATATACCATGATTTGTTTAGACATGTCCCAATTAATAGGCTTCCCCACAATATCCAGTTCTTTGCCACCATAAAGAGAGCTGCTATAAATATTTTAGAATATGTAGATTCTTTTCCATTTTCCCTTATCATCATGGGAAAGAGACCTAATAATTATATTGCAGAGTCAAAGAGTATAGGCAGTTTATAAATATTTGTGCATAATTCCAAACCTGTCTACAAAATGCTTGGATCAAGTCACAGATCCACCAACAATGAATTAAGGTCCCAATTTTTCCATGTCCCCTCCAATATTTGTCATTTTCCCTTCTATCATTTTAGTCAATATGATAGGTATAAAATAATATCTCAAGGTCACAAAACATAATATTCTTTGAAGAGGAGGAAAGGAAAACTATCTTTTAAAAATAGAAAAAGGTACTGTTGAAGGGAGGAGAATGGAGGAGAAAGGGAGAGATGCAGATTCTGGATAGAAATCACTCTTAAAAAATTGGAAAGGGCTAAAAGATTCCAAATATATAAGCAATGAGGGCATGCTTTCTATTTAGCCTATATGTATCTTAGATTTATTTTTATGTGTGCTGCTTCCACCCCCGTGAGAATACAAACTCCTTAAGGAAAGGAGTTTCCCCTTTTGTCTTTGTAGCTTTGGCACTTCATACAGTGTCATTCACATAGTAGAAATATACTCTAGTTGAATTGAATTAAAATTATGGTTGTCATCTGGATAATATTTAATTATTCTCACCATTATTCTAACATAGAATCTTATTGCTTGTTACATGTGGCACAGTAGAAAGAAACTAGACAGGTTCAAATTTCAAGTTTACCAGTTAAAATAATCCCCATTTTAAGGTTGAAAAAACTGAGTCAAAGAGATGTTAAGTGACTTGTCTGAGATCATACAGTTATTCAATACCTAAGTCAAGATTTTAACTAAGATCTTTATTCCAGCCTCATTGGCCTATCCACTGTACCACCAGTTGCTTTTACGATAAGTCATTTAAATACATACTACATTCAGTTCTTTTTTTAAAAATGATGTAATTTAATCTCTATGTACTTTAGCATCCTCATCTATAATATGATGCACTTGGACCAGATGATGTCTACTGTACCTTCTAGCTTTAAATTTATTATCCCATAGAAACTTTAGCCTCAGCTAAATAAAAGTCATTCATTCATATTTATATTTAGTATAATCCTTTTAGGATAAATTGGGACACAGTTCTCACCACCAGCAGTTTCATTATAGCTAAATTACACAGTCCAGGTCAAATCTGCTTGTACATATCAATACTTCAGTGGCTTCCTGGCCTCCTGGACATGGGGCATTGTCTCTATTCCACTGTTCAAAACTCATTTCCACCTACAAATCCAGGGAAATATTTATCCATGCTTTCCTATAAATGCTTCACAGTCAGAAGAGTAATCCAACCAACTAAAAGCCTTCTTTTGCTCTTTAATAATTTTGTTTATACTACTGTCCATCTGTTATTCTTTCTTCTTGGTCCATGATTGTTTTGATACGTTTTCTGGTAATACATATCCTTGGTGGTGCATTTTCTCTCTTTTAAATCAACCAATGGTAAGTCTAGGTGTGTTTGTGGGTGTGTGTTTGTATGTTTATAAAAGATGATGACTGATTTATATGAGATTTTAACTATTTGACTCTTGGTTGGCCATATTTAACATGGTAAAATTACTCTTTATTCCATTAGAATATGTAGAGGGAGGAGAAAGGAGTTTTCCTAGAAATTATTTTTACCTTTTCAAACAAATAATAACTTGGTATTGCTCTTTCCTTATAAGCTTTCTAATTAACCTATACATATATTGATATGGGTGAAATGAGTGGTTTGTCAAGACAAAAACTGTATTTGTTCAAAGTCCATTGCATAATAAGACACACCTCTATTACATTTTAAAATTTGGGAATTTTTTTTCTCATAGTATAGTTTTGAGAATTTCATCTTCTTTTTTAGATGAGGAAACAGAACCTCATTACTTGCCCATAGTCATAGAATTAGGAAGCTAAAATTAGAGATTGTATTTATTTTTTATAATATTAGTTTTTAATTTTTCAAAATACATGCAAAGATAGTTTTTTTTAACATTTACCCTTGCAAAACCTTGTGTACCAGAATTTTCTCCATTCTCCTCCCCACTGACAGTACATAATCCAATAAGATTAAATGTGCAATTCTTCTAAACATATTTCCATGTTTAACATTCTGCACAAGAAAAATAAGATCAAAAGAGGGAAAAATGAGAAAGAAAAAAACAAACAACCAAACAACAACAAAAAGGTGAAAATACTATATGGTGATCCACATTCAGTCTTCATAGTCCTCTCTCTATATACCCTTGGCTCTTTCCAGCACAAGTCTATTGGAATTGTCTTGAATCATCTCTTTGTTGAAAAGAGCCAAGTCCATCACAATTGATCATCACATAATCTTCTTGTTGTTGTGTACAATGTTCTCTTGGTTCTACTCACTTCATTTAGCATTAGAGATTGTACTTCAACTCCAGTGTCCCAATTCCCAATCCCACTTGGATATCTTACTGAGATTAATTTTTGTAAAATAGGTGGTTGAAATCATCTACTTTATATAGCAGACTACTGGAGTGCTTTGCTTTTGCTATTTATTTTAATACTCAAATAATTTTAAGACCGAAAGATAAACTGGAAATTTCATGTCATATTATTATTTTTCAGAAGAAGAACTGAAATTCAGAGAGATTAAAAATTGCCCAAGGTCTCATGGTAGCAATCAACAGAAGTAGGATTGATAATGAGGTGTGCTTCATCTAAAATAAAATGGGGCTTTTTTCAGTTTTAAATTGATATCCCACATAGTTATTGTCATTTTGAAGGGAGCAAAGTTGATACTGTACTTCTAACTGAATGAGTATGGAGATAATAGGATGCTAGGTAAATATGGTAACTTTTAATGAATTTCAGGGGGAAATGATATAATAGAAATAGTGTGATTTGAGTTCCTAAAAGTATGATGGCAAAGTATTATTATTAACAAAGTAAGGTGAATGAAGTGAATTCGTGGTCATTTGTGCTTTTTATATTGTTTTTGAACAAGAGAATTGGGGATAATTTTTAAAATAATGAGTTTCTGCTAATATCTCATGAGGCTTGGTTTGTGGAACTGATTGATTTTGGGAAAGGTTGACATAATAACATTTGGACTATTAATAATTGGAAAACTATTAGTCAAAAATCATGACAGATAATGGTGAATTGAAATTGCTGTTCGCAGTTGGCATTGAGTCTGTTGTCATTACATTAATTGATGTCCCCATTACTGATGACATATGCACCATATGTTGCAACTGGATGAGGACAAAGAGGAGATTTCATGGAAAATCAAAACTGAACTAAAAGAATGTTAATCAAAGGGAGAAAGCAATTGGGGAAATGGTATACTACTATCTACAGAGAAACATCTAAAACTCCTAGTCAAAGAGCAGAAATACTAAAGTTTTAGAATTCTTACTCTATATCCCTTCAGCTTTACAACAAGCAATTTATAAAAGAATAGCTCAGGTCTTCTATGCTTTTGGCTGACAAAGAGAGTGATAATGGCATCTTTGCTTTGGTTTTGCTCAAGATTAATTGGGTGCAAAGGAGTCAGTGTCCAGAAGAGGGAACAGTAAAGGGTTAAAAGAAGAAATGAGAAGTGTGCTAAAAATTTGAACTCTGATGCCATTGGGTGCCAATATTATTGTGGTGTAGGTTGATTTAGAAAAATATGGAAAGACTTGGACTTATAAAGGAGAATGTTATACATCTTCAGAAAAACAAATGCTAGTAGTAAATAAACATAACATGGTCTTATATGTCTGTGAATGTATATTTGCATATATGTATATATTTATAGATATCTATGTATATATATCCATCCTTAATTGTAGCCTTTTATTTAGGGTGGGAGGAAGGGGAAAATAAAGTTAAAAGTACACAGCAGAGAACAGAAGAAAACAAATAAGGAAGCACAGAAAAGCTGGGTAGCTTTGAAAATAATGCATAGTATTTATTGTGTAGGTTTTCTTGAAATGGAAATTTATTTTCTCATCTAGAATTCTCTTTTATGATCTGCTATGGACATGGAACTTTTTTTCCTTCTCATTTTGTAAGTGTAAACATTTAGTCAAAGATATTTTCTGTACTTAATTTAAAATCTATGATCCATTGATTGTTTAATTCAATTGAAATGTCCAGATTTGGTTCTCACTATTAATTGATTTTTCTCACTCGACAAAAATATAGGGATATAGAATATTGTTACTTTAAGTTGGGAAAGAGAAATTGATTGCCTCAATCTATGCCCTTGCCTTTATAACACTAACTTCATTTGGAAAGAGGTTTGTTGAAAAGACCAAAGAAAGCCATACACACATGAAACAACCAGAGAACAACAACAATGCAAAATGTTGAGAGCTGTAATTTTTTAAAGGGATAATTGTATATAGACAATATAGGTGTATATGTATATATGAACATACACATATGCATATTTGTATATACATACTTGCATATATTATGTGTGTATATGTGTATATATATAATAAATACACATGTGTATATTGCATGCATGTATATATGTGTGTACATGTATACACATCTGTGTATGTGTATACATATACATGTATGTGTGTGTGGAGAAAGAGAAAGAGAGAGAGCCACTTACTTTAATAAAGCACAGAAGTCACTAGGATCGGAGGGAAGAAATCACACAATCTAGGAAGGCTTCTTGAAGAAAGTGACGTTTGATAAGGCATATGGTGGCACAGTTCAAATTTAACCTCAGGCAGTAACCAGCTCTGCAACCTGGGCAAATCACATCTACTTGCCTCAATTTTCTAATTTGTAAAATGGGGATAAAAATAGCACTTACCTCTCAGGGTTGTTGTGAGGATCAATTCAGATAACTGTAAAACACTTAGCATAATGCTTGACACAAAGTAAGAACTATGTAAATGTTGTTCAGCTGTGTTCAATTTTTCAGGACTCCATTTGGGGTTTTCTTGGCAAAGATGAAGTGGTTTGTCATTTCCTTCTCCAAATAATTTTACAGATGAGAAAACTGAGGTAAACAGGGTTAAATGACTTGACCAGAGTCACACAGCTAGTACATTTCTGAGACTGGATTTGAATTCAGGAAGACTATTCTTTCTGAGTCTAGGCCCAGTGCTCTATTGACTGTGCCACCTAGTTGCCTATATATAAATAGCATATAAAATGTTAGCTATTAGTTATTATTATTACTAGTTGTATAATTCTGGGCTACTCATTTAACATCTGTTTACCTCATTTTCCTCAACTTTATAAAGGAGATAATAATAACTCCTATCTACCAGGAGCATTGTGAAAGTCCAATGAATTAATATTTGTAAAAATCACTTAGCACAGTGCCTGGCACATAGTAGGCACTACATAAATGCCTGTTCCCTTCCTTTGAGGAGCATGTGATTCATTTGACAGGGAGAAAATTTATTTTAGATAAAGGTCCTAAAGCATGTGAGTTCATTTGTATGTGTTTATATATTTAGAGATGAGGGAGAAGGAGCTGGGGAGGGGAAAGTATGGTCTGTAGCTCCATTATCACTTTTTTATCTTCTTTTTTTCTTTTCTGTCCAACTTGAGAAAGCTTTCAAATATCTGTTGAGATTGTCCTTTGTTTCAGTTCATTGCTCTTTCCATCAGAAAATAGATAAAGGTAAATGGGACCAGGAATTGTCATGGCTGGTTTTGAGATTAGGTAAGCCAAGTGGAGGGGCACTTCAGGCCTTGACATCCTGAATAGGGAGGAAAGGATGGCAGCTTCTTATCCTGTCACATCACAAAGCCTGTGGCCTCTTGATTCCTGTTATTTCCCAATATGCATTCTTGTGGCTTTACTTCTTGGAGGAATGTTGTAATTTATGAGCTTTTCTTTCTTGTCCCATTTGCTGGCTTTATCTGCATTCTCCACTTTTTTATGAACATAAGGAAAGAACCTATTTTTAGTTTCTCTGACTACATAAGGCTAAACACAGACCCCCCCCTTCTCCTGGAGTGATTTTTTTAAATGGTCCTATGGGGTTAAATCTACCCTGTTTGGTTCTAACGTAGAAGTCATTGTTTAGAAAAGCTTGAACTTTAGGATGGGAGCTTGCCCATAGTTCTTGTTCTTTTATATTCTGTCAAAACTCCAATAAATCATATAATTTTATGATGAATAACAGATCTAAGAAGAAATGAGATGAGGGTTAAAAAGAGGTCATAAAGGAGAAGAGGAAAGAGAGGCCTAGGGAAGAAGGGAAAGAATAAAAAAATATTGAATTCAGAAATCTATAGTAGATCAATAAAAATATTATGATTTTATTCCTGTTTCCTTCCTGCACCTGTCCTCTTTCCTTTAACTGAGTTTGGATGTAGGGAGACCATAATGTCAGGGATGTGGCTTGGAGAGGGAGATCTCATGATCCTAGATCACAGTATCTTTGCAACGTAAATGAAGCAATGTACTGGGAATGTGCTTTGGCAGTTGTGAGAGATTTATGGGTTCAAGTATCATGAAGAGTTCTAATATTTCCTGATTTTAGTGTCAGAAAAATCTGCAGAAATGGAAGCAGAGGCAAAATCTAGGAACAATGGAGTGTTCTTAGATCCCAACTACCTGAACTAGATCAAGAAAAATATCTAGATATTGGAAAATTTATCTCCTGTTGAGACTTCAAGAACAAAGCTCATTATCATTGAAATATTACTTGATATGTTGCAATAGATATCCTCCAATTCTTTCAAAAAGACTGTGAAATTCACCCTTCTTGGGAATGGGCAAAGATTCAAAAATGCCAACTTTTTCTTCTGGCATCATTTAAGAGAGAAAAATAAGCAACATAGTAAAGGTAGGTCAGGAGACATGTCCACAATCCCATGCATTTGATGGGTTGGAGAAACTTTTTTTTTAATTAAAACTTTTTATTTTCAAAATATATGCATGAATAATTTTCACCTTTGCAAAACTTTGTGTTCCAAATTTTTTCCCTCCCTTCCCCTGATCCCCTCCCCTAGAGGCAAATAATCCATTATACATTAAACATGAGCAATTCTTCTATGCATATTTCTACAACTATTGTGCTGCACAAGAAAAATCAGATCAAAAAGGAAAAAAAATGAGAAAGAAAATAAAATTCAAGCAAACAATAACAAAAAGAGTGAAAATGCTATGTTGTGGTCCATAATCAGTTCCCACTGGTCTCTCTCTGGTGTATATGGCTTTCTTCACTGAACAATTGGAACTGGTTTGAAACATCTCAATGTTGAAGAGAACCATGTTCAGAATTGATCACCATATAGTCTTGTTGTTGCCATGTACAATGAACTTCTGGTTCTGCTCATTTCACTTAGCATCAGTTCATGTGCTTGGAGAAATTTTTTTAATGATTGATTCCATTTCTGGTAAGCACTGCAGTCTAACAAGTAAGTGTTTTACTGGAAATTTTATGACTACAAAGAATTAAAACTTCAATAAGATAAGTACTCACACTACACAGAATTTGCTTAAATCAGTCTTGAACTCTCATGGGTTGGTCTTTTAAATACTACAGTATAGTTTTAATTTTACCTGGCTTTTAGAGAAAGTGGGTGGTACAGCAGATACAGAACTGCCCCTGAATCAGGATGAAAAGTTCAAATCTGGCTTCAGACACATACTAGCTGTGTGACCATGAACAGCTCACTTAACCTCTGCCTCAGTTCCCTCATCTACAACATAGGAATAAAAATAGAACTGATTTCTCAAGGTTGTTGTAAGGATTAAATGAGATAATATCTGTAAAAAGTACTTAGTAAAAAGTGCTATGTATATACTTGATTCCTTATCTTGAAGGATCTTCCTTTTAAACATTTCAACTCTCACTTCTTCAGTAGCTAGAGCTTTATCAAATTATATATGTCTTTCCATGCACATTCCTGAGCAGAAGTAATTTAGCCTGTGCTGTCATCCTTGAACATAGAGGAATGACACAATTACCTCCAAGGATTTTTAATCATCAAGATATACTCTGCTAGAAAGTATGATGAAGATTTAAGAGTTGGAAAGTAAAACACTTTAGGAAATGTTGCAGTATGTTTTGTTTGTTTATTTTGTTTGTTTTTCTAGCCTGGGAGAAAGAAGGAAAATTCAATAATGTATATCAAAGGTAAGCAACTTTCAGAGGTAGCTTTCCAAGTTTGCATTTATTCACTCCTTTCTGAACAATATTTATTTATTACTTTTTCCTTATATTAGGGGAGGCAAACAGGTGGCAACATAGAAATGAACTCATTTCCAATATCCAATTCAGGCATATTCTCTAGACCATAAGATTATAGATTTAGAGCTCTCTGGACCCTTAGAGGTTAGTCATAAAGAATTATCCCATTCATCTTAAAGATGAAGAAACTGATGCCCAGAGGGTCTAAGCAATTTCTCTAAGATTTCAGAGCAAAAAGTAGAGTCAGAATTTGAATCAAGATCCTGAGCCCGAATTCCAGAATTGTATAATGCTTTAATGCCTATGGGAATTTACTGAATTTATAGGATATTGATTAGAATTTAACCAAATAAAATTTATTTTACAAATAGCTGCCATGCAATACAAATACTACAATTAAAGGAGAGCTATTGAAGATTATGAAGTATTACCTTAATTGGCAAGAAAAGTCAACAACTCATCTTTAGGATCTCTTCAGAGTAATGAAAGGAGAATGGGGAGTAGGGAAAAGAAAGGGAAAAGAAAAACTAAGAAGAGTTGCTGATTCACTGACTGAAAAGAGGTATTTAAGTTTTAGCTTTCAGTGATACAAATTCTTTACTCATAAAATAAAGATATTTTCATCCTTGAATTTTCCATTAATGTTGGAAGTAGGGAAACTCTAATAAAGTGATATGTGCAAATTTGCTTTGAATTCTTAAGAAGAACAAGACTATATAAATCCAATTTAGGATAATTTTTTAAAATTATCTTCATAGAAGAAAATAAAACATTTTGTTTAAGATATGAAGACAACATGTTAATCAGAGAACATTATTTTTTTTATTTTATTTTATTTGCATAACATATGTGTGGGTAATTCTTCAACAATAACCCTTACATAGCTTTCCGTTACAAATTTTTCCCCCCAACTCCCCACCCCTCCCCTAGATGGCAGGATATCCACTACATGTTAATTATGTTAAAATATTGGCAAATCGAATATATGTATACATATTTCCAAACTTATCATTGTTGTGCAAGAAAAATCTTATCTAAACAAACGATATATCAGATAAAGGAAACACAATGTAAGCAAACATCAATCAAGGAGTATGAGAATGTTATATTGTGGTCCACATTTTGCATCCCTCTCTCTGGGTGTATATGGCTTTCTTCAGTGAACAATTGGAGGTGGTTTGAAACATTTCATTGTTGAAGAGAGCCATGTCCATCAGAATTGATCGTCATATAGTACTGTTGTTGCCGTGTATAATGATATCCTGGTTCTGCTCATTTCACTCAGCATCAG
The DNA here is from genome assembly GCA_023553655.1 of Myrmecobius fasciatus. Taxonomy (NCBI): domain Eukaryota; kingdom Metazoa; phylum Chordata; class Mammalia; order Dasyuromorphia; family Myrmecobiidae; genus Myrmecobius; species Myrmecobius fasciatus. Next base: position 325,102 of record JAJPUD010001960.1, read on the forward strand.
TTCATGTAAGTCTCTCCAGGCCTCTCTGAAATCATCTTGCTGGTCGTTTCTTACATAACAATAATATTCCATAATATTCATATACCATAATTTATTCAGCCATTCTCCAATTGAAGGGCATCTATTCAATTTCCAGTTTCTAGACACTACAAAAAGGGCTGCCACAAACATTCTTGCACATGTGGGGCCTTTTCCTTCCTTTATGATTTCTTTGGGATATAAGGCCAATAGAAATGCTTCTGGGTCAAAGGGTATGCACAGTTTGATAACTTTTTGAGCATAGCTCCAAATTGTTCTCCAGAATGGCTGTATCTGTTCACAGCTCCACCAACCATGCATCAGTGTCCCAGCCCTCCCACAACCCCTCCAACATTCATCATTAACTTTTCCTGTCATTTTAGCCAATCTGACAGGTGTGAAGTGGTATCTCAGGGTTGTCTTGATTTGCATTTCTCTGATCAATAGTGATTTGGAGCATCTTTTCATATGACTATAAATAGTTTTAATTTCATCCTCTGAAAATTGTCTGTTCCTATCCTTTGACCATTTATTGATTGGAGAATGGCTTGAATTTTTATAAATATGAGACTATTCTCTATATATTTTAGAGATGAGACCTTTATCAGAACCCTTAAATGTAAAGATGATTTCCCAATTTTTTGCTTCCCTCCTAATCTTGTCTGCATTGATTTTGTTTGTACAAAAACTTTTTAACTTAATATAGTCAAAGTTATCTATCTGGTTTTCAATTAAGAGTTCCAGTTCTTCTTTGGACATAAATTTATTCCATCTCCACAGGTCTGAGAGGTAAACTATATTATGTTCCTCTAACTTGTTTACAAAATCACTCTTTATATCCAGATCATGAACCCATTTAGATCTTATCTCGGTATGTGGTGTTAGATGTGGGTCAAGCCCTAATTTCTTCCACACTAGTTTCCAGTTTTCCCAGCAGTTTTTGTCAAATAGTGAATACTTATCCCAAAAGCTGGGGTCTTTGGGGTTTATCAAAAACCAAATTGCTATAGTTATTGCCTAGTTTGTCTTGTGATTCTATCCTATTCCACTGATCGACTACTCTATTTCTTAGCCAGTACCAAATGGTTTTGATGACCGCTGCTTTATAATATAGTTTTAGATCTGGTACAGCAAGTCCACCATCTTCAGCCTTTTTTTTCAATAATCCCCTTGAAATTCTTGACCTTTTGTTTTTCCAAATGAACTTTGCTACTATTTTTTCTAGATCTGTAAGATAATTTCTTGGGAGTTTGATTGGTATGGCACTAAATAAGTAAATTAGTTTGGGTAGTATTGTCATTTTTATTATATTTGCTCGTCCTACCCATGAGCATTTTAAGTTTTTCCAATTGACTAGGTCTGATTTGATTTGTGTGGAAAGTGTTTTGTAATTTAGTTCATATAGTTCCTGACTATCCCTTGGCAGATAAATTCCCAAATATTTTATACTATCAACAGTTATTTTGAATGGAATTTCTTTTTGTATCTCTTGTTGCTGAACTTTATTGGTAATATATAAAAATGCTGATGATTTTTGTGGATTTATTTTGTATCCTGCCACTTTGCTAAATGTGTGAATTGTTTCTAGTAGTTTTTTAGTTGAGTCTCTAGGGTTCTCTAAGTATACCATCATGTCATCTGCAAAGAGTGATAATTTGGTTTCTTCACTACCTACTCTGATTCCTTTTATCTCTTTTTCTTCTCTTATTGCTAAAGCTAACATTTCTAATACAATATTAAATAGTAATGGTGACAGTGGGCAGCCTTGTTTCACTCCTGATCTTATTGGGAATGGTTCTAGTTTGACTCCATTACATATGATGCTTGCTGAAGGTTTTAAGTAGATACTACTTATCATTTTAAGGAAAAGCCCATTTATTCCTATACTCTCCAGTGTTTTTAATAGGAATGGGTGTTGGATTTTATCAAAGGCTTTTTCTGCATCTATGGAGATAATCATATGATTTTTATTAATTTGGTTATTAATATAATTGATTATGCTAATTGTTTTCCTAATATTGAACCAGCCCTGCATTCCTGGTATAAATCCTACTTGGTCATGATGTATTATCCTGGGGATGACTTTCTGTAATCTTGTTGCTAAAATCTTATTTAAAATTTTTGCATCAATATTCATTAGGGAAATGGGTCTATAGTTTTCTTTCTCAGTTTTCTCCCTACCTGGTTTAGCTATCAGCACCATATCTGTGTCATAGAAGGAATTTGGTAGTACACCTTCTTTCCCTATTTTTTCGAATAGTTTATATAGTATTGGGATTAATTGTTCCTTGAATGTTTGGTAAAATTCACATGTAAATCCATCTGGTCCTGGAGATTTTTTCTTAGGGAGTTGATTAATAGCTTGTTCTATTTCTTTTTCTGAAATAGGGCTATTTAAATAATTTATTTCCTCTTCTATTAATCTGGGCAATCTATATTTTTGTAGATATTCCTCCATTTCATTTACATTATCAAATTTATTGGCATAGAGTTGGGCAAAGAAACTCCTAATTATTACTCTAATTTCCTCTTCATTGGAGGAAAGTTCTCCCTTATCATTTTTGAGACTAATAATTTGATTTTCCTCTTTTCTTTTTCTAATCAAATTAACTAAAGGCTTATCTATTTTGTTGGTTTTTTCATAAAACCAACTCTTACTTTTATTTATTAATTCAATAGTTTTCTTATTTTCAATTTTATTGATCTCTCCTTTAATTTTCAGAATTTCCAATTTGGTATTTAATTGAAGGTTTGTAATCTGGTCTTTTTCTAGCTTTTTTAATTGTAAGCCCAGTTCATTAATCTTCTCCTTCTCTGTTTTACGCAAGTAAGCATCTAGAGATATAAAATTACCCCTTATAACCGCTTTAGCCAAGTCCCACAAATTTTGGTATGTTGTCTCATTGTTGTCATTCTCCTGGATGAAATTTTCGATTGTGTCTATAATTTGCTCTTTCACCCATTCGTTCTTCAGGATTAGATTATTTAATTTCCAAATAACTTGTGGCCTATTTTCTCCTGGCCTTATATTACATGTGAGTTTTATTGCATCATGATCTGAGAAGGATGCATTTACTATTTCTGCTTTTCTGCATTTGATTTTGAGGTTTTTCTGCCCTAACACATGATCAATTTTTGTATAAGTTCCATGAACCCCTGAGAAAAAAGTATACTCCCTTCTATCACCATTCAATTTCCTCCAGAGATCTATCATACCTAACTTTTCTAGCCTTTTGTTAACCTCCCTAACTTCTTTCTTATTTATTTTGGAATTTGATTTATCTAATTCTGAGAGAGCAAGGTTGAGATCTCCCACTAGTATAGTATTACTGTCTATTTCTCCTTGCATCTCTCTTAACTTCTCCTCTAGGAATTTGGATGCTATACCACTTGGTGCATATATGTTAAGTATTGATACTGCTTCATTGTCTATGTAACCCTTTAGTAAAATGTAGTTTCCTTCTTTATCTCTTTTAATTAGATCTATTTTTGTTTTTACTTGATCCGAGATAAGGATTGCTACCCCTGCCTTTCTTTGTTCACCTGAAGCATAGAAGATTCTGCTCCAGCCCTTTACCTTCACTCTGTATGTATCTGTATGTTTTAGATGTGTTTCTTATAAACAACATATTGTAGGATTCTGGCTTTTAATCCAGTCTGCTACCCGCTTCCGTTTTATGGGATAGTTCATCCCATTCACATTCACAGTTAAAATAACTATATCTGTATTCCCTGCCATCTTATTTACCCAGAGTTATGATTTTCTCTTCCCTTTCCCCTCTCTCCCTTCCCCCCTCCCCAGTACTTTGCTCTTGAAGACCACATCCCACCAATAATCCTCCTCCCTTTAGAGTCCCTCCATCCCCTTTATACCTTTCCCCTAATCCTTCTATTAGTTTATCCCTTTCCTTTTCTCCCCTCCCTCCTACCTTCCCACAAGGAGGGTCAGGCCTTTCTTTGAAGCCAAATGTGTCTGATATACTCTCTTAGAGTCCAATCTAATGAGAGTAAGGTTTACACAATACTCATTGCCCTCCATTTTTTACATCAATTATATTAGATCTATGTCTCTTTATGAGATTTTCCTTATTTTACCTCCTTTATTTTTACTTTATTTTTCCTCCTTTCCCCCTCCCCCCTTTTTCTTTTTCAGTATGGTGTCCCTTCCACCTCTAATTTCTTTTCCATTATTATCAAAGAAAAAATCAAATTATACTGCCATTCTTTAAAGGATACCTATAGTAGAAATATAGTTCTCAAGAGTCTTCCTTTTTACCTTTTTATGCTTCTCTTGAGTTCTCTACTTGGAGGTCAAATTTTTTGTTCAGATCAGGTCTTTTCATTAGAAATAGGTGAAATTCTCCTGTATCATTGAATGACCATCTTCTTCCCTGGAAGATGATGCTCATTCTAGCTGGATAACTTATTCTTGGCTGTAATCCAAGTTCTTTTGCCTTTCAGAATATCTGGTTCCAGGCCCTTTGATCCTTCAACGTGGAAGCTGACAGATCCTGTGTAATTCTAATGACAGTTCCTCGGTATTTGAACTGTTTCTTTCTAGCTGCTTGCAATATCTTTTCCTTGGTGTGATAGTCCTGAAATTTGGCCACGATATTCCTTGGGGTTTTAATTTTGGGGTCTCTTTCTGGAGGTGATCGGTGAATTCTTTCAATGCCAATTTTGCCTTCTGATTCTAAAACATCAGGGCAATTCTCTTTCATGATTTCCTGGAAGATAGCATCCAGGTTCTTTTTTTCATCGTGGCTTTCAGGGAGTCCGATAATCCTTAAATTGTCTCTCCTGGATCTGTTTTCCAAGTCAGTTGTTTTTCCTAGGAGATATTTCATATTTTCTTCTATTTTTTCATTTTTTTTTGTTTTTGTTTAACTGATTATTGAAGTCTTATTGAGTCATTTACTTCTATTTGTTCAATTTTAATTTTTAAAGTATTATTTCCTTCAGTTATCTTTTTTAGCTCCTTTTGTAGCTGGCCAATTGAATTTCTGGATTCAATGCATTCTTTTTCCATTTTGCCAGTTTTATTTTTCAGTGAATTGTTGTCTTTTTCCAATTCACCAATTTTGTTTTTCAGTGAATTGTCTTTTTCCAATTCACCAATTTTGTTTTTCAGTTCACCATTTTTATTTTCCAGTGAATTGGTGATTTTTTCCAATTCACCAATTTTGTTTTTCAGTGAATCGTTTTCTTTTTCCAATTCACCAGTCCTATTTTCCAGTTTTTGATATTTCTGTTGCCCTGATCTCAATTTATTTCCCCATTCTTCTTCTAGCTCTCTTTTGAGATTCTTAATGCCATCATCCAGGTAAGCCTTCTGAAAGGGAGACCAACTTAAGTCTGCCTTTGTGGCTTCATCTGGGATTGTTTTCATAATATCAGCATCTGGGGACTGTTCTATTTTTTCTCCGTAAAAGCTTTCTATGGTGAAAGCTCTCTTCTGCTTCTTGCTCATGATTTAAAGTTGGGATATTGGTCAAAAGTCGAGAAAACTGCAACAATTTGTATTTGCCCTGGGGCAGTTTGCCAAGTTGACTTCCGGTCTGAGGCTGGTGGGGCTAGATTCGCACTAGGACCACGTTTTCAGCTGTTCTCGATCCACCCCCTTCCAAAGGCAGATCTGCCAAAGCACCTGCCCGCAAGCAGAGCAAAGTGGCCCAGGCGTCTCCCAGGGGCTTCCTGGGTGCCCAAAATCCGCCCCTCTATCGCAGCCCTGACTTCCGCCCCGGCTGGAGTCGGATCGCGACCAGCGGCCGATTTCCCCTGAGGCTAACCTTCTCCGGATTTCTTTCAAGGTAGATCTTTTATAGAAGTGCGTTGTAGTCCAAATGCTTGGCGAGGCCCTCACTCAGAAACCAGTTGGAAGGCTTACTTTGTCTGGGTTTGAGGGAATGTCGGAGGAGTTCACAGAGAAAGCTGTCTGCAGTTTGCCATCTTGGCTCCGCCCCCATCAGAGAACATTATTAAGCCTCAAGATTGCTCATCAAATAGTTTCTAGGCACTGAATGAATTAATAGAATTTTAGAGCTGGAAGAATTCTCAGAGATGATTTAATCCAGCTTCCTTACTTGATGAAGGAAGAAATTGAGACCAAAAGAGGTTAAGTGAAATTTCCAAAGACTTATCACTCCTGAGAGTAAAAACTAGGCTCCAAGTCTTTTAACTTTGAGTTTAGCTCTTTTCATTATGATAGGTTGGCTTTCCTTCCTACATGTAAGGAAGTAGTTTTGTTGTCCTGCACAGAATCCTGCACCCATCAGACTTCATGAACAGCCTCATCCATCACTGCTTCCTAAAGGACCTGAACTACCAATGCTTTTGTTTTTTAAGAGATAGTTTAAGGAAATCTTCCAGAAAGATTGTATTATTGTGACCACATCAGAGGATCCTTCCATCTGAGTTGACCTTAATGTTTTTTTCCATGAGTCTATTACTGTTGAGTTTCAGCTGTCTGATTTAAACAGTCATAGGTTTACCACTGACCTCCCACATAGCACCATTTTAATAAAATAATTCCAAAGCAGTGGTTTAGTTTACATGAAGATGTATTATTCATATTGAAAGAAATGTGACATCAATGATTTTCTATAGACTATTTGCTATGCCTGTGAAACACGCTTTCCTCATCTCTACAGTAAAAATTCTTCTCTTTAAAGGATTCAGATCAGGTATCAATCATTCCTTTGGCAAAGACTGATCTTTCCCTCCTCAAATTTTCCTAGTTCATTTTGTTTGGATCTGACTTTTCTTTTATCACATCCTTCTTTGTATTAATTAAGATCTCTCATATGCTTCATCTATTTATTTATTAAGCACCTCTACAATTTTTCTAGATACTGGGAACAAAATAATCCCTATTCATAAGAGATTTATATTCTAGAGGGGAAAGAAGTACCTATATCAGTAGGTTGTTGTTCAATCGTGTCCAACTGTCTGTGACCTGGGGGTCATAGCCTGCCAATACTGTACAGGGAGTTTTCTTGGCAAAGATATTGGAGTGGTTTGTCATTTCCTTTTCTGATGGATTAAGGTAAACTGAGACTAATGCCTTTTCCAGGATCACATACCAAGTATCTAAGACTGGATTTGAACTTAGCTCTTCCTGACTCTAGGACCAATACTCTAATCTCTGAGTCATCTAGTTGCCTCATGTTAGGTATATACAGAATCAACATTAAAAAAAAATTAGACAACAAAAGAGGCATTATGGAGTCACTGGAATTAATTGAGGAGATAAGTAAAAAACTGTTCTTGAGGAAAATAATTTTTTTAGCAGTCTGGAGGCTGGACTGGGATAGTGAAAGTCATTGTAGACAGGGAGATTAATTAGGAGGTTGTTGCAATTTGTTTTATTTTACCTTATTTGCAAGCATGCTGAATTCCAGCATGCCTCATCTAAGGGGACTATTAGCTCGCTGAAGGCAGAAACTGTCATTTTTCATCAGAAGACATTATTAAATGTTTCCTAATTTTCATCCTTTGAAATTTCTCTCTTTCAGAAACTTCATAAATACCACTTGTCTTGCTTCACACCAAAGGGACCCAGAACTCATTCCTAATGTTTAATTCTTTTATAGTTGAAAGGATTTGGGGTTTGAACAGAATAATTCAGAAGTCAAAAATGACTGTTAACTAATAGTTTTCATATAATTTAATATTTTGTAGCAAAATCAGATATTCAATAATAGCCTGCTTGTTTTTTAAAACAAATTTTATATGTAAATAATATGATCCGAGTTTAAGGTACTTAGATAAAAATTCTTAGGTAAGTTATTTCACACACAAAAAAATCAAAGCAAGATTTGGTTATAATAACAGAATTAAAAGATTAATTTTGACCTACTAAAGATTTTGAGCAAGCTTTGAGAATTATGACACACTGATTTGTATGTGTTTACAGAGTGAAAAGTATAGATTATAGAGAGAAAAAACAAAACTGTGTTGTAAACTTAAAATCTTGGGTTCTAGCCTCAATTACCCAATATCATCTCACTTTTTTTGCTTCAATTTCTCCTTTAAAAAATATAAAATACCTCCCTCTTATTCCCTCTTAAAGATACCATCAAGATGAAAAAATATTATAAAAATGTTCATTTCTTGAATTCTTAGGAGAGAAACCTCTGTCATCTAGTCCATCTACTTCATTTTACAAATGAGGAAATTGAGACCCAGGAAATAGAAGTGTAATTTCATGTATTACAAAAATAACTTTTTTGTTTGAAGTCATTTCCATATTGTGTAACCTTAAGAAAATCAATTTCACCTATATTCATTATTGAATTTGCAAATGTTAAATGATAACTATATTATCTACACTTTGCTGGATATTAATCAAGTGAGAATCATTGAAGTTTTTAAATGATTAAACAGTCAAATCCCTATATCATAGCCGTAATAATAAGGATAGAGGTGTTTATTTATAAAAGGCCCTAAATTTTATTACTAAGGAGTCCTTCATCTCTGTAATACTCCCCTCCTCCTTCTCCTCAAGGTAGGCATGAGGTACATGGCTTTGCATACATCTAGCACTAATTAGGTATTTTTTGTTTAAATGAAAGACAAAAGCAAAAAGGACACAGACTGCCTAAAGAGTAAGATGTATCTACAACAGTATGGTCAAGAAAAAAGTACAGTAGTTCTACTTCTACTACTTCCTAGCCTGTATTAAGTTGATCAAGTTGTATAAGCTCCCAAATGTTGTATCACTTTCCTTGTATATTAATTTAAAAAATGGAAATGATAAAAAAAATCTGTGTAAAGGAATGATATGATGTTTGTACCCCACTTGATGAGATTTCAGGAAGGAACACCTCGCCAGAAATAAGTCTATGATCTAGTCCCTTGTTGAAAGGTCCTAGGAACTCCTCTGATTAGGCTGCCTTCAAGATGGCTGATACAAGAGAGTTGGAAGAAATGGGCTCTAGTCAGAGATGCCATCCCTTCTGTAATCTATAAAAATGAGCTGCAAAACAGCTCTTTTATTTTAGCTCTTTTTTATCCCTCTTTTGTTTTGCATGAAAGCAGAATAGGGTAGGTGAAGAGGAGTAGGATTTTTCTCCCCAACTTCTACCTCAAAGAGCAGAAAATCAAGAGATTATGGGGTAAATGGTTTCTTCTTGACTAAGAAAACCCTAGGTAAAAATATCTGGACCTCCAATTTCTGATTGCCATGTATCTGGACATAATGCAGAATGGAAGCAGTCAGTCAACTTATTAAGCATTCACTATGTTCAAGGGACTGGGCTAAGTACTGAGAACACAAAGTCCCTGATCTCAAAAAGAATGATAACCTGCAAATAATTATGTAATGCAAGATATACACAGGGTCAATGGAATCTTAGAAGAATGCACTGGCATTGGGGAAACCTAAAAAAGCATCTTGCAGATGGTTGAACTGAATCTTGAAAGAACTCAAGGGAACCAAAGAGTGGAGGTAAGAAGGGAGAGTGTTGCAGTTATTGAGTACAGCCAGTGAAAAGCCTAAGAGATGAGATTTGGAGTATAATATTCAAAGAACAGCAAGAAAGCCAGTGTCATTAGACTGCAGCCAATCTCCAGTGTATGAAGGTAAAAAAGTACAAAGATTGAATAAATAAATAAATTATAGCCTCTGACATTTAAGGCCCTCTACAATCTGGCCCCTTTCTTTTATTTCAGCCTTATTTCTTATTATTCACCTTCATGGGTTCCATATTCCAACTAAACTGTACTATTTTATATTTCTTAGACTGGTCATTTCATTTTCTGATTCTGTTCATTCACACAAATCATCCCAAAAAACCTGGTGCGCCCTCCCTCCTCTCTTAGATCTTTTGGTTTAGTTCTAAATTCAGCTGGATGTCAACTCCTCCACGAAGCTATTACTTTCTCAGCTGTCTTCTCAAAAGTCTTGCTGCCCTTGTCATGAAACTTTTCCCTTAGGAATTTGACTATACAGTGTGATGTCTCATTCTCTTGGTCCACTATTTCAAGAAGGACTCAACCATGTTTTACTTTACTGCTTGCCCTCTTCTCATCAACCTCACCAACTGCCTTATTGCTATGTGTATACTCTTTCCAATACTCTCCTCTAGTTCTGGAATCATGGTCAAATACAGTACCATATTTTTTTTCCTGAAAAAGTGCATCAATGTAGCCCTCCCAGGCCAGTACTTCCAAAGTGTGTTATCTCCTCCTATTCAAATATTAGGTTTCTGAAGGCATTGTCATTGTTCTTGTATTTACATCTCCAGTGCTTATAGTAAATAGTTAATAAATGTTTTTTCATTCATTCTTCATCATTCCCATCCTAGCTTTCAATTAATCTGGTAATATACTTAAGTATGTTCATGTTATATTCCCTCACCAGAATAGAGCTACTTGAAGACAGGGACTACTTCATTGTTGAATTTTGTCTTCCTAGTGCTTTGCACAGGGTTTTGTCTATTGTTACCAATCAAAAATTCAGCAATAGGAAGATTCCTAATTTAGGAGCCAGAAAACCTGGTTTCCAGGCCTACTTCTGATTTTTGCTCATATGACTTTAGGAAAGGAATTTAGCTTTCCTAGGTTTCAGTTTCTTCAAATGTAAAATAAGGAGGTTGAACTACATGGTCTCTTTGAGAAAGCCGTCTAGTGGATTCTAAATAGCCTCCCAATTGTTCTTTAATCTTCTAATTGCTTTGTCAATCCAGCTTCCACCAAACTTTCACAACTAAAATCAACAAAAATAACTTTAAGACACAGGTCTCAAGAGGCACAATCAAAATGGTGGAATAAAGGTGGGAATTATCCCAACCCTTCCCCAAATCACCCCAAATTCCTTTAAATAATGACTCCAAACAAATTTTAGAGCATCAGAGCACTCCAAAAGATGGACTTTTTTAGCTGAAAAGAATTTAGATCAGTAGAAAAAATCTGTGACTCCAGGGTGGGAATCCAGTGTGCAGTCCCAAGGCAAGCTGTGCAGACACAGCCCCCAGCCCCAACTTGCCCCAGTCCTGTCCCTGGCCTGCCCCAGCCAGAACTCTAGATGAGTGGCAGTACTGGTGACTTCCAGACCTCTCAGTTCAGAGACACCAAAAAGGACCCAGAAGGTCAGCAGAAAAGATCTGTGAAACCTGAATAGGATCCTAGTGCATCATCCCAGCTCAAGCTGCACCACACAGCACTGGCACCAGCCCTGGCACCATCCCACATCCTGACCTCAATCCTGACCTGGCCCCAGGCCTCAGCTGGACCCCAATATCAGTGAGGCAGGACCTCTGAATCAGCAGTAGTGCTAGAGGCTTCTTCTGGACCTCTCAGCTCAAGAACACCAGGGAGGACTGAGGTCAGTGGAGAGGATCTATAGCAATAGGGTAGGCATCTGGTGTGAATCCCAGTGCAGTCCCAGTGGGGCTGCAGCTCCAATCCCAAGGCCCTAGCATCAGCAAAGCAGAACTCTGCTGATTCTTACAGCTATCGGAGGACAGGGACACTTCCAATAGTTGCAGTGAAGCAGGGACATTCCTAACAGCTCTGGGACAGAAAAGAGTGCTTGTGATCAGGTTCCTAGAAGGAGCTTTATAAACAACTGCAGAAAACCCTTGTATCCTCAGTGTATCCTCAACCCTGGAAACAGAACCCTACTTTATTTAATTTTTTTAAAAGCTTTTTATTTTCTTAGAGGAAGGAAAGGGACCCACATGGCCAGGAATGTTTGTGGCAGCCCTTTTTGTAGTGGCTAGAAACTGGAAACTGAATGGATGCCCATCAACTGGAGAATGGCTGAATAAATTATGGTATATGGATGTTATGGAATATTATTGTTCTGCAAGAAATGACCATCAGGATGATTTCAGAGAAGCCTGGAGAGACTTGCATGAACTGATGCTGAGTGAAATGAGCAGAACCAGGAGATCATTATACATGGCAACAACAATACTATGTGATGATCAATTCTGATGGACATGGCTCTCTGCAACAATGAGATGTTTCAAACCAGTTCCAATTGTTCAGTGATGAAGAAAGCCATATACACCCAGAGAGAGGGATATGAGATGTGGACCACAACATAACATTTTCATGGTCTCTATCTATGTTTGCTTGCATTGTGTTTCCTTTCTCAGATATTTTTGTTCATGTAGATAAAATTGTTCTTGCACAACAATGATAAGTGTGGAAATATATATACATATATTCAACTTGTCAAGTATTTTAATATAATTAAAATGTAGTGGACTTCCTGCCATCTAGGGGAAAGGAGGGGACTGGGGGGAAAATTTGTAATGGAAAGCTTTGTAAGGATCAATGTTGAGGAACTACCCATACATATGTTCTGCAAATAAAAAGCTTTAATAAAAAAAATAATAAAAATAAAAATTTTAAAAAGCCTTTTATTTTCAAAACATATACACAGATAATTTTTCAACATTGACCTTTGCATAGCCTTGTATTTCAGATTTTCCCCCTTTCCCTCCCCCAGATGGCAAGCAATCCAATATATGTTATGTGTTAAAATATATCTTAAATCCAACATTTGTAAACATTTTTATACAATTCTCTTGCTGCACAAGAAAAATCATATCAAAAAGGAAAGAAAATGAGTAAAAAAAATGCAAATGAATAACATAAATAGAGTGTGAATGTTATGTTGTGATCTACCCTCAGTTCCCACAGTCTTTTGTCTGGGTGTAGATGGCTCTCTTCATCACAAGATCATTGGAACTGGCATCAATCATCTCATTGTTGGAAGGAGTCATGTTCATCAAAATTGATCATCATATAGTCTTGTTGTTGCCGTGTATAATGATCTCCTGGTTCTGCTCATTTCGCTCAGCATCAGTTCATGCAAGTCTCTCCAGGCCTCGCTGAAAAATCATCCTGCTGGTCATTTCTTGTAGAACAATAATATTCCATGACATTCATATACCATAGTTTATTCAGCCACTCTCCAATTGATGGGCATCCATTCAGTTTCCAGTTTCTAGACACTACAAAAAGGGCTGCCACAAACATTTTTGCACATATGGATCCCTTCCCTTCCTTTAAGATCTCTTTGGGATATAAGCCCAATAAAAACACTGCTGCATCAAAGGGTATGCACAGTGTGATAACTTTTTGAGCCTACTTTAACAGAGTTAAAAGCCTAGTAATAGGTAGGAAAATGAGCAAACAACAACAACCAAAAAAAAAATTCTGACCATTAAAAGTTATTATAGTGACTAGGAAGATAAAAACACACATTCAGATGATAACAAAGTCAAAGCTCCTACATTCAAAACCTCCAAGAAAAATCCAAATTGAGCTCAGACCATGGAAGAGCTCAAAAGGGATTTTTGATAACCAAGTAAGAGATAGAAGAAAAATTTGAAAAAAAAATTGAAAATGGTCCAAAAGGAAATGCAAAAAGCTAATAAGGAGAAGAATGTCTTAAAAAGCAAAACTTACCAATCAGGAAAGGTGGTTAAAAAAGCTCACTGAGGAAAATAATTCCTTATACAATAGAACTGAGCAAAAGGAAGCTAATGACTTTACAAGAAATCAAGATACAATAAAGTAAAACCAAAAATAAAAAAATAGGGGGGAAATGTGAAATATCTCATTGGAAAAACAACTAACCTGGAAAATAGATCCAGGAGAGATAACTTAAAAATTATTGGTCTACTTGAAAATCATGATCAGAGAAAGAGCTCAGACATCATCTTTCAAGAAATTATCAAGGAAATTGTCTTGATGTTCTAGAACCAGAGGATAAAATAGAAATTGAAAAAATCCACTGATCATCTCCAGAAAAAAGATCACAAAATGAAAACTCCCAGTGATATTATAGCTAAATTCTGGAACTCCCAGGTCAAGGAGAAAATATCGCAAGCATCCAAAAAGAAACAATTCAAGTATAATGGGGCCACAATCAGGATAACACAAGATTTAGCAGCTTCCACATTAAAGGATTGGGGACTTGGAATATGATATTCTGGAGAGCAATGGAGCAAGGATTATTACCAAGGATCACCTATTTAACAAAACTGAGTATAATCCTTCAGAGGAAATGGTAATCATTCAATGAAATAAAGATTTTTCAAACATTTTTGATGAAAAGACCAGAAGTGAATGGAAAATTTGTTTTTCAGGACTTTGGAGAACATAAGGAAGTAACCAGGAAAGTGATATCATAAGGAAGTTAATAAGGTTTATCTGTTTACATTCCTACTTGGGTGGATGATACTTGTAAATCATTTGAATTTTGTTATTAACCCACACCTAACACCACATACCAAGATAAGATCTAAATGGTTTCATGATTTAGATATAGAGTGATATTATAAGCAAATTAGAGGAACATAGCATAGCTTACCTCTGAGACCTGTGGAAAAGGAATGAATTTGTATCCAAAGAAGAACTGGAACTCTTAATTGAACACCAGATAGATAATTTTGACTATATTAAGTTAAAAAGTTTTTGTACAAACAAAACTAATACAGACAAGATTAGGAGGGAAGCAATAAATTGGGAAATCATCTTTACATTTAAGGGTTCTGATAAAGGCCTCATTTCTAAAATATATAGAGAATTGTCTCATATTTATAAGAATTCAAGCCACTCTCCAATCGACAAATGGTCAAAGGATATGAACAGACAATTTTCAGATGATGAAATTAAAACTATTTCTAGTCATATGAAAAGGTGCGCCAAATCACTATGGACCAGAGAAATGCAAATTAAGACAACTCTGAGATACCACTACACACTTGTCAGATTGGCTAAGACAGGAAAAGATAATCACGAATGTTGGAGGGAATATGGGAAAACTGGGACACTGATACATTGTTGGTGGAACTGTGAATGGATCCAACCATTCTGGAGAGCAATTTGGAATTATGCTCAAAAACTGTGCATACCCTTTGACCCAGCAGCATTTCTATTGGGCTTATATCCCAAAGAGATCTTAAAGGAAGGAAAGGGACCCACATATGCAAGAATGTTTGTGGCAGCCCTTTTTATAGTGGCTAGAAACTGGAGACTGAATGGATACCCATCAATGGGAGAATGGCTGAATAAATGATGGTATATGAATGTTATGGAATATTATTGTTGTGTAAGAAACGACCAGCAGGATGATTTCAGAGAGGCCTGGAGAGACTTGCATGAACTGATGCTGAGTGAAATGAGCAGAACCAGGAGATCATTATACATGGCAACAACAAGATTATATGATGATCAATTTTGATGGATGTAGCTCTCTTCAACAATGAAATGTTTCAAACCAGTTCCAATTGTTCAGTGATAAAGAAAGCCATATACACCCAGAGAGAGATGGATGTAGACCACAACATAACATTTTCATGCTCTCTATTGATGTTTGCTTGCATTATGTTTTCCTTCTCTGATTTTTTTTGTAGATCTGACTTTTCTTGCACAGCAAGATAATTGTTTTTTTTTAATTTTATTTTTTAAATTTTATTTGCATAACATATGTGTGGGTAATTCTTCAACAATAACCCTTACATAGCTTTCCGTTACAAATTCTTCCCCCAACTCCCCACCCCTCCCCTAGATGTCAGGATATCCACTACATGTTAATTATGTTAAAATATTGGCAAATCGAATATATGTATACATATTTCCAAACTTGTCACCGCTGTGCAAGAAAAATCTTGTCTACACAAACGATATATCAGATAAAGGAAACACAACGTAAGCAAACATCAATCAAGGAGTATGAGAATGTCATGTTGTGGTCCACATTTCGCATCCCTCTCTCTGGGTGTATATGGCTTTCTTCAGTGAACAACTGGAGGTGGTTTGAAACATTTCATTGTTGAAGAGAGCCATGTCCATCAGAATTGATCGTCATATAGTACTGTTGTTGCCGTGTATAATGATCTCCTGGTTCTGCTCCTTTCACTCACCATCAGTTCATGTACAGCAAGATAATTGTAAAAATATGTATACACATATTCGATTTGTCAAGTATTTTAACATAATTAACATGTAGTAGACTTCCTGCCCTCTAGGGAAGAGGTGGGGACTGGGGGGATGGCGAAATTTGTAACAGAAAGCTTTGCAAGAGTCAATGTTGAAAAATTACCCATGCATGTGTTTTGCAAACAGAGAGCTTTAATTAAAAAAAAAAGAACTTTGTTATTATTATGGCAGTTAGAAGGAATATATATAGGCAGAGAGCACAGGTGTGAGTTAAATAATGTATTGGGAGAAAGGGAAAAGGAGAAGTGAAATGGTACAAATTATCTACCATAAAAAAGAGACAAGAAAAAGCTTTTATAGTGGAGGGGACGAATGAGAGGAGAGGGTAAGAAAGTGAACCTTACTTTCATAAGAAATGGCTCAAAGAAGAAATAATAAATATACTCAGTAGGGGTACAGAAATCTCTCTTACCTTGCAGGAACATAGGAGAGAAATGGGACATGGGAGGGGGAAAAGGGTGATAAAAGAGAGGGCATATTGGAGGAGGGAGTGGTCAGTCCTAAAACACCTTTGAAGAGGGATAAGATGAAAGGAGATTATGAATAGGGGAAAATACAGTTAGCAAAAATAATTGCAAAAAGAATGTCGAAGCAACTTTCTCTGATAAGGCCTCATTTCTCAAACATAGAGAGAACTGAGTCAAATTTATTAAATAAAAAAAATGAGCCATGCCCAATTGATAAATAATCAGATGATGTAAATGTGCCCAAAGGGTTATAAATTCTTGCACATCATTTGACCTAATAACACCACTACTTAGCATGAATACCAAAACAGATTCAGAAAAAAAAAGAAAAGAAAAATGACCTATATGTGCAAAAACTATTCATAGCAGCTCTCTTTTTGGGACAAAAAAAAAAACCAAAGGAAAGTGAAGAGACGCCCATCAATTGGGGAATAGCTTAATAATATGTGTGTTTATAACATGCATTTATGATGGAATATTACTATTGTATAGGAAATGATGAGCAGGATGCTTTTAGAAAGGAAAGGGAAGGAAAGGAAAAAAAAACTAGGAAAGTCCTCCACAAACTCAAGGAAAGTGAAATGTACTGTATACAAAGTAATAGCAATGTTCTGGGATGACCAGCTATTAATGACTGCTATTCTCAGCAGTACAATCATCTACCACTATTCTGAAAGATTTATAATCAAAATTCCTATCCATACCCAAAGAAGGAAGTGATTGTGTCTGAATACAGATTAAAGTATTCTCTCTTTTTATCTTTCTCTTTTTTAAAACTAAATTTTTCTTGAGGGTTTTTATTTTCCTTAGGGTAGAAGATCTATGTTTTTTTTTCACAACTTGACTTTTATGGAAATGTTTTGCATAACTTCACAAATGGTTTCTTAATTGTATGTGGGGATAAGGGAGAGAACCTAGAACTCAAAAGTTTTAGAAACAAATGTATAATTTTTTTTTGTTTTGAATATGTGGGAAAAAAACTAAAATAAATAAAAAAGACATAGGTCTCTACCATATCAAAATTCTTTCCAAAAACCCTCCTGGATTTTTTTTGAAAGCTGAGGCAAGGGTAAGTATGTTAAATGAAAAAACATTTATAAACTACTTATTATAAGCACTGGATATGAAAATATGAACACAATGGTGATCTCTACCCTCAGAAAGCTTATGTTTGCATAGAGGGAATGTAAGAGAAGAAATTGCAAAGTTTTTCCATCTGTAGCTCAGTGATGCTATTAATATGTTGAATCCAAGAAAGCAATTTGGAAATTATAAGACTTTTACAGCAATCATGGACATCTGGGTGGTACAGTGGATAGAATACAGGACTTAAGAGTCAGGAAGAATCATTTTCATGAGATCAAATCCAGCCTCAGACACACTAGCTGTGTGACCCTGGCTAAGGCCCTTAACCCTATTTGCTTTAGTTTTCTTATGTGTAAAATGAGCTTGAGAAGGAAATGGCAAATCACTCTAACTTTACCAAAAAAGCTCCCTATGAAGTCACAAAGACTGAGCTATGACTAAACAACATCACTTTTAAAATGTTTGTTTTTTTTTTTTTTTTTTGGCTTGAGGCAATTGGGGTAAAATGACTTGCCTAGGATCAAACAGCTAGAACGTGTTAGGTGTCTGAGGTCAGATTTGAACTCAGGTTCTCCTGACTTCAGGGATGGTGCTCTATTCACTGCACCAACTAGCTGCCTTCTAAAGTCTTTCTTAACTTGGATTTTTTCCTACCTTTCCAACCATTTTATACTTTATTTCTTCTTTTCTCCCCTCATCCCTCTCTAATACTCCCATCCAGTGATTTTGGTCTCTTCACACAGGACACTCCATCTCAGGACACATTGTATAATTTCATTGTTTTTTTTGTTTTTTTCTCCTAGTCCTGAAACTCTCTTTATTCTCATTTTCACCTCAACTTCCTTGGCTTCATGTAAATCTCAGCAAAAATCCCATCTTTTGAGAAATGTCTTTCCCAGTTAATGATAATGTCTTCCCTCTGTGGTTATCTCCAGTTTATCCTGATGTATGTGTATGTATATATATATATATATATATATATTTATACATACACATACACACACATACATATATGTATATATATATATATATATAGTTTGTACATAGTCCTTTGTACTTCGTGAACTCCTTGAGAGAAGAGCTTTTTTGTTGTTTTTGTTTTTTGTTTTTCTTTCTTTGCATATTTGATGCTTAATATAGTTCTTAGTAAAGAGTAAGTGCTTATTGGCTTGACTTATAAAGAATTAATAACTAAAGAATTTCAGTCAATCAGCAAGCATTTAAGTGCTTGCCATGTATCAGATACTGTGCTAAGTGCTAGAGATACAAAGGAAGGTAAAATTGCTATTATTGATTTTCCTTTTATTCTCCCCATGCTCTAGAGAGAAATTTCAATCTGATGTTTTTTGCAGTCCTAGAGAATCAAGATTAGAATTTAGGAGGAGGTACAAAAATGGAAATTTCATTCAGAAATTCTGAATGTTATTCTGAAGTTATTGCTTATTCTGAGGACTATGGAGTAAGTGAACAATTAAGACACTTTTACAGCTTCCTCACCTTATTCTCATTTTAGAAGGTCCTAGAAGGGGACAATCCGTGGTAAAGGAGAAAGTTTAGATTTCCTTATCAGTGGTACAAAGAAAGTCTTCAACAGAGGTTTTATAACCCTCTACTCTCCAGGGAATTTAGGTATGCTGAGTGTTAGCTGAGACTGGAAAGGAGTAGTTCAGAGGTGGGGACTGCCATTTAAAATGTTCCTTTGTTTAATCTTTTTTTCCTGTTATTGTATATGAAACTTTGAAACCTTCCTGATTTTCCATCCCAGAACCACACGCCAGCCAGTGCAGGTGCCAACTGTGGTGTTTGTTTAGATGGGGAGGGGGCAGGCAAGGAGGATGATGTCTGATCACTGACATTCCTGGGGCTCAGACATTGCCCACTGTCTGATGTCACTCTCTGCCAAGCCAAGGAGGGAAAACAAGGAAAAGTTTTGTTTTTTTGTTTTTTTGTTTTTTAAGAAAGAGTATCATTTTGAGTTTAAGAGGCTTTTCTCCTGGCTATTGTACTACTTTGCTCATCTCACAGCTAAATGGATCTTATAAAGAGAAGAAATCTTTATGATGAAGATCTCCATGTGCCATTAAGAACAACAACAATTAGAGAATAAATCATAAAATCTACAGAATCCTCTACCTCAATCTTCATCACCAAGTTCTTAATCTGTCCTAGCTATGTTCTAAGCTATGAGCAAGCTCTTCAAAAAGCAGGTTATTTTAAAGGCCTTACAATTTGTAAAAAGACTTTCCATAGATTATTTCATATGAGTATTACAATCCTGCTGTAGGGCAGGCATTTATTTTCATTCCTCTTTTACAGATAAGGAAATTGAGGCTCATAAATGAATAAAGAACTTTTCATTTTGCCACTCAACTATTGTCGGAAATGAGATTTGAATCTCTGTCTTCCTGAATCAAAATCTACATAGAGAAAATCAGGATTCTGTGAGTTTTAAATTTGTTTGTTTGTTTGTTTGGGTTTTTTTTAACTATTACTGCCTATTCCAGGACAACTTGCTTCATCTATGATTTTAAGGTCTGCTCTGGGTAACCTGGGAGAAGTTCACCTCATTTAATCTTAGATTCATTGCTCATCTAGTGAAGGGATTCAATCTCTTCCAAACCAGGGCAAGATTATGAAGTTAAATTTGGAAAAGAACAGAGAGGAGAGCAGAAAATAAGTGTTGTTGTTATTGTTCAGTCATTTTAGTCATGTCCAATTTTTCATGACCCTATTTGGAATTCTCTTGGTAAAGCTACTGTAAGCATTTGTCATTTCCTTCTCCAGTTCATCTTACATATAAGGAAATGAAGCAAACAGGGTAAGTAACTTGCCCAGGTAAAATAATTAGTAGGCATCTGAGACTGAATTTGAACTCAGGTTTTCCTGACTCCAAGCCCTGTGCTCCATAAACTGTGCCACTTTACCATCCCAGGAGTTAAATGAATAAATATCTTTATAAGTGTGTTTGATATTGCTATTTAAAATAAATTATATATGTTAAATGTTTACATTGAGCATTTGGGTAGGTCTAGAATGTTTAGTATGACCTGAGAATCTCAAATGAATTTCCTGTCAGCAAAGATTTGAATATCTTTAATTCTTACCATGTTACTGCTTTAGGTTGGTAAGGATCTCTGTTAAAATGTCACCTGAGAAGAGCAGATAATTGAACAGATCATCTGGCCAGACACTGAGAAATTGCCAAAAGTTACTGCATGGGACACAGATTAGACAACATTTGACGAGTAGTAATAGGAAAGAAAAAGTCAGCATATGGAGAATTGATATAGGTGTGATTCTTATTGGGAAATACAGAGCAATCAGGGGATAGATATCTTAAGGTTATTTTGTTTTTAGGCAAATGAAAGGAAGAGTGTGATAAGATAGATAGATTTTACTTGTTGCATTTTTAAAACTCATACCAATCCTGCCAATCAACCACCTATAAATTTGGTATTTTGTACTTATCCACAGATATGTTTCTCCTTGATTGAATATAAGCTTGTTGAGGGCAAGAATTATTGTTTAACATAATATTTAATACATGGATGGAGTTTGATAAATACTTGTTGAGTTTAGTTAAATTGTTTGAAGAAGATGCATGCCAGTTCCAAGAGTTAAATAATTGAGGCATGAGTGTAGATCCCGATGTTCTTTAAAAAATAATTGTGAAATAAATTCCTAAAATGTAAAGAGGCACATGTGGAATGACTTGCTCAACCCAATCAATATTTTTTGGATCAAGAGAATAACACAGAGGTGTTGGACTACTCCACAGACTGATCAGCAATAGAGTCATGGATTAAGATGCAACACTAATACTTTTTTTTTTCTTTTTGCTGAGGCAATTGGGGTTAAGTGACTTGTCCAGGGTCACACAGCTAGGAAGTGTCTGAGACCAGATTTAAACTCAGGTCCTACTGACTTCAGGGCTGGTGCTCTAACCACTGCGCCACCTAGCTGCCCCAACACTAATACTTTTAAACAAAACTATTCAACTGAAAGCAAAGAGGAAGGTATTATTCCTTTCTCCTTCACCCTTGGGCATATAGTTCTCCCTTTTCTGTGTCAGATACTTTCCCGGGATTTTTCCTAATTTTAACCTTCTTTGACTTATTATCATGTGTTTCTGTTGCCTTCCTTAGTACAATGTCCACCATGTTTTTTCAGTCCATTCAGATTGGTAATACTACATTATCACTGATAATTTTTAAAGGATTTCATTTTGTCTCTTTAAATGTAGTTATTTCTCATTTAATATATATAACTTCATATTTGGGATTATGTCAAAGCCAAAATCCAAGCAATACATATCTAAACTCCTCCTCCTTTATTTCTAAACTCATTCTCTGTTAGAATCAGGTGATTTCTTCCAAAGCTGTTGGGAGAAAAAGGGAAGGGTTAGTTTCTCAGGAGTTGGGTTTGCACTAGGTATCATGGTTGGGGGCCATTCTAAATTCTTTGAAGCTAATAAACTGGAATGGGAGTGACCTCTAGTGGTACTGGCTTATTTCTGGAGAAAACTACATCTATACAAACTAAATATTAACCACTGCCACCATATTTTACAGTTTTAATTATAAATCAAAAACAAAAACTTCAGGAAATTGAAATTTATCTGGCCTTTAATACTGAATAAATGAAGAATAGTAAGTTTATGTTCTCAGGTTTCTATTTGAAATTTCCAGGCAGCCTGACTCATTTATCCTACTTCTCCATATCATTCTCTAGTTGGATTAAGAGAAGTAGTGAGTTGCATATAGAATACTGAATTTGGAGTTGTAGAATTTAGATTTAAATTCTAGTTTTTCCTCTTACTTCCTTACTTACAAAGTTCATCTGCAACTTTGAATTAATCATATCATTTTACATATTTTGGTTTCCTCCTCTGTAAAATGATGAAGTTAGATTAGGTGACTTCTATGTCCCTTCTCCCTCTAAATCTATGGTCCTATACCCCTATGACTTTCAGGTCCTCAGTTGTCAAATTGTTATCAATTGTCAAATAAGGTGTTTGTACTACATGACTGCTAAAGTGCCTTCTTGCTCTTAATATATGATCTAGAAAAGTAGCCCTCAGATGCACATACAAATAGTCATAATGTTAT
Source organism: Myrmecobius fasciatus (assembly GCA_023553655.1). NCBI lineage: Eukaryota > Metazoa > Chordata > Mammalia > Dasyuromorphia > Myrmecobiidae > Myrmecobius > Myrmecobius fasciatus. Next base: position 347,744 of record JAJPUD010001960.1, read on the forward strand.
GAACCAATTTATCACATTCTGAAGCAGAGAAGTAATCTAATCTCCTGTGATAAATCATGATGGTACTCATTGTTTAAAATTCATCCAGGAGTCATTTCTTACTAGACTATCTGATATTGGTCAGCATTTGGAGTCAACAGGTATGACAAAACCTAAATGGTGAGTAGAGCATAGAACTGTTTTTAAAATCAATTTTTTCTATAATTTGTGAGGAAGGGGGAAGTATTTTTCATAGGTATAGTTAGTGATGATATGTGATATTTATAAGTTCATAATTTTATTTTCATGTGAGTCAAAAGCATGTTATTAGATACCTAATCAAAGAATAAACCCATTAGGTACTATAATTTCTCCTTTAAAGAAAAGTCTTGATGATACTCACATTTGGCAGATAAGACTGTTTTTCATCCACCACTTTTCCTAGTTAGCAAAAATTTAGAAACTCTACATGCTTATATTATTCTGAAGGCATGAAATACAATTCACAAAATCCTGAATTATTCTTGTACCCATTTCATTTACGTAACATTGTGAAATTGGTGAGACCTAGATCTCTAAGACATTCTTCAAAGCACTTCCATAATCTTCATTTCATAGAGTCACAGAATCATAGAATTTCAGAGCTACAAAGCATCAGGAATGAGGAAGGTCATATAATCTAAGTATATCCCTTCCATTAATGAAAACTTACTGCAATTCAGTTATGACTCTAATGTGGCATACTGGAAATGGTGATGAATTTTGAATTGGAGGAATTGGATTCAAATCACAGTTCTTCCATTTGCTACTTTACCATCTTGAAGGAATCACTTATTATTAGTGTTCTGTTTCTTCTTCTGTAAAATGATGGGATTGGACTATATGGCCTCTGATATACTTTCTAGCCATGAATTTATGATTCTCTACAACTTTAGTACATTAAAAACCTAAGACTTCATTAGACTTCATTAGACATAGAGTTAGACTACAAGTAGTTATAAATTAATTGTCTTATAATTTAGCCTACAAGGTTACTTAGATAGCATAATGATAGAGTCCTGGACATGGAAGATCTGTATTCAAATCTGGTATCTAATATCTACTAGCTATGTGACCATAGAGTTAGTTAACTTCTATCTTTGAGGATAATAATAGCACCTTCCTCCCAGAATTGTTGTGAGGATCAAATGAGACAATAATTGCAAAGTGCTTGGCATATAGCTCTTTATACATTTATTGAGTCATTTCAATTATGCTCAACTCTCTATGATCCCACTTAGGGCTTTCTTAGCAGAGATACTAGATGGTTATCCATTAAGAAACTGAGGGGAACAAGGTAAAGTGACATGCCCAGGGTCATACAACTAGTAAGTATCTGAGGCCAGATTTCATTTCAGGTCCTCCTGACTTTAGGCAGGGTGTTCTCTTCACTGCATCACCTAGCTATTATTATTATAATAGTTAATAGTGGTTCAGAGAGGCTAAAAGACTCACCCATGATCACATAGCTAATAAGTTTCAAAGGCACTGAACTAGTTCCAGGAGACTAGATAAACCCCAGGTTTTATTCCTAGCCTGAGCCTATGAAATATAAGTTAACATGCCCCAGAAAATGTCCCCCAATGCTCTCAAGAGGATTGTCAGAGAGCATGTACATACCTTTCATAGGAAAAGGCAATCAAAGTTACAATCAAAGTCTTGCTATCCTATAAGCTTGACAATCTATACAGATGGGTCCCATGATCTACATGTACATACACTATATGTCAATGGCTAGATTCTTTTGAAATCATCCAGGTCTTGATTTTCCCAAGCTGAGTTTGTCACTTCCAGTGGGCTAGAATAAAACAGTACCTACTGCTTTACAGAGAAATTCCTGAGGCTGAAAGAGTATGGTGTCTTCTGTCTCTATTCATAAGAATTGTCTTTGGGTAGCAATTTAAATTTTTCATTTGGTTTATTTTTTCATTTGTTTAAATATAAAATTCTTCCTGATTATCTAACAGTTTTTTCAAATATATATTCTAAGAAGTAAGCATTTTAAGCCAATAATGAATAATGAGTTCAGCTCAGTTCAACAGTACATACACTTTTTTTAATAAAGATTTTTATTTACAAAACATATGAGTGATTTTTCTACACTGACCTTTGCAAAAACTTTTTTTCCCAAGCTTTTCCCCTCCTTCCCCCCACCCCCACCCCTAGATGACAGGTAATCCAATACATGCTAAATAGGATAAATTATATGACAAATACAATACATGTATACATATCTATATAATTATCTTACTGCACAAGAAACATCAGATCTAGAAAGAGAAGAAGAAAAAACAACCTAAGAAGGAAAACAAAATGCATGGAAATATTCACAGAAAGCATTAAAATGCTGTGTTGTGGTTCACTCTCAGTTCCCACAGGCCTCTCTCTGGATGTATATGACTATCTTCATCGCAGCACAACTGGTTTGAATCACATCATTGTTGAAGAGAACCATGTCCATCAAAATTGATCATCGTATAGTCTTGTTGCTGTGTATAATGTTCTCCTGGTTCTGCTGATTTCACTCAGCATCAGTTCATGCAAGTCTCTCCAGGTCTCTCTGAAATCCTCCTGTTGGTCATTTCTTACAGAACAATAATATTCCATAACATTCATATACCATAATTCAGCCATTCTCCAATTGATGGGCATCTTTTCAATTTCCAGTTTCTTGCCACTACAAAAAGGGCTGCCACAAACATTTTTGCACATGTGGGTCCCTTTCCGTCCTTTAAAATCTCTTTGGGATATAGGCCCAGTAGAAACACCGCTAGGTCAAAGGGCATGCACAGTTTGATAACTTTTTGAGCATAGCTCCAAATTGCTCTCCAGAATGGTTGGATCCGTTCACAGCTCCACCAACAATGCATCAATGTCCCAGTTTTCCCACATCCCCTCCAACAGTTATCATTATCATTTCCTGTCATTTTAGCCAATCTGACAGGTGTGTAGTGGTATCTCAGAGTTGTCTTCATTTGCATTTCTCTGATCAATAGTGACTTGGAGCACCTTTTCAGAGTACATACACTTTTAAAAGTTCGTTCTTTAAAATAAAATTCAATGCAGACAAGATTAGAAGGAAATCAATAAATTGGGGAAAAAATTTTATATCCGAGGGTTGTGATAAAGGCCTCATTTCTAATATATATGGAGAATTGACTCAAATTTTATAAGAATTAAAGCCATTCTCTGTTTGTGGCAGCCCTTTTTGTAGTGGCTAGAAACTGGAAATTGAATAGATGCCCTTCAATTGGAGAATGGCTGAATAAATTATGGTATATGAATGTTATGGAATATTATTGTTCTGTAAGAAATTACCAGCAAGATGATTTCAGAAAGGCCTGGAGAGACTTACATGAACTGATGCTGAGTGAAATGAGCAGAACCAGGAGATCATTATACACGGCAACAACAGTACTATATGACGATCAATTCTGATGGACATGGCTCTCTTCAACAATGAAATGTTTCAAACCACCTCCAATTGTTCACTGAAGAAAGCCATATACACCCAGAGAGAGGGATGCAAAATGTGGACCACAACATAACATTCTCATACTCCTTGATTGATGTTTGCTTACATTGTGTTTCCTTTATCTGATATATCGTTTGTGTAGATAAGATTTTTCTTGCACACCAATGATAAGTTTGGAAGTATGTATACATATATTCGATTTGCCAATATTTTAACATAATTAACATGTAGTGGATATCCTGCCATCTAGGGGAGGGGTGGGGAGTTGGGGGGAAAATTTGTAACGGAAAGCTATGTAAGGGTTATTGTTGAAGAATTACCCACACATATGTTATGCAAATAAAATAAAAAATTAAAAAAAAAAAGAATTAAAGCCATTCTCCAATTTAAAAATGGTCAAGGGATATGAACAGACAATTTTCAGATGAAGAAATTAAAACCATTTCTAGTCATATGAAAAGGTGCTCTAAATCACTACTGATTAGAGAAATGCAAATTAAGACAACTCTGAGGTACCACCATACATCTTTCAGATTGGCTAAGATGACAGGAAAAGATAATGAGAAATGTTGGAGGGAATATGAGAAAACTGGAACACCGGTACATTGTTGGTGGAGTTTTGAACTGATTCAATCATTCTGGAGAGCAATTTGGAACTATGCACAAAGGGCTATCAAACTGTGCATACCCTTTGATCCATTAGTTTTTCTACTGGGCTTATATCCCAAAGAGAGCCTAAAAGAGGGAAAAGGACCCACATGTGCAAAAATGTGTGTAGTGGCAAGAAACTGGAAAATGAATGGATGCCCATCAGTTGAAGAATGGCTGAATAAATTATGGTATATGAATGTTATAGTTATTATTGTTCTATAAGAAATGATCATCAGGATGATTTTAGAGAGGCCTAGAGAGACTTGCATGAACTGATACTAAGTAAAGTGAGCAGAACCTGAAGATCATTGTACATAGCAACAACAAAATTGTACAAAGATCAATTCTGATGGACATGGTTCTTTTCAACAATGAGGTGATTCAGGCCAGTTAAAATGATCCTGTGATGAAGGGAAACATCTACACACAGAAAGAAGACTGTAGAGACTGGTGGATTACAGCATAACATTTTCACTCTATCTGTTGTTGTTTGCTTGCATTTTGTTTTCTTTCTCAATTTTTTCCTTTTTGATCTGATTTTTCTAGTGCAGCCTGACAATTATGGAAATATGCACAGAAGAATTGCACATGTTTAACATATATTGGATTACTTGCTATCTGGGGGAAGGAGTGAGGGAAGGGAGGAAAAAATTTGGAACACAAGGTTTTGCAAGGATGAATGTTGAAAATTATGCATATGTTTTGAAAATTAAAAGCTTTAATAATAAAAAATTGAAATTCAATAGAAAAGATTCTGTCTGTTGTTTTTAATAGCTTAAACATAGAAGCTAGTATATAAAGAAAAACTAGAAGTATGAGCAAAATGTAACTCAACAGCATAGTACCTTTCAGGTTAACCTGTCCAGATGCATGAATTGCTATAATACGTCTATTTAGCATTAGAGGAATTTTATTTATATCATTACAGGAAAATTATTAGTAGCTACTAGCATAATACTATTGTAAAAGATTTCAAAATATTTTATTCTCTTCCCTTCCCTTTCGTTCCCTTCACTTTCCCTCCCCTTCACTTTCCATTCCCTTCATTTTCCCTTCCCTTTGCTTTCCCTTCTTTTCACTTTCCCTTCCCTTCACTTTCCTTCCCTTGCTTCCATTCCCTTCGTTTCCCTTCCCTTTATTTCTCTTCTCTTTCCTTTCTTTCTTTTCTCTCCCTTTCTTCCTTTTCTCTCCCTTTCTTTTCTGTTTACCAGATACACAATCCATAGTAAGAGTATTCAATCAATCTATATTTATCAAGCACCTGCTCTGTGCCAGACATATAATATTGTACGTATTATTGGCAAGGGCTTTGTTAATGCATGAAAGTTATCAATCAATTAATTTAAGTGCATTTATTATGCATCTACTATGTGTCATGCCCAGTGTTAGGTGAAGGGGATACAAAGACCAGAATTAAACAATTTCTGTCCTCATGTAAGAAATGAGATATTGCCTTCTTCCTCATAAACCTTGCACTGGAGTAGGGGAGATAAAACATAACCAAAAATAAATATAACCTAAAATAGAATTTGGTAAGTTCTTTGGGGGAGGGACTGCTATTAAAATTCAGAAGAAGGAAAGATAATTTTGTGCTTCAATGAGGAGGAGAGGGAAGAAAGAAGATAACTGAGACATACAGAGATGAGCATTATCCTTTGGATCTCTGCAATTACTGTCTTCTTTGATCTCATTTTGCTTTATTTGAAGTCCATTTTCCTGGTCCTCTTCCCTTATGCAGGAATGGTGATAGTGCTCAAAAGTTGCACAGAATCATCTCTTGGCTAAATATTTCTCTTAACAATTTGCTGCCATCTAGTGTCCAGCAAATAACCTCCTCCTTTGAATCTTGATTCAGGAAAATGATAAGAGTGATTGATGGAGCCTCACAGGGTTCACCAAAGATCAAGGTTTCTAAGAGCATAAACATATGATACCTTAAGAATTTTCTACTTCACCCTGTAATGTGTCTATTATTCCCTTCCCCAAGATCTTATTTGGCATTAATTGCAATCCTAAGTCAGAGAATGGGAATCAAAATTGAACCAATTATGAGTGAAACCAGGAAATCATTTAAACCATCTAATCCTTTTTGAGTTGTGTGATTGAATAAGATGAACAATCAAAGCATTTATACACCTCTTTCTTTTAGAAGGATTCCAATATTATGACTAGTCTTCCACTGACCACATCTTAAAAATTTTTCCACCTGGAATTGATTGTCCTTCTTAGGACATACTCCTTTGGAGGTGGTATCTTAATTTGTAAGAGATCTCAGTTCTCAAGAGAAATGCTTATCTTGTGCTCCCTCCCATGTTCTGCTTGAGATCCAGCTCTGATGGTGTCATATATTATTTATGAAAATCTACACCATTACTAGGATATGACAGAGTTCTTGACATCTTTTCTCTTTGAGCCTGCTTCCATTAATAGCTGTTCCGAAGAATAGATTTCATTTCTAGAATTGCATACAGTACCGTTACATAAAGTCTGATTGACATGCACTCAGGTGGGCAGAAAGGGTTATCAAAATCTGAAAATCAACTATTTGAAGGGAAATCAGCTGAGGGATTATCATTAAAGAGGTGGGTGGGGATAATTACCTGTGCTGAGTGGTAGGATGTCTCTAGCCTCTACTGCAGATCCCCAAAAGGATGCTTAAATGAGTTAGAACTTTTTCTATTGCATAGACCTTTCTGAAATAAGTGAATATTGTTTGCCAGAGGAATTCTTTGGAGCTATGTATTTTGACATATGTGAAAAGGTGTCTGGACAAGAAGTAGCAGTCTGGTCTGGATCTTCTTTATGATAGAATATCAGAAAACATGGGTGACTGGCCATAGCAATTTGGATATATTTAGCAATTTAAGGAACTAAGTAAACTTGAGTCTAAAAGCATAAGGAAGAAAAAAGGAAAAACAAAACAACTCACCCCACACTTTCTCTACAACTGTTCACCATCTCTCCTTCTTCCCCCATTTTCACATTGTCTCATACTATTTCTGTTATTCTTTTAAGAAACAATCTGAAGTCTCTGAGATTCTTAAGAATACATTCAATGAAACCTATAGAGCCACATATATGTATACACATATTCTTCTCTTCCTTTCCTCTGGGCAAGAATCCTACTTTGAAGCAAGTACATATCCAGTGACCAACCCATTTCCAAAATATGCTGATCATAAATTTAAGTTGTACCACAATATTAATGACAGCTGACCTTAGAGAACACTTTAGATTATAAAGCTTTTTATGATCATTATGCCATTGGATCTTCACAAAATGGTCTTGTGAAGCAGGTGATACAAGTATTATGACACCCTCTAATTGATGGGGAAACTGAAACCCAGAAAAGAGAAATAATTTGTTTGAGTTTAGAGCTAGTATGATGAAAAATAGCATTCAAATCCAGGTCTTCTGATTTTGTACTATGCCATAATACCTCAGTTTAACCTAGATATATCAAGTTGTACAGATAATTGCTAAGTATCCCACTTTTTTTGGGGGGGAGGGAATAGATATAGTTAGAAGAAGCTAGAGTCTTGTTAACAGTTAAGATCAATTAAAAAGTGCAAAATTTACTTTGAATACTAATAGTAAAGGGAAAAAAGAGAAAAAATGCTTAAAATTTCTTATGTTAATTAATTTATAAGGCTTAATTTCCAACATCAAGCTGATTTTTATTCTTCGGTATTTCTCACTTGTTTGTTTGTTTTGGTCAATAGGCATGTTGCTAAATTCAGAAAGATCTCAGATTTATTTTGGCCAGCATTGGCTGTGTCCTGCTCTGATGACAGATTTATGCAGAAGTAATTTATTAAGCACATGTTATCGGAGCTAAAAATTACTCAGATGGCAAACTATAACAGAAACTGGACATGCTACAGAAATACACACACACACACACACACACACACATACACACACTACTGCAGAGTGTGTGTGTAACTACTACAGAATTACTAAAGCCAGAACTGAAGCTCAGAACAAAAATCTGTTTTGATAAAACATATGAAGGCTGTCTCCATTGTGAGACAAGCCTCTCAAAACGTAATTTTTCAGCACTCAAGTTGCCAATTGCCCACATGTTTGTAATGAAAATGATTATAAAAACCATTCCATTTTATAGAAAATGCTATTGACATTTCCTGCTTTATATATATCAAAAAGGCAGGAATCACTCATGCCAAATCCATTATCAATATGAAACAGTAAACATTTGTTTGCTCTGTTGGCATCATCATTGATTTGTTCATATTGAAATGTTAAGAATAATTGTACTCCATAAATGAGGGAGTATTGAAAAGTCCTTCATCAGTGAAAGATCATTAATCCCAGAAAAGTCAGTAAGGCACCCTTTAAATAGGTATTGCCATGAGGTATCATTGTTAGGTAGCCTAATGATGGGATACAAGGATGGCCTATCCTGAACCTTGTCTCACAGTAATAGAATCAAACCCACTATGAAACAATGTTGGGGGAAGGGTGGTAGATGATTTTTACATCTACTGCTATCCACAGATGAGAAATTCAATTAGGCTAATCAGTAATTTTGAGCAACTTTTTAAATTTTCAATATTACACATTCTTGAAGGAAAAAATATCCTTTCCTTTTGACATTCAGAAGTCTTGTATTATTATAAGGAATCAATCTCAAAATAGCACAAATCACACTCCTAGTATCTTAAACAATGAAATTCTTTACCTCTGGTCTTCTACACATGGGATGTCATCCTGAGGTTATGAATACATATTTATGAATTCCTTGTCCCTTGTTACCTTTTCTTTGCCAAAACATAGTGGTCAGCTCATTTCAAAAAAAGCCAACTTATCTGGTACAGCTGCATATCATTCACGTACCCATTAAGAGTTGAATGAAGATGATATTTTTTTTGCAGAGCTAATATACATTGACTTTATCTGTCTCCTGGTAGTCTTTGTCCAAGACTCATATTTACTTCCCTCTCCCCCCACCAAAAACATATACATCTTGACCTATGTCCTGAGGCCATTCATGTACCTTGACCCTCAGAACAAAACTGCTTTCCATCAACGTGACTTCCTTATGTATTGTTTTCCCCATTCAAACATTGAAGGCATGGACCATCTCACTTTTGTAGTTGTGAACCTATTACATAGCACACTGCCTGACACAGAGTATGAGCTGATCTTTTCGCCACAGAATTCTTGAAGAGAAAATATAGCATATTGGCCAGGTCACTAGACAGAGACTCAGGAGATGAGACAAATTATTTTAACCTTGCTGAGCCTCAGTTTTCTTATCTTAAAATAGAAAGTGTTGGGCAGGATGAACTCTAAATTAGGTTCCCTCCAGTTTCAATAGTCTATGAAAATTGGTTATTTACTATCATGAAGACCAACTTTAAAAAAATACTGAATCAAATGAGTGCAGGTGTTCAGACTGTCTCTACAATGTGGAGACAGGGTGTCAGTTGGTTCAATTAAATACTGAATTCAACCAGGCATTGTTTAGACAGAATGGCCAGATAATTGTATTTTGCTCTAAAATGAGGTTACCTAATGTTCTAGCATTATAGCTCTTGGGGTTCAAATTTTACCTGGCCTATTTTCTATTTTATCATATTCATAGAGCTAACATTATTTTTAAAAATTTCCTTCAGTTTAATGATCGTCTTCCCTTCCAGAATATTCTGGTTTTGGGGGAGGATTTTTTTTTTCCATTTGCACTTGAAAGTTTATAATCTCATTCCAGTCCCTTCCAAAGCACCTCTAGAAGGAAACTTCAATTGCACTAATTATAAGATACACTTTCATTGGTCAGAGTAAATATTGGATATACCTTAGCACAGTGTCTTTCACATAGTTGCATGATAAATATTTGGAATATAATTTAATAACTATTTTTCACATAAATAAACTTAGGGTCAAAAAATTATATATTTGACAAAAGTTATATGACTAGTTGATGGTCCCTTAGCAGAGGCAAGATTAGAATCTCTGCTCTCCTGCCTCCTAGCATACTTTTTTTTTCATTCCAACTTTTCATATGGAATTTTCAGCTTCATGATATATGACATTCAGTGGACTACACCAGGGATATGCTGGAGCCCACTCTAACTGCCACTCATATGGGCTTATTGCTAAATTTTCAGTGTGAGCATTTACACTTTAGAATTTTCAAACACCACAAACTGGGGCTTGATTGATCATTTTTAAAAATTATTTCCAGATTTTAAAAAGTGCTTAAGAAAGATTAAACTTGAGAATTATAAATTTTTGAACAGATGGTTATTAAACATTTACCAGCACACTCCTGACTAAAACCCAGAAGTCACATCTTATTCACTACTTCTGTTCAGACTCGTCTTATATGCAGAGATGATATCTGTTTCCCAAACAAGAACTTTATCCTTCCAAAGGAAAATTTTTAAAACTGAATTTTCCAAAAAACAACAGTCAATATGTAATGAAATGTGGAATGAAAGAGCAACTTCAATACTCTTTTAAAAAGAAAACATGCTTCTTAAAGAAAAATCTAATGAGTATCCTCCTAGTGTATAAAGCTAAACCAGCATATGAAAAGCAAAAAAGGCAATCTTCAGTCTGCCATCCCCTTTGGACAAAGCTCTACTTTTTTATTGAACTTTATTGAACTTTGCATGAACACATGCAAAGATAATTTTTCAACAATGACCCTTGCAAAACCTTGTATTCCAAATTTTTCAAAAAGGAAGAAAAATGAGAAAAAATAAAATTCAAGCAAACCACAATAGAAGTGAAAATGCTATGTTGTGATCCATACCCAGTTCCCACAATCTTCTCTCTGGATGTAGATGGCTCTCTTCATCACAAGATCATTGGAATTGTCCTGAATCATCTCATTGTTGAAAAGAGCCATGTCCATCAGAATTGGTCATCATAAAATCTTGCCGTTGCCATGCACAATGATTTCCTGGTTCTATTCATTTTACTTAGCATCAGTTCCTGCAAGTATCTCCAGGCCTTCCTGAAATCATCCAGCTGATTGTTTCACATACAATCATAATATTCCATAACATTCATATACCATAAATAACTACCATTTAGCCATTCTCCAACTGATGAGCATCCACTCAGTTTCCAGTTTCTTGCCACTACAAAAAGACTGCCCACACACATTTTTGCACATGTGGATCCCTTCCCCTCCTTTAAGATCTCTTTGGGATATAAGCCCAGTAGAAACGTTGCTGGATCAAAGAGTGGGCATAGTTTGATAGGCCTTTGAGCATAGTTCCAAATGGTCCTCCAGCATAGTTGGAGCCATTCACAATTCTACCAACAATGCATTTGTGTCCCAGTTTTCCCACATCCTCTCCAGCATTTATTATCTTTTCCTGTTATCTTAGCCAATCTTTGCCAATCTTAATTTATATTTTCTAATCAGTAATTATTTAAAGCACTTTTTAATATGACTAAAAATGGTTTCAATTTCTTCATATGAAAATTATCTGTTCATATCTTTTGACCATTATCAATTGGAGAATAGCTTGTATTCTTATAAATTTGAGTCAATTCTCTATATATTTTAGAAATGAGGCCTTTATCAGAACCCTTGGATGTAAAAATTTCCCCCAATTTTCTGCTTTCCTTCTTATCTTGTATGCACTAGTTTTGTTTACACAAATATGTTTAAACTTAATATAATCAAAATTATCCATTTTGTTTTTCACAATGTACTCTAATTTTTCTTTGGACATAAATTTCTTATCCACAGATCTGAGAGGTAGACTACCCTTTCTTCTTAGAATTTGCTTATAATGTCACTCTTTATGTCTAAGTCATGAACCTATTTTGACCTTATTTTGCTACAGGATACTAGGTGTTGGTCAATGCCTAGTTTCTGCTATACTATTTTCCAATTTTCCCAGGAATTTTTATCAAATAGTGAGTTCTTATTCCAAAAGCTGGTTTTGGACTATTTTGTCCTGTGAACCTAACCTATTCCACTGATTAACTACTATATTTCTTAGCCAATACCAAATAGTCTTGATGACCACTGCTTTGTAATATAAATTAGGTCTGACACAGCTGGGCTTCCTTCATTGGAATTTTTTCACTAATTCCCTTGAAATTCTTGACCTTTTGTTCTTTCAGATGAACTTCGTTATTTTTTTTCTAGATCTGCAAAATAATTTTTGATTGGCATTAAATAAGTAGATTTATTTAGGTAGTATTGTCATATTTATTATATTTGCTCGACCTACTCATGAGCACTTGATAGTTTACCAACTTATTAGACCTGACTTTATTTGTGGGGAAAGTGTTTTGTAGTTGTGTTCACATAGTTCCTCATTTTGTCTAGGCCGAGAGACTCCCAAATATTTTATATTATGGACAGTTATTTTAAATGGAATTTTTTGTATCTCCTGCTGCTGGACTGTGTTGGTAATATATAAAAATGCTAATTATTTATATGAATTTATTTTGTATCCTGCAACTTTGCTAAAGTCATGAATTGTTTCTAGTAGCTATTTAGTTGATTTTCTACAGTTCTCTAAGTATACCATCATATCATCTGCAAAGACTGATAATTTAGTTTCCTCTACCTACTCTAATTCCTTTAATCTCTTTTTCTTCATTTATTGCCAAAGCTAACATTTCTAATACAATATTGAATAGTAATGGCGATATTGAGCAACCTTGTTTCATGCCTGATCTTATTGGGAATGCCTCTAGTTTATCCCCATTACATACAATGCTTGCTAATGGTTTTAGATAAATACTATTGATCATTTTAAGGAAAAGACTGTTTATTCCTATATTCCTTAGTGTTTTTAATAGTAATGGGTGTTGCATTTTATTGAATGCTTTTTACGCATCTATTGAGATAATCATGATTTCTGTTAGTTTGGTTATTGATAAAGTAAATCATGTTAATAGTTTTTCTAATATTGAAGCAACCCTGCAATCCTGGTATAATCCTACTTAAACATAGTGTATTATCTTAGAGATGACTTTCTGCAATCTCTTTGCTAATATTTTATTTAAGATTTTTGCATCAATATTCATTAGGAAATTGGTCTATAATTTTCTTTCTCTGGTTTTATCCTACCTGGTTTAGGTAACAGCATCATGTCTTTGTCACAAAAGGAATTTGGTAGGACTCTTTCTTTTCCTATTTTTTTCAAATAGTTTGTATAGTATTAGAATTAATTGTTTTTTACATGTTTGGTAGAATTTACATGGAAATCCATTTGGCCCTGGAGATTTTTTCTCAGAGAGTTGATTAATAGGTTTTTGTATTTCTTTTTCTAAAATGGGACTATTTAAATAATTCATTTCTTCTTCAATTAACCTGGGTGATCTATATTTTTATAGGTATTCCTCAATATCACTTTATCAAATTAATTAGTAGGTCAAAATAACTACTAATCATTGCTTTAATTTCCTCTTCATTGGTGGAAAGTTCTCTCTTTTCATTTTTGATACGGACAATTTTATCTTCTTTTTTTCCTTTTTCTAATCAAATTAACTAAAAGTTTATCTATTTTGTTGTTTTTTTTCCATAAAATCAACTCAGTTTCATTCATTAATTCTATAGTTTTCTTAATTTCAATTTTATTAATCTCCCCTTTTATTTTCAGAATTTCAAATTTGGTATTTAATTGGGGGGGGTTAATTTGTTCTTTTTCTAGGTTTTTTAATTGCAAACCCAATTCATTGATCTTCTCTTTTTCTATTTTATGCAAGTAAGCATCTAGAGATATAAAATTTCCCCTAAAAACCTCTTTGGCTGCATCCCACAAATTTTGGTATGTTGTCTCATTATTGTCATTCTCTTTGGTGAAATTATTTATTGTGTCTATGATTTGTTGTTTCACTCATTCATTCTTTAGAATTAGATTATTTAGTTTCCAATTAATTTTTGGTCTACTTTCTCCTGGCCTTTTATTCCATGTAATTTTATTGCATTATTATCTGAGGAAAATGCATTTGCTATTTCTGTCTTTCTGCATTTTATTTTGAGATTTTTATGCTCTAACACAAGGTCAATTTTTGTATAAGTGCCATGAACTGCTATGAAAAAAAAGTAATCTCCTTTCTGTCTCCATTCAATTTTCTCCAATTATATTATTATTATATTATATTATATTATATTATATTATATTATATTATGTTATGTTATGTCATGTCATGTCATGTCATGTCATGTTATGTTATATGTTATGTTATGTTATGTTATGTTATGATCATTTTGTTTGCCTCCTTAACTTCTTTCTTATTTATTTTGTGGTTTGATTTATCTAATTCTGAGAGAGCAAGGTTGAGATCCCCCACTAGTATAGTTTTGCTGTTTATTTCTTCCTGCAGCTTTCTTAACTTCTCTAAGAATTTGGATGATCTACCACTTGGTGCCTTTATGTTTAGTATGGATATTACTTCATTATCTATGGTAGCCTTAGCAAAATATAGTTTCCTTCCTTATCTCTTTTAATTAGATCTATTTTTGCTTTTGCTTGATCTGAGATCAGGATTGCTATCCCTTGTTTTATTTTACTTCACCTGAAGCATAATAGATTCTGCTCCAGCCTCTTATTTTTACTCTGTATGTATCACTATGCTTTAAATGTGTTTCTTATAAACAACATATTGTAGGATTCTGGCTTTTGATCCAGTCTGCTATCTGCCTCCATTTTAAGGGAGAATTCATCCCATTCACATTCACATTCACAGTTAAAATAAAATGGTAATTCTGTATTTCTAGCTATCTTATTTACCCCAAATTATGCTTTTCTCTTTTGTTCCTCCTTTACCTCCTCCCCAGTATTTTGCTTCTAACCACTCCTCCCTCAAACAGCCCTCCTCTTTTACAGCCTCTCTTCCTTTTTTATATCTTTCCCCTACTACTTCTGTTTTTCCTTCTATTAGACTCCCCTTTTCTTTTCCCCTCTCCTCTCGTTTTTCCCTAAAAGGTGAGACAAGTTTCTCTATGAAACCAAATACATCTAATATTCTCTCTTTGAGCCAAATCTGATGAGAGTAAGATTCACACAATGTTCATCTCCCTTCATTCTTTCCCTCAATTGTAATAGGTCTTCTTTGCCTCTTCATGAGATGTAATTTCCCTCTTCTTACCTCCATTTTCTTCTTTTCCAGTACAATCTCCTTTTAACCTCTAGTTTCTTTTTTTATTATCACAATAAAATCAAATTATATCTCACTGTCTAAGTATACCCATAACAGAGATATAATTCTCAAGATTTCTTTTTACCTTTTTATACTTCTTTTGTGTTCTGTATTTAGAGATCAAATTTTTTGTTCAGTTCTGGTTTTTTCATCAGAAATAAATGAAACTCACCTGTATCATTGAATATCCATCTTCTTCCCTAAAAGATAATTCTCAATTTACCTTGTTAGCTCATTCTTGGCTGCAATCCAAGTTACTTTGCCTTTTGCAATATAAGATTCCAGTCCCTTTGATCCTTTAAGATGGAAGCTGCTAGGTCCTGGGCAATTCTGGTTATAATTCCTCAATATTTTAATTGTGTCTTTCTGGCTGCTTGCCAATAATTCTGAAATTTAGCTATGATATTCCTTGGAGTTTTCATTTGGTGTCTCTTTCAGGAGATGATCAGTGAATTCTTTCAATCAATATTTTATCTTCTGATTCTAAGACATCAGGGCAGGTTTCCTGCAATATAATGTCTAGGCTCCTTTTTTCATCATGTTTTTCAGGAAGTCCAATAATCCTTAGATTGTCTCTCCTAGATCTATTTTTCATATCAGTTGTTTTTCCAATGAGTTATTTTATATTTTCTTCTTTTTTTCATTTTTTTTAGTTTTGTTTGAATGATTTTTGATGTTTCATTTTGTCATTCATTTCCATTGTTTCCATTTCTAATTTTTAGTGAATTATTTTCTTCAGTTACCTTTTCTAGCTCTTTTTGTATTTTGGCTAATAGAATTTTTTAATGAGTTGTTTTGTTCTATGGTTTTTTTCCCATTTCAATTCTGTTTTTCAAGGAATCGTTTTTTTTTTTTTTCATTTTTGTCAAATCTATTTTGTAAGGAGTTACATGCTTTTTCCATTTCACTAAATCTATTTTGTAAGAAGTATTCTTCAGATAATTTCTGTATTTCATTTTTCAAACCCTCTTGCAAAGTTCTCATTTCTTTTCCCCATTTTTCTTCTAACGCTCTTTTAAGATCCTTTTTTAATTCTTCCAAGAGAGACTTGTGAGATGAGGACCAATTCATATTATCCTTTGTGGTTTTACCCGAAAATGATCTGATTTTAGTATCCTCATAGTTTGAAATCTGTTCTTCTCTTTCTCCATAAAAATTACCTATGGTTAAAGTTCTTTTTGGGGTTTTTTGCTCTTTAAAAAAAATGAAGTCTGCTTTTCAAAGGGGAGATTGCCCAAGCTTCCTCTACAGGCAACAATGGCTGTTGGTCTGAGACAAAATTTGAACACAAGTTCTCCTGCCTTCAGGTCTGGTGCTCTCAAAGCTCTACTTTTAATGAGAAATGTAGTTGTTAATTATAAAAGTAATATTTGGATTGGTTTTAGCTGTTTTTAATTTAAAATATGAAAGCTAAATTAGCAATAATTCTCTATCTTTTTAGTATTTCACTGTGAAATAAATATTCCTTTCTCCAGAAAAAAATTATAAGTTGATGGATAACATATGACAAGTAGCTAAGGTAATGTGGTAAACTATAAACATGAATTCTCAAATATCTTAATCAAGAAAATAAGCACTTTTAAGTGTTTCTAGTGTGCAAAACACTGTGCTTAAAGCCTTGGGCTACAAGGAGAAAAGAGAACCAGTACCTGTTCTCATGGAACTTATAATTTATTATAAGAAACAGGTTTATATATGTATAAAAATATACAAAAATGATAAGCACAAGGTGATTGGGGGAGGAGAGAAGAATACTGGTACCTGGGATTAAGAATAGCTTCATGAATTGGAGAAAATGGTATTTAAGCAGAGTCTTGAAGGAGACTGGGATTCCAGGGATGAGGAAAATCAGTAGAAAGCTACAGAGACAGTAAATAACATGCTATGTGGAAGAAACACTAACAAGGGCAGATTGACCTAATAATAAGAGTGTACAAAGGGGAGTAATATATTAAAATACTGAAAAGGTAAATTGGAGCCAGATTGTGAAAGGCTTCAAATGCCAAACAGAAATTCTATTTGTTCCTAGATATGATAAGGAACAGTTGAAGTTTATTCACTAATAATATGACATAGACTTTAAAAAGTTGTTATGGAAGGTACAAAGGAGATGAAAAAGGGTGTTGTTAAGACAAAAGCAAGATTCCAATTAAGAGGTCACTGAAATAATCCAATACAGAGGTGGTAAGGACCTGAACTCCATCAATGGCTGTGAGGGTAGAGAGAGAGAAGGGAATGAAAGGAAAGAGTTAGTGTGGAGGAAGAAATGACAAGCTTGGTAAATGATGAGATATGTGGGGAGAAGAAGAAAGAGAGAGACACAGACTGGGACAGACAAAGAGAGCGACAGACAGACAGTGACAGAAACAGAAACAGAATAGAGACAGAAACAGAATAGAGACAGAAACAGAAAGAAAGAGACAGAGACAGAAACAGACAGAGAGAGACTGAAACAGAAACAGAGAGACAGAAAAACAGATACAAAAACAGAGACAGAAACCGGCAGAAAGAGACAGAGACAGAAACAGAGAGAGACATAGAGAGAGAAATTAAGGATGATCCATAGTAATGAGGATATTCAGTAGAGGGATAGCAACTGGGGGGGGGGGGAGAGAATGAGTTCTGTTTTGGTCATGTTGCATTTCATATGCCTATACAATATCAAGTTTTAAAAAAGCATAATAATGAGTTAATGGTATTAATCTCAGAAAAACTGGGCTTGGATACACACACATATATAAAAACAGACTCTAGTATGTTTACACACACAAATATAATAGAAGTCATTACCTTAGATATATTAATTAAACCATGGATGGTTGATGGTCAGAATAAGATAGAGCAGGAAAGAAGAAAGTGTATGACTGAATAATAAC
Organism: Myrmecobius fasciatus; assembly: GCA_023553655.1. Taxonomy (NCBI): domain Eukaryota; kingdom Metazoa; phylum Chordata; class Mammalia; order Dasyuromorphia; family Myrmecobiidae; genus Myrmecobius; species Myrmecobius fasciatus. The sequence goes on from JAJPUD010001960.1 coordinate 365,909, forward strand.
AATGAAGGGTAGATAAGACTGTTTATTCTGGGCAAAATGATAGTTTTTAAATGTCAATGTGTATTACTTGTCCCTAAATTCACTCAACCATTATTTATTATATTCAGAAGACTATGCTAGATGGTATAATTCCTGCCTTCAAGAGCTTACATTTTAATAGGAAAGTAACCCAAAATACAATAAGGACTTCTTCTAGAGGGAAAGAAAAATAGAGGCAGAATAGCATAAATGAAAGAAAAGGGGCTGAATGCTATGCCAATTAAAATTCATGAGTAATTGTTGTTTTTGTTGTTTTTCAGTCACATCCAACTCTTCATGGTCACATTTGGAGTTTTCTTAACAGAGATTCTGAAATGAATTACCATTTCCTTCTTTCAGCTCATTTTATAGATGAAAAAAGTGAGGCAAACAGGATTAAGTGATTTGCCCAAGATCACACAGGTAGGAAGTAGCTGAGTCAAATTTGAACTCAGGAAGATAAATTTTTCTGATTCCAAGCTGGCACTTTAGCCACAGCCACCTTGTTGGCTCAAGGATAATATTTGGATTCAAATCTTGCTAATCAGCTATAAAACCCTAAGGTTACTGACTTAACTTTTCTCAGATTCAATTTCTTCCTCTGTTAAAAGGGGAGATAACATTAGTGTACAGATCATATAGCTATTGTAAGAGAAAAATAGTGTTTATAGTATTGAGGGAAAAATAGTGTTTACAAACTTTAAAGCATTATAATAGCACCAGGTATAGCTATAATAGTGTATCACTTGTGGGACTATAAAGGATGGAACAGATGTGGAAAATGTTACAATTCAAGTATAACAAGTAGGAGGTGTTAATTGATTTGCTATGAGGGTGGATTGGGGAGATTTAAGAACAGGTGAACAAAGATAGAACAAATATAAGTAGCAAAATTAGGATAAAGAATAGGTTTAGGAATTAAGAGATTTTGTGTATTTAAAATGAGACATACAGATTGTTTAGGATGTAGATGTCAGACTGGAGATCAGAATTATAAATATATCTAAGGAAATGTAACAGGGAATAGTTGGGTAATTTCCGGGGGTACTTACATCTCATATTTTTCTGACTCTAATCTCATTATTCACTTGCCTCCATCCCATAGCAAACAACAACAACAACCAGGGAATTCCCCATATCTCTAAAATCTGTCCTGTTTTTAAGAAATCACACACTTTATATAAGAAGTAAATAACAATAATGTGCTTTAAATAGAAAGAATTATAGCATTATATGTATATATATATGCTAATATATATATGCACAATATATATTAGCAGAAATACTCTTAAAACACATGGTCCAATGTAGCAATTTTATTTCCTCCAAAGCCATCAGAGACAAGTGGTTTTAAGCCTGATCTTTCCTTATTCCCTATGTCCTGCCATGCTTTTAAAAAGGAGGAAAACCAAGCAGAAATCTTTATCTCCCACTGCAAAGGAAAGAGGATATTTCTTGGTTACTTAAAATAGCTAACTGGCTAATAAGTTCCTCTTTGTTCTTACTCACCTGTGTTTTTTTTTTTTT
>JAJPUD010001961.1:0-23501 GCA_023553655.1 Myrmecobius fasciatus
AAAATGAGAGACTGGCTGTGAAGTGAAGTAAGGAGAACATACTAAAAATGATGACACCAATGTAAATGAAATAAAAATCACTAAAGGGAATTTCAATTCTTGAGTAATAGTAGATGATACTCGAGAAGTTATCACACTCATATTCTCCCTTATGGCATTAAGGTAGGTTCTGCTAGGATGGAATATTATATACATTGTCAGATGAAGTTACTATAACCAATGTTTTTGCTTAACTGGTTTTCTTCGTCACAAGGAAGGGTGATGAAGGCAGGATGGGAAACAGCTGACATGTGAAGATGAAATGTATCCATATCAATGTATTTTAAAAATAAAAATACTTGAAAATGTTGGACTTTTAAGGTCCTTTTTCATTCAATCAACAAATATTTACTGGGCTCTTACCACAAGCTAGGCACAGTTAGGGGCTGTCTGCTTTCACATATACTTATAATGTTGTTCAGTCTTTTTCCCCCCCAAGTCCAAGTCTTTGTGATCCCAATTGGGGTTTTCTTGGCAGAGATACTGAAGTAGTTTGCCATTTCCTTCTCACAGATAAGGAAATTGAGACAGACTGGGTGAAATGACTTGCCCACAGTTAGTGAATGTTTGAGGCGGGATTTGAACTCAGCAAGATGAATATTCCTGATTCCAGACTCAGTGCTTTCTCCACTGTGCCACTTACCTTATATTACTAGGGATAATATGATATAATTCAGAACAACATAATATAGTAATATACTATAGTTTCAGACATTCACAACAAATACAGGATATTACAAAAAAAAATACACAGTATAGGGGAAAGCAGGCACTGTGTTAAGTGCAGAGGATAAAAAGAAAAGCAAAAGACCGTTCCTGTTTTCAAAGCTCACAGTGTAATAATGGAGATAACAGCTATGTACACCATGTACAAATGAGATACAGGCAGGAAATTAAATGTCAAGTACAAAAGAACAGTAAAGTCGACCATCCCCTTCAGACCACGGAACCACCATCCTTCCAGACCCGTCAAGGATCCAAAAAATTAAAAGTCACGTTTGACCTTTTCCTATTAACTCCCGCATCCAAGATTTGTTAATTCTCTGTGCACATCTTTTCTCTCTCCCAGTCACCATCCTTACTTCTTCCTGAAGCATTTATAATACTCTCCCAACAGCTATCCTGCCTTTATTCTTTGTCCTTTTTCCACGCCAGTGGCCCAAAGAACTGAAGGGGTCCCTCCTAGATCTAAAATCTACACTTACCAACAGATCAAATACCCAGGCCTCCCTAGGGGTGGATGCTGAAGTCCTTGGGGCGCTTTAAGGAGGGAGCCTGGAAGATGTGCCCAGGATTTGGAGACTGGAGGGAAGCGGGAGCAGGGAATGGTCCCTGGGTAAATCTCGGGGGCTGCAGGAAAAACCTTAAGGGTGGGAGAGACTATAGATTCCACCCAAGGGAAATAGGAAACCGCTGCGGGTCCAGCAGACAGAGCGCCAAGGAACATCAGGAACGTTTGTCTCAGTTTCCTTATCTGCAAAATAAGCTGGAGAAGGAAATGGCACAGCAGTCCAATGTCTCTGTCAAGAAAACTACAGATAGGGTCACAAAGAATCGGACATGAGTGAAATGACTGAAAAAGGGAATGGGGGGGGAGAGATAGGAAAGACTTGGCAAATCGCCCGGAGGAAGGGGGATGGTCAAGATGACCGCTTGGGGGTGGGTCAAAGTCACGGCGAATCCCAGGCCTTTCCCTAGCCACACCCGAAAGGGCAGAATCTCCGGGCAGGCCAAAGGTCGGGGCCAGATGAGTAATGTCCAGCATCTTGCCCCAACCTTGACACCGCATCTCCAGTAAGTCTGCCCCAGACCTGGCTTCAGACTCACTTCCTCTCTCGCACGTGGGAATCCCTAGCTTTCCCATTGGCTTACATTTGCCCCCTCCCATAGCCGAGAAGGCCGCTATATAAGTGGAGTTTCTGATTGGTCCAAGGCTTTCCTTATCGCTCTGATTGGTCGGCTGTGTTCACGCCTTCTCCTTGCTCGGTTCCCACTCTCGAGGTCCGGCTGAACCAAGAGGGGTCTAGGGGTGGAGGTGGGAGGTCCTTTTGAGTGGTGCCGCATCTTCGGGAACCACGGAGTGTTCGAGACAGGCTTTTAGGTATCCATCTTTCTGTGTGGGCCAGAAGACGAAGGAGGCTCGGGTGTTGGTGGAGTGGAACGAATGGCAGCAGTGGCTGAGTTCCCCTTTCTCCTCTCCTCGATGGTGTGGGCCGGGCGGGGCTCGGGGCTCGGGGCTTTAGAGGCTTCCAGCTGCTGCTTCAGCTCGTGCCGTTTCCGTCGCACAGCCAAGCTCGACATGCTGCCGCTCCTGCCCCGTCTCCGCCGCGCCCTGCTCTCCGGCCTCTGGCAGGCGGGGTGAGTGTCCGGCCAGTGACAGGCAGAGACTATCTCTTCTGTGCCCCCGGGCTCCTCCCTCCCCGCCTGGGAGCCTCAGGACACCTCCCCCGCGGGACTTTAGAATACCCCTCCCCCTCGAAATCTCAGGACTCCTCTCACCCACTGAAGCCTCAGGACCCCTCTCTTACTGGAGTTTCAGGATTCCCCTCCTATTAGAGCCTCAGGAGCCTTCCCCCGCTGCAACCTTAGGACCCACTTCTCCCAGAGCCTCAGGACCCCTCTTCTACTGGAGCCTTAGCGCCCCCTTCTCTCTCTCCCCCCTTCCCCCACCTCAGGACCCGTTTCCCCCTCTGCAGGTTAGGAGCTGGAGTTTCGGAATCCCTTCCTCAGTACCCTCAGGATCTTCCTTCCTTTTGAAATCTCCGGATCCTCTCTCTTTTAATCTGCCTTCTAGGCCCCGCCCTAAACCCCAACTGTATTTCCCCTTAAGGAGTGGTTCCCTTCTTCGTCTTCCGGATCCTTTAACTTCATTGGCTCTCTCAGGGCCTTACGCCCCAACTGAGACCCCTTCGCACACACTCACACTCTTTCCTTCCCTGTATTTCTAGGCGGTTCTAATCTGGGGGTTTTCAAACTTGGTTTAAAAATATTTTGGTAACTTCTGCCATACTTGATTTCCTTCGTAATCCTATGCATTTTATGTTGTGCATTTAAAAATTCTCTGAGGCATCCACAGCCTTGACAGGATGGTCAGAGGGGTCCATGACAAAGCTGGTTAAGTAAGCATCCCCTTCTCCCAGTCTATTATTCCTTAGGAAGTAGTTTCTCTCCACCCACTGGATCTTTTAGAGTCACTCCTACTTGTTATATCCCTCCCCCCCCCACTCTTCTCCCCTCAAGAAATTCCTTTAGAGCCTTCCTCTGGTATCTGGATTTTTACCCTCGGGATTGGAGGCCAGCCCCCCTGGCATGTGCCCAAGCCCCAAGATGGAAGCTTCTCTCCCCAGTGGAACCTGTGCTCTGAGCCTTTAACATGGACCCTACTTTCTGGATGCATCCATTTTTCTCAGTTATCACATGTTCTATTTCTTTCAAATATTAGAACCATCCCTCCCTTCCCCGCCCCCCCCCATCTTCTTAGCTGTCTCTGTCATGTTTCTTCCCCTTCCCTTTGGACTCTTCTCTTGCAGGTCAGTCAGTCCCCTGTCCAGAATGCTACAGTGCTGAGCTGTCTCCTCAGTTAATCAGTATCTCTGCCTCTTATGTGAACTAGAACTGCTGCTTCCAGGCAGACACTCCCTCAGTGGGCCTCAGTTTTCCAAATCTGTAGAATGAGGTTTGCTGGGATTTAGGGCTGGAAACAAGTGCTCCTAGCATCAAACTTCCTCATTTTAAAGGTTTTAGGCCCTGTGAGATTAAATGAATTATCTAGTGTTACTTGGGAATTAGGGAACACTGCTGGGTTTTGAACAAAAACTCTGCAAATCTTGAGCTCTTCCCACTACCCCAAGGGCATGAGTGATAACATTTATATAGCTTTTTAAAGTTAAGTCTACAAAGGCCTCCTGTTATATACTTAATATACATATCTCTTTTGATGCTCCCCGTAACTCTGGAGGTAGGTGCTTTACAAATGAAGAATCTGAAGTAGAGAGCCTATTAGGACTTTCCTTGGATAGTTCTGGTTAAGTGTTTTGGAAGTCATTTAAGGCAAGGCACTTAACCTCTGAACTGCAATGTCCTCATTTGACTTAAGCCCTTTCAACAATTTCATTCTACTTTCTAAAGCTGCTCCCAGACTAAGGCTAAATCATAATCCTGTTGGGGCCTGAGCTAAGTGTAGTTTCAAACAAACTCTCTACTTGGGCCCTATTGTAGTAACCTTTATTCTAAGGCTTTTCCAAGTTCTGATATTCTATAATAACAGCTAATAATGTTAATACATAATACACATAACATAATTATAATAATTAACTATAGTAATAGCTAATATACAGTACCTACTAGGCGCAGGCACCATGCTAAGTACTTTACAGTTATGTTGTTTGAACCTTACAACAACCCTGGTAAGTAGGTACTATTATTATCCCCATTTTAAAGTGGAGGAAAATGAGGCAGGCAGGGGTTAAGTGATTGGCTTAGAGTCACATAGAATTTGGAGTCAGGAAAAACCAGACTGACGTGCATTCTGTGACTTTGAAATATCCATTTATTTTCCAGTAGGAGAGCCATTCTTGGGGTTAGAGGTACTGGTGAATCTCCCTTCCTGGTGGAAATGGGGCATTGTAATTAACCCCATTAACAAGGGGTGCTCTGCTGGAAAGCCTGAGCAGAAAGCCAAACCCAGGACTTCGGATTCTGAGGCCCGAACTCAGCTTTATGTTCTGGCTCAGCCATGGAGTCCAGGTAACTGTTCAGGCTTATTTTCCTCATCTCTAAAATAGAGTGGCAGTGTCTGTACCCTTGGGTAGTTGTTTAGATCTGGCTCCAACACTGTGCTGTGTATATTTATTTTATTTATGAAGCAGTTGGGCTTAATTGACTTGCCCAGAGTCACATAACCAGTGTTAAGTGTCCGAGGTTGGATTTGAACTCCTGACTCCAGGGCCAGTGCTCCATCTACTATACCATCCAGCAGCCTCCTCCCTAATTCATTTTTGCTAAACTGAGCTAAAAGATGACGCCTGAGAAAGTTGAAGGGTAGTGTCCCCCTCACTCCCCACTTGTCAGCATTTGTTAACCTTGGTTCTTGAAGCCCTCACCTTTGAGCTTGGGATTAGTGATTCATCTCCTCTGCACTTTCCTCTTCTTTACCTCCCTGGATACTCCTATCTTCATTCTGTTATCTCCCTGATAAGGACAGCTTTGCTTTATCCAGGGCCTAGATAACAGCTTGGAAACCTACTTCAGAAGCTGTGGGAGGCCTGGTAGGATTCAAGTCAAGTCCAAGTTATCAGCAGAACTCTCCCTCTTCCACTGAGTGTAACGGGCTTCTTCCTGGAAGTCTTCCAGCAAAGGTGGGGTGACGAGTTGAGGGCTGTGTTGTAGCGGGGCATTCTTGTTTAGACATGGGTAGGGGTAAATGATCTTTGCTCTGAAAGTCTAGGATTCTGGGTCCAGCTCCTGCAGGGTTCACCTGACCTTTTCTTGCCCCAATCCTGCTTCTGATATAGGTTAAGCACATGTAATCCTTTTAAACTTATTTCCGTAGTTTTCATTTTGTTCAAGAATATTTTGTTCAAGAAATCAGACCAAGAAAAAAAAAATTAAAACCAAACCAAAAAAAAAAAAAAAGGTGAAAATACTATGCTTCGATCCACAGTCTCCATAGTTTTCTCTTTGGATGTGATTGGCATTTTCCAAGACTGTTGGAATTGTCTTGGATCACTGTGTTGCTGAGGAGCTGAGTCTATCATAGTTGATCATCATACAATCTTGCTGTTACTTTATACATTCTAACGGGAATTTTTAAAAAGCTAAATTACAAAAAATTCTCTTTGTCCAACAAAAATTTGCTACAGAATATTCTCTAGTGCTGTACAAGCAGATGCACAGTTTTACTTGTATTCTGTGATTTATAAACTAAGGGGTCCAAGAAGAAAGATGGAATCAATAAGATCTGCTGACATTTTGGAGACATTTTATGGTTTGTGGGAGTGCAGGCCCTAGAACAACCTTGTAAATCATAGATTTGGAACCAGAAAAGAGTTTAGAAAGAATTTGACCTCCTTGTTTTAGAGAAGAGAATTGCCCTTGATTACCCACATAGTAAATGGCAGAACCTACATTTGCACCTGGCTCCTTGTACTCCAAAACCAGCCCTTTATAGAGGAAGAAGGCAGGTGACTTGTCTAAGGTTCAGCCTGAGGCTGCCTCAGGATTGTAGGCCCCAGATGGCTCTGATGAGTGCTCTGAAATCACAGTTCTGTCTCAGTAAATTCATACTCCAAGTCTCAGACATGCATTTCTCCCTGTCCTAAGGAAGCAGTGTGGAGGCTGCTTGGGGGCTCCCTGAGTGGTCTTTCTGGGAACCCCATAGGTGGGAATCACTTCCTTCTGGGAGTGTGCCTGGCTTCCTCCTGGTCTCTGGAAAGGCTACCCTTTCTCCCCATCAGTCCCTCCAAGCAGACTCCTCTCCTTGCTCCCTTGCTCCCTTGCTCCCCTTGCTCCCCTTGCTCTTTGAATTCTCTTGCTGGCCTCTTTCCTGGGATGTTATAATCCTCTCTCCCATCTTATTGCTGTGGTGCTGAGCTGGGCCTTTTGAGCTAATCAGTAAATTCCCTCTCCTCGGCTGCTGCCCGAACCTGCCTCTGGCCTTGTCCTATCCTGTTCTTGTAAATCTCTGCATTTGGCGGATTGTGGGCCAGTCACTTTCCCTCTGTAAAATAAAGATGATTATAATCAGGGTTTTGGGAAGGCTGCATGAGACAACTTGTACAATACTTTGCAAACCTTCAAGTACCATAAAAATGTGAGCCATTACAGTGGCCATTGTTACGAATAGGTGGTCCTAAGCAAGCTGCTCCTTCCCTCTTGGCCCAAACTAGGATATTGGCTTAAATGTGCGCCAAGCTCTGCTTCCCTTTAAGTGTCTTGTGTCCTGAGCCTCATGATGTACCCACTGGGCCGAGTCCTGGTTATTCCTGGGGTTAGACTCTGCCACCCGCTCCCTGGTTCTTTGAGCCTCTTAGGCCCAGTCTATAAAGACTGGAGGAGTCAGACTTGATAGGCCTTTTCCTTCTGGTGGCCTGTGTTCTGTGGGCTGTGTTTTAAAGGCCCTTTCTCCCCACTTGCTTATTTGTTGAGTAGAAGGAGCCTGGCTGCTGAGGGAAGAACGGCCTCCCCAGTCCTTTTCTGATTTCTTGGGAAACCAGTTCTAGTCCTGCTGCTGTTTGCCTGGCAACTCTGGCTGTGGGGGCAGGGTGTGGTAATCTCCTGGAACTCCGGCTGGAGTGACTAGTTCAGAGACTCTGCTGGGGTCCAGATTCACTCTCCCTGGGTCCCTGGAACAGATCAAACAGATCATTACAAAGGCTTGATTCAAAGTCTCCTTCTGTGCTAAGCCTTTTAGGACTTAGTATTCCCTCCACACCTTCGTCTCCTTGTACTCCTCACAGGCATCCTGCTTTTTACTCTAGGCCCTCCTACATGGGCAGGCAGTGGCTGTTCTGTCACTAGTCTTCTCTCGATTCTCTTGGGTTGTCTTATGGCAAAATTCTAACGCTGTGTGCTCTAAGGTCCCTTGGCACTCTGATGTTCTCATTCTATTCTGTTCTTCCAGAATTTTCAGCATTCTGTGATTATAAAGCCATAGGATCAAATGTTCCCAATTCCAAAGACAGCCTAGGCTCCCCACCATTGAATACTTTACTCTCAGGGCCCAACTCTCCACTCTGGGTTCCTTATTTGTCACAAAGTCCACCACCCTCTGTTGGTCAAGGGGCAGAGGATTTCAAGACCCAAGGTGGTTTCCCTGAGTCTGCTGCAGGAACGATAGAACAGAGACTATCAAGAGATAGAAAGGCCACAGAATCCAATAGTTAAGCTAGACAGGACTGTAGCGTGAGATATCAGATCTGTGAGGGAAGGGGCACCTTTGGGTAGAGTCTGTCAGAGTTGGGGAGAGGGGCCTTGAGAACAGAGACTGTCAGAGCTGGTCCAGCTCTTTCTGGATGTGGAAGTTGAGGCCCACGGTGGTGAAATAACTTGTATGATGCCGCAGAGCAAGCTGTTAGCAGAATGAAGATCCAAGTTCAGGTCTCCAGCTGTGTGGCAGTTCTCAGTCATTAGGGTTTGGATAGGTGCCTGGACGGTGGCTCCAGACCAGTCATTTTCCCTGTCTGACAGGGTCCTGGACTGACACAAAGCAGCACTTATTGATCTTATTTTCTGTCCTTTTGTCTCAGGCTTCCCTGGCAGCGCGCTGCCTCGGTGAAGGTGACTAATGAACCTGTCTTGGCGTTCACCCCAGGCAGCCCTGAGCGAACAGCCCTGCAGCAGGTATGTGTGTGTGGGTGTGGGTGTGTGTGTGGGTGTGTGTGTGGGTGCAGATTAAAGATAGGAGGGGGAGAAGGACACTGCTCCCTAAATCACAACTACCCCTGCATTATGGAAGCATGGGCTGTATAGAGAACTCTGGTTCTAGAGCCAGAAGGACCTGGACTGAGCCCGATAGCAAGTCGGACATTGACTAACTGGATGACCCAGCTCAAGTGACTACCTCTATGAGTCTGTTTTCCTATCTGCAAAAGGCAGCTAATCCTATATGCATGTCTACCTCATAGGATGATAGATTGAGACCTGAAAGGAAACTAGGATCTTGTAGTCCCACCCTCTTTTATACAAATTAAGAATATTTAAATCCATTGGTTAAATGATTTGTTCAAGGTGGCAGAGATGGATTTGGATCCAAATCTTCCAACTTCGAACCAAATACTCTTTCCTCTACAACCTACTGCTTTGCAAGATCAGTTATTGGCAAAGCTTTTTCTTACAGAATCAATAAACATAAAGGAAAATATAAACCTAACTCTCATAACTTTAGATATGAATCGATTAAACAGTCCTACAAAATGAAAAAAAAATGACAGCATTGATAAGAAAACAAAACCATACAATCTGTTGCTTAAAAGAAACACACTTTTTTTTTTTTTTTTTGCTTTTTGCTGAGGCATTTGGGGTTAAGTGACTTGCCCAGGGTCACACAGCTAGGAAGTGTCTGAGATCAGATTTGAACTCAGGTCCTCCTGACTTCAGGGCTGGTGCTCTAACCACTGCGCCACCTAGCTGCCCAAGAAACACACTTTTAAAACAAAGATTTGCACAAAATAAAACTGAAGGGATGGGAAAAAATTTACTGTGTTCAAGTGGATCTAAAAAAGCAGGAATTGCTGTCAAGCTACCTGACAGCAAAAACAACCAACCAAAAAATAAAAAGGGATAAACAAGGGAACAACATTTTGTTCAGAGGACCTATAGATGACAAACCAATTTCAGTAATATATATGCTTCACATTCCTTATCTAGATTTATAAAGGACAGGGGCAGATTGGTGATGCAGGAGGTAGAGCACCAGCCCTGAAGTCAGGAGGACCTGCCTCAGACACTTAACACTTCCTAGCTGTGTGACTCTGGATAAGTCACTTAACTCCAATTGCCTGGGGGGGGGAGGGATAGATTTATAAAGGAAATGTTAACTGAGATATAGGAAGACATAGAGACTTCAATATCTTTTACTCTCTTGGATAAGGCTAACAAAAAGATAAACCAAAGAGAAAATGCAGTACTAATCAAATTGCAGGAGAAACAAGGGTTAAAAGACTTATGGCATCTCCTAAATAGGCCAGCAAAAGATAGGTTGTTTTTTTTTTTTTTTTCAGATTGTGTTTTTCACTACCACAGGAAACTTTTACCAAAATTGATCATGTTTTAGAGCACAATAAAGCATAATGGAAACAAATGTAAAAAGGCAGAAATAGTTACTGCATCCTTTCACAAACAAAAAACACAGATTTAACAATGAAATCCTAAAGTGAATCAAAGAACAAATCAGAAAAACAATAATTATGTGAAAGAAAAGAATAAGGATGAAATAATGTACCAAAATTTCTGGGGTGCAAATAAAGAAGTCCTCAAGAAAAAAATAATATCTCTATTAACATACTAACAAAATAAAAATGAAAGGATTAATTAACTGAATATGCATTTTTAAAAATTAGAAAGTCAACAAATAAATCTCAGATAAGCAGAAAAGGGGAAATAGTGACAGTAGAGGAGAAATAAATAAATCAGAAACAAAAAAGCCCCCAGGAATGATAAAACTAAACTAATTTTTTAAAAAGACTAATACAACAAATAAATATATAGCCAAGATGATTAAGAAGAGAACAGAAAATTAAATTAACAAAATAACAAATGAACAAGATGAAATCACAACAAAACCAGAAGAAATAAAAATAACTATCAGAGCATATTATATATGATTATATGCTAATAATACTAACAACATACCTTCAAAAATGTGAAATACCCCAACTACCAGAAGGCCAGATAGAGATTTTAAATAATCTAATCTTAGAGAAAAAAAAAAGATTGTATAGTAAAGGAATTACAAAGAAAATACCTCCTAATTGTGATTGATTCAATTTGTGAAATAGTTCTCAAAAATTGAATATCCTCCAAGAATCCTCTTATGAGACAAATACTGTTCAAATAATCTAAAGCAGGGAAAGATAAAACATAGAAGGAAAAGTAGAGGTCAACATCATTTAATTAATATTAGTGCAAAATTTTTAAAGAAAATTGTCAAATAGACTACCTCAGTTTATTCAAAAAATCATTATGTCCAAATAGGATTTATACCAGATTTCCAAAGGTGACACAACATTAGCAAAGCAATTAACTTGATTAATCATATCAAAAACCAAGACAACCAAAATCACATCATCATTTCAGTAGATGCAGAAAAAGTTTTTTTTTGACAAAGTCCAATTTTCTTTTATGTTAAAAATCCTACCAAAAAGAAGTATAAGTTACCTTTAAAAAAAAAATCATGAATAGCATCTATTTAAACCAAAAGCAAGCATCACATGCAATAGGAAAATGCCAGAAATTTCCTAGTAAATATAGGCATGAAGCAAAGATTCCCACTCTTTCTACATTGTTGGATGTAGTTCTGGAAATGTTAGCAACAGCAGTGAAAGAAGAGAAAAGAATTAAAGGATTGAGAATAGATAAAGAGAAAATAAATCTTTATTTGCCAATGATATGATGGTTTGGCTGGAAATTTTAGGGAATCATCAAAGATACTAATTGAGACAGTTAATTAATTCTTCAGCAAAGTTGCAGTTTGCAAAATAAGCCCTCAGAAATCAACAGCATTTTTATGCTTAAGAAGCAAAAGTAGAGAAATCCCATTCTAAGTAATTACAAAATGCACAAAATTTCTGAGGATCAACCTACCAAAACACAATAAGAGACTTACATTGTTTTAATTACACAATGTTTCTTAAAGAAATTTAAAAAAAAAATTAAATGGATGTAGGAATATTCAGTGCTCATGGCTAGGCCATGCCAACATTATAAAAAAAAAGATGATACTTCCATGTTTTGAGATAATGCTCTGGCATAAAGAAGTCCCTCCTGACAGTATATAAGGTTCCCTTATTGACTTTTACTTTCTATTATTGGATTTGCAGTTGCCTACTCCAGGGCAGATACGGCTGTCAGTAGATAAAAGTATTTGTCTGGGTACCTCATTTAAGTTTAAGGACCAGCTACAGATAGCTGTGAAAATAATCCCTTCTTAAGTTTGGGTCCCGAGAATAACTTGTAAAACAATGGGTTTTAGTTCAATGTAAAGCTTTACTGCAAGCAGTGTGGAAGGAGGAGGAAGGGGAAAGGGAAATCCAACAAACGATTCAGGTATATATATTAACAATAGAATTCATTAGTGTAGCACTGAATTGGGAGCACAGAGACCCAAGTCCATTCAGCAGAAAGGGAGTGCTCCAAGAAGGAGGTGTGCTCCAAAGTACCCTTCTGAGAGGACTTTGGATGTCCTTCTTAGAGCTGGCCAAATTGCACATTGGATCAGGGCAAAGTATTATTTTAGGGAGTTTATGATCAAGCACAAAAACAAGCTAACTATAGACAAAAGTACTATTGGGGGGGCAGGGTTTGCATCTTAGGGAGAAAAATTATCTGGAGGACAAAATATTATTCAGGGGATACAGCTGAATTAACCTTCAAAAAATAGTATTTTTCATGAATATGTTCTATAAGTTTATAGCTTTCCTTAAGGGGAAACTGTTATGATAGCCTCAAAACCATCAGGCCTAATTTTTTTTTTTCAAAATGTATGCAAAGATAGTTTTCAACATTCACCCTTGCAAAACCTTGTGTTCCAGATTTTTTCTCTTTCCCTTCCCCCCACCAATTTATGTTAAATGTTTACAATTCTTCTATACATATTTCTATATTATCATGCTACACAAGAAAAATCAGATCAAAAAGAGGGGAAAATGAGGAAGAAAACAAAAAGTAAGCAAACCACAACAAAAAAGGTGAAAATACTATGTTGTGATCCACACTCAGTGCCCACAGTCCTCTCTCTGGGTGCAGATGACTCTCTTTATCACAAATCTATTGGAATTGGCCTGAATCATTTCATTCTTGAAAAGAGCCACATCCATCATAATTGATCATCACATAATCTTATTGTTGCTGTGTACAGCAATCTCCCGGTTCTTCTCATTTCACTCAGCACCAGTTCATGCAAGTCTCTCCAGGCCTCTCTGAAATCATCCTGCTGGTCGTTTCTTACAGAGCAATAATATTCCTTAACATTCATATATCATAACTTGTTCAGTCATTCTCCAACTGATGGGCATCCATTCACTTCCCAGTTTCTCGCCTTCACAAAAAGAGCTGCCACAAACATTTTTGTACATGTGGGTTCTTTTCTCTTTTTTATGATTTCTTTGGGATACAGAGACACTGCTGGATTAAAGCATATGTATGCATAGTTTAGTAGTCCTATGGGCATAGTTCCAAAATACTCTCAGAATGGATGGATCAGTTCACAACTCTACCAACAATGTATTAGTGTCCCAGTTTTATCATATCCTCTCCAACATTTATTGATATCTTTTCCTGTCATCCTACAGGCCTAACTTATAACAATAGTTTCCATCCATTCTATAAACCATAGCCTCCATTAAGGGGAAGCTGTTATTGTAATCCCCAAACCACCAGCCCTAATCTTATAACATTCCAAAATTAATTTGTACTTTTAATGTTGTAACAAAGTACCAAGGGATTACTTTATAGAACTTGATAAAATGATAACAAAATTAATTTAGAAAAATAAAAGAGCTAAAATATCAAGAGAAATTAGGAAAAAAAGAACAAAAGGGGAGTAGTGCTTATAGGCCTCAAACTAGATTATGAAGCAGCAGTCATCTAAACATCTGGTACTGCTTAAAAGACAGAGAGATAGACCAGTGAAACAAACTAAATATGAGAGAATCAGAAACAGTGGAACTTAGTATTCTAATCATTAGATAAAGTGGAAAACATAAATTAGCTTAAAAAAAACTCTTTTATTTGATAAAAGCTGCTGAGAACATTGGAAATCAGTCTGGCAGAAATTAGGCTTAGACCAATACCACAATACAGTCTAAGTAATGATATGACCTTAATAATTAGATTAGAAGAAAAAAGTAGAAGTGAAGCAAATTATTTACCCCTCATTGCTATGAGAAATAGATCTGTTCTTAAGCAAACAAAGGTTAGAGGCAATTACAAAAGGTAAAATTATTAAACTTGATGACATCAAATTAAAAAAAATTTCTGCACAAACATTAATGCATCTAGGATAAGAAGGGAAACAGTTGAATGTGAATGATCATGTAAACCACATTTCATACCTTTAATTTTCCATCTCTTTAAAAGAGATAAATTTTTTTCTTCTCTTTTGAGGGGTCAAGTTTGGGGGCTAGTAGGTCTAAAATGTAGACTTGTTAGACTTTATACAAGTTCTGTGTCTTTGGTGACCTAGCAAGTGCTTGACACATAGTGGAGACATAATAGATCCTTGCTGATTAATTGTGGGTTGGTCAGGGGTCCGGAAGGCCCAAGCTGCCATTATTAATATGAAGAAATCCAGCCCAGTTAACCAAACAGTGCCTGGAGGACAAGAGATGTTTCTCTTTTGTCTTTGTGTCCCTGATATCTGGCACAGGGCCTGAACAGCGTGGACTTTGGATAGATGCTTGTTGATTGATTTCCAAACTGCTGGAGCCCATTCCACATAAAAGTTGAAGGAAACTGATCTGAAAATATAAATTAAGAATGCTCCAGAAATGCGTTATTGTTAGTCCTTACAGAAGTAAGCTCCATCCTTCTTTTTGCAATTCCCTAGTTGGGGGTAGGCCCCCAAGATGTCCCCTGCAGCCCTCAGCATCTGTGTAGGGTAGGCCCAATCCTGCCCAGTCTGGAGAGTTGCCAGCCTATCTTCAGACTTCAGGATCTGTAGTTTCCCTTTTGCAATGAATTACTTTTTTGGTGAGAAGGTCTGTCTTGTGCTCAAGTGGAGCTCAACCATTTCAGAGTTCCCTTCTCAGATACTGATTGCACCCCTCTTCCCCCTGTGCCAGGTCATCCTGTGAACCTTTCTCTGTATCCCCTAAGTTCTTCCCAGTTTTGCCTCCCAGTGTTCTTGGAGACTCACTTAATTCTCCTTTCTCTTACCTAGTCTAAGCTATTCTGACTTTTGTAGGAGTCAGGATTGACCCTTCTAGCCCTTTACTCCTGGCCTACTTAGGCCCATTGCATAGAAAGTCTAGGGGCCTGAGGTTCAGGTCCTGTTCCAGACACTAGCTTTCAGCATTTCCCTTCTTTGGGGTTCAGTTTGTAAAATGAAAAAGGTTGAAATTTTGGGGGTCTCTTATACCTCTGACCTGTGTCCCTGTAGGCCCAGGCTTCCCTCTTCTTCCCCCCCCCCCCAAGATTCTGTCTGATCTTCTTGGATTGGGTAGTGAGGTCCAGGACTGTCTCTCAATGAGTTGTGTTTGCCTCCAGCCCAAGCTGCTTTCGGTCCCTCTGTTGGATCCTGCAGTTGAGAACTTTCTGTATTTGTTGGGAGGGAGTGGAGAGACCTGGTGTCTGACCCAGGAAGGGACAGGTTTCATTTGTTCACCCCATGCTTCTCTGCTTAGGCCTTGAAGGACCTGAAGAATAAGACAGAAGCCATTCCATGTGTCATTGGGGATGAAGAGGTGTGGACCTCAGATGTGCAGTACCAGGTCTCGGTGAGTGCTCATGGACTGGGCCTGGGATGGCAGCTAGAGCTGGCCTTCTGCCTTTCGAGCTTGGCTCTGAAGTCTCCCTCCGAGCTGATCCCTGTGTCTCTGGAGAGACATTACCCTGGCCTTTGCCGCGGCTGGGTGACTTATGTGGGATGGAGGATAGAGGAGTGCTCCTCGTGGTCCTAATCTTCACTTTCCAAGCCTTAGGAAACGGAGCCATTATTCAGTGACTGCTGAGGTAGTGAGTCTAGCTCAGCCAGACTCTGGAATCCTCTTTGACCTTGGGTTATAGTGATGTGGGGAAGAGAAGCCTGGGGCTAAGAGGGGGATGCTCCTGGTCCCTGGGTCCTTCCAGGAAATCTGCAAATGATGCACTCCTGCCAGGGAAGCAGTCAACAATGAATGGATAGAATAAGCTTTTAGGTCTTTCTATGGGCCAAGTCCTTTGAAGGCATATACAAAGGGGAGCTAGTTCTCTGCCTTGAGGAGCTTACCTTCTAATAAGCCACATAGGGTTCGCTCTGCCCAGTGTGTCTGCTGATGGAGGCAGTAATCAGGCCAGGTAAGACAAGGCTCCTGCTGTCCTGGAACTCCCAGTTTGGCCTGAGGGGGCTGGGACATCAGCAGGACAGTATTACCTGAGAAGTGTGTTAGACAGGTGCAGAATGGATAGCAGGTTTAAAAGGTAAACATATGAAGGGGGAAATCCAAGAAAGCTTCCTGGCAAAGCCTGCTGGGCTGGGAGTCTGGGCAGTGGTTTGAGCTTGGGAATTTCAAGCCAATTGGGTGTCCGTCTTAAAGGTCCAGGACCAGGATGATGGGGGAACGGTGAGTAGGGCTGCCTGAGAACCGCAGGTTGGGAACAGTAGGTCATAGTTTCTGTGCTGATCAGCAGGGGGGTCAGGCCACTGAATGGCTACTGCCCTTCAGGGTGAGAGAGGAGGCCTAGAATCAAACCTCTGCCCCCAAAATAAAGAAAGTGGTAGCAAAGCTGGACTTAGAAGGACAGGTAAGGACTGAACAGGCCCCAAGATAGAGAAGGATGGCCTAGGATGCCTGGCTCACAGTGGTGCCTAATAAGTGCTCATTGATCTGCTTCACTGTATAGAAGTGGGTCCAGCCCACTTAAAATAGGAGACAAATGCAGCAGAGTGAGATATTTGGAACTGGAAAGGAGGGCTTGTAGGCCTCTGCTTGTCACAGAATGAGGGAGTTTGGGGTCCTAGAGAGATGTCTGTGGAGGTCCCCTCTGAAGTATCCAGCAGGCCCTTGGTGATGGCTCAGGGGCTATGACCTGCAGGTCACCTGCCTCTAGCAGCTAGTGAATGAGCTTGCTCCTGAGATACACGTTGGGGGGGGGCCTTAAGGAGGATAGAGGGATGGGCCTCCTTCCCAGCTTCTCATTTTCCTCTTCCCTTTTTTTCTCCTTCCCCCTTCCTTCTCTTCTTCCAGCCCCCTTTTCCCCACTCTTCTCTTCCTTTTCTTCTCCCTTACTTCTCTGCCCCTGCCCCCCCCCCCCCAAGTTGGGCAGCAGACAGAGGTGGGAAGGCTGAGAGTTGGTGGGGCTGGGTCCCTTGGGGCTGCTGGCCAGGCTTCCTCCACTGAAAGGCAGGGGCAGAGCGCAGGGGCCCGTGCTACCCCCCCCATGCACAGTTTTCATTGGTAAAGTAGGGACTGTGTCCTGGGCTGTAAACCTGGTGCTGTGCTGTAGGTTGTTCTTACTGGCTCGCTGCTCTCTGGACACAGGGGAGGTTTCAGGGTTCTGCCTGCATGCTGAACCTTGAGCAGCCTAGGTTTGGTCCCACATCTGGGGGCCTGGCCTCCTGGCATGGAAGGCATCTGCTCTTGGAAGACCTGTCCAGGCTCACACAGAGGGGGGACTTGAGCCTTGACCTTGCTGACTTCCAGGACCGCCCCCTGTCCTTGGTACCACATTGCCTCTGTGCACGGAGTAAGTGCCTGATTGGGGCTTTAATAGAATTGGCCTGAGTTTGAGTCCCGGGCCTTCTGTTTCCTGCCAGGTGACCCTGGGGAGGCCATCCACATCTGGCTTGTGGGGTCCTCCCTGTACAACGAAGGGGGCTGGCCTAGCTGAGCTCTGAGACCATCTAGCCTCAAGCCCTTGGGTTTTGTGACCTAGAAAAGAGAATGCCGTTGTAGGAGCTGCTTCAGAATGCCAGCTCCCAGAGGGCAGGGATTCTGGCACCCTTCAGATTGCCTAGTGCCTCACCCAGGGGGTGTCAGCAGAGCCAAATTGGGGAGGACTCTATGGCTGTTGGCAGGCTTCCCTCCTGGTGCCCTTGGTCTGCACATGTCGGTTGGTGGGCGTAACCCTCAGAGAAAGTGAGTGAGGTCCTCGGGAATGGAGTCAGGGAGTATTGGGAGAAATTTGGGGCCCATCCTGCTCTGTAGTGGGCAGGGGAGCAATGAGAACTAAATCCGGTCTAGGTCAGAGAAAAAGAGACCTTGGCTGAGAATGAGGGGAGGCCGGGGAGGAGGAAGTGAAGGCCTTGGGCAGTGTCCGTCAGAGCCCTTCTCTCCCTGTCACTTAAAGCTGTGTGTGGGAGGAGGGTGACTTGAGGATGAAGGGAGCTGCCCCCCCAGGTTCCCACATTCTGTGACTGTCACTGGTCTGAATTCCTCCTCGCCCCGGGGCGATCTTTCTGGGCTCAGCCATTGGAAGCCATCAGGAAGGATGGGAATGTCAGTGTGGTGAGATTAAATAAGTGAAATCCTCAGAACAGTGGGGACCCAGAGGGCGTCTGTGACGGGGTCTGTTCTTTCTCTGCAGCCATTTAACCATGGACACAAGGTGGCCAAATACTGCTATGCTGACAAGGTGGGTACCTCTGTCCTCTCTCTCTTATTCTTCCCCCCCAAACCCTGGACATTTTGGGGTTGGGACTGGGGTAAGGACCACCTTCTCTGCTTCTTCCTCCTGTGGGATCCTTCAGGGCAAAGGCAGTCCCAATAGTGTGGGGGAGAGGGGGATGCCTCACTTGAGATGAGAGCCCTCCTCACCACCCCGAGTGTGTCCCCAAGGGGCTTTGGTTCCTTGGGAGGGCAACAGGGCTCTTGCCCCTCAGCCCAGGCAGGAGTATCACCCAATTTCCTTTGACCTTTCCAGCCCCTACTCAATAAAGCTATTGAGGCGGCCCTGGCTGCCCGGAAGGAGTGGGACCTGCGGCCCATCTCAGATCGGGCCCAGATCTTTTTGAAAGCTGCAGACATTCTGAGTGGCCCCCGGAGGGCAGAGGTCCTCGCCAAGACCATGGTTGGGCAGGTGAGAAATGGGCATTTATTTGGGCCGTGGAACATTGTGGGTGGGGCATGTGCTCCCAAGAATAGGCACCTCTGGCTCAAGGAAAGAGACAATATTATTTCCTCCTCTTTTAAATTTCTCTTGGTGTCTTTAACTTCGCTTTCATCTCTGAGCAGCCCTTTTCCCTCTCTGTCCAATGATCCATCCCTAGCAAAGATTTAAAAAGAAAGGGAAAAGGTAGTTCATCAAAGCTGACACGCCCATGGGCCCCCAGCTCCACAGAGAAGGTGGGGAGCATGTCTCCTCCTGGCTTCCTTGGGCAGATGCTTGTGACCAGCCCGCAGGCTTCTCTTCCCATGCGGGCTCCCATCTGTCTGGCTCCCTCTGCCCAGAGGACAGCAAGACCTGGACATATCCCCAGCTCCTAACACCAGAGGGGCTTGTAGGAAGGGTTTATTGATTGATTGATTCTTCACTACTCATTGAGAGAGAGCCCCTTGACAAGGAAGATCCATCCTAATGTCAGAGCTGCAAGGCCCCTTCTTCTTCCCCCTGTATATGAAATGGGAGTCTTCCCTCCAGGATCTCCTCTCTTCCCTCCCCTCCCCCCACCCAGGGTCCTCTGACTTCGGCCCTCCCCAAAATAGGCTACCCAGGCTGCTTTGGGGCAGCTCTGACTTTGAGATTTGCCTGATTGTGTTCTCTGGGTCCAAGCAGAACCAGACTAGTCCTTCAGACAACCTGAAGACAGGAATGTCCCCAGGCCCAACACCCCCCGGTTCCTTCAGGTGACTTGGGCCCCCAGAGCCAGGAGTGATTGTCCCGTTAAGGGAGGAGCTGCCATCTCAGCCGGGAGGCGTGCTCAGTCCTGACCGAGCTGTCACCTTGTGGTCCTTCCAGGGTAAGACTGTGATCCAGGCCGAGATCGACGCCGCGGCTGAGCTCATTGACTTCTTCAGGTTCAACGCCAAGTTTGCCATGGAGCTGGAGGGCGAAGAGCTCATCAGCGTGCCTCCCAGCACCAACCGAGTGGTCTACCGAGGCCTGGAGGTAGCTCAGAAGGGGAGGAGCTTGGAGGGGGCTCCCCGGCTGCCCCGATGGCAGCGTGACCTCCCTGCCCCCTCTCCCGCAGGGCTTTGTGGCAGCTGTCTCTCCCTTCAACTTCACGGCCATTGGAGGCAACCTGGCCGGGGCTCCGGCCTTGATGGTGAGTGCAGGGCAGGTCAGGGTCAGGAGGGCGGGGGGCACTCGGATGCATGGCCCCCATCACCTCTGCCAGAGGGGCTCAGGGAGGGGGCCAGGGGCAGAAGGGCTTTCTTCCATCTCTCCTTTGGGACCAGGCTTGGTCAGCAGGTTCACCGCAGTCACTTTTGACTTTTCCACAAGCATTTATGGAGCTATGGCTGTGTGCTAGGCGTCTGGCAAAGGGCAGGGGGCACAAAGAAAGGCAGAAGCTGACCCTTGCCCTTGGGGGGCTTCTAGTCCAATGGGAGAGATCCCAAGAATGAAGCCTGGAGTCAAGAAGGCTTGAATTCAAACCACCTTCAGACACCCGTTAGCTGTGTGATCACTGCCTGCCTCAGTTTCTTCATCTGGTAAAATGGAAATAATAACAGCATTGACCTCGGCAGTTGGTAGCAAAAATTAAACGAGATTTCTATAAAATGCTTAGCATGGTGCCTGCACATAATAGGTGTTATATAAGTGCTTATTCTTTCCCCTTTTCTTTCCCCCAAGCCCCCAAATGGAAAAAAAAAAGTCTACAAGAGTTGGGTTAATCTAAGATTCCATGGTGATTTTAATGTAATTAGAATTATTATTCAGTAAGAATTTATGGAGGGCCACTTTAGGCTCTGAGCCAGGTCCTGGCCCTCAAGGATCTTCTACTCTAAGGAGGGATGTCCAGAGAGAAGTAGGCATCAAGTGGATAGGAAGGGATTTCAGGGAAGGGTCGAAGGATGCTGTTCCTAGAGCTGGGAGGGCCTTTTACAGAGGAAGAGACTGAGTCTCTGAGAGGTTTTGGCCCTCTGCCAGAAGTTTGCTTCCTTTAGGAGACCAGCGCTAGGTTCTTGGAGGGGAGGAGCAGGGGCTCAAGGACCTTGTGCTTGGGTGAAAGCAGGAAAGGAGAGGGAAGGGGCTGGTCTCCACATTCTAGCAAGTGGTCCTCGTAGCAGAATAACAGCAGTAATCATGACTAGTGTTTATGTGGCACCTACTGTGTACTGGGCACCAGGCTGGGCGCTTTGTAAGCATTGTCTCATTTGATCCTCACAACAATCCTGAGATGGGGGCTACGATTATCCCCATTTTACAGATGAGACAGAGAGGCAGGCAGCATTGTCACCAAATCTAAGGGCTACACAGCCAGGAGGTGTTTGAAGCTGGGTCTGAACTCGTATCTTCTTGACTCTAAGCTCCAGTGTGGCACCACCTAGCTGGCATATGTATGGGAGCATGGCAGGCCTAGCTGCCCACCTCCCACACGCTCCCTCCTGTCGCAGGGCAACGTAGTGATGTGGAAGCCCAGTGACACGGCCATGCTGGCCAGCTACACTGTCTACAAAGTCCTCCGAGAGTCCGGCCTCCCTCCAAACATCATCCAGTTTGTCCCAGCCGATGGGCCCGTCTTTGGAGACACGGTCACCAGCTCGGAACATTTCTGCGGGCTCAATTTCACTGGCAGCGTGCCGTAAGTCTGACGGGGTCTGGGGACATGCAGCCAGGGAGGAGGGAGCCTTGGGGGGAGCCTCCAAGCATGGCCGACCAGCAAAATCTGAAAGATTGTGCCCTGGAAGGTGGAGGGGAAGTAGAGGGGCAGCTGGATGGCACAGAGCACCGGCCCTTGGGTGAGAAGGACCTCCTCCTCAGATATCTCCTCAGACACTGACTGTTTCCTGGCTGTGTGACCCTGGACAAGTCACTTAACCCCAATTGCCTGCAAAAAAAAAGCCCCAACCCAAAGCCAAACAAGCAGAAGGGGAGGTAGCAGTGCATGGGCCTCCACCCTGGCCTGGCTGTGTCTGGAGTGCTGTGCCCATGTCTCGGTGCCCCAGGAGCATCGGCTGCCTGGCAGTCCCCAGAGGGAGGGCGGTCCCAGGCTCTGGGCTGCTTCTGGCAGCCTGTGGAAAGTGGGAGTGGGATCAGGCTGGTCTTGCTGGGCCCCTGGGGAGCCAAGGAGAGATGGAGGGAGGCCTGCCATTAGGAGAAACGCCTGCAAGAGCTTTCAGAAAGTCACCGTGAGCTTCCCATCGTTGGGGGTATTCAGGCCGAGGAGGGGGCCAGCTTCTGGGCTAGCATAAAGCCAAGGAGGGGATCGGCCCGTGCGATCTGCCTATGGGTGGCCGGCATTGCTGGGGCCGCTGGCCTGCTCGGGGCCCCCACGCTCCGGCCGTCCAGATCTCTGCCCCCTCCCATAGCCGTGCTGGGGAGTTTGCAGAGCGGCTCTCTCCCTGGGAAAGAAGAAGCGTACTTGTGATCCCCATTGTGCAGATGAGGAAGCAGGCTCGGGAGTGTGACCCGAACCTCTTGGGGCCCCATAGCGAGCAGGCCTCCATTCAGGACTTGGGGACCCCTTTTTCTGGTGGCTGCTCAGTTCTGTCTGCCGTCTCCAACTCGGTGACCCTGGGCCTCTGGCCGCGGGGTTTTCTTGGCACAGACACTGGCCGTTTGCTTCTCCAGGTGAAGTGACTTGCCCAGAGTCACACAGCTAGAAAGTGTCTGAGGCCGGGTTTGCACTCAGGTCTTCCTGACCCACTGCTCTAGTTGCTGGGCCATTTTGTGTCCCCTTTTCTACTGTGCTTCGGAGGCCTCTTGGCCCCCCCCGGCCTTGCCCCTTTCTAGGCCCAGAAGTGGGGAGCCTGCCTTCCTCTGGAGGCAGCCAATACAGATGAGGAATTGGGGGCCTGAGGTCAGGGCTCAGCCGTGACACTAAATGCCCTTGTCTCCTGGGCAGAGGGCTCCCCCGAGCCTCAGCTGACGTGAGGTGAGAGGCGCAGACTAAATCGTCCCTCCCAGCTCTGGCTTGGCGTAGTCCCTCCTGACGCCCCACACTCTCAGATCTCTTTGGGCCCTGACGTTCTTCGATATTCTTGGCAGTCTGCTTCAGAAACCTCCTGGTGCCTTCCCCGGGGAGAATGTGCCCAGCTCCCATGGGCAGAATTGTTGAAGAGGGCTGTTTTCCAAAAGTCCTCACTTCTGCCCCCACGGCACCAGCCTATTAAGAGGGGAGCGGGCAAGGATGGCTTCTGCCATGCTTTGATGAGTGTCGGGACTCCAAGGTAGGAAAGCCATAAATTAGTATTAGGCACTGTGTCGCCTGCGAGGAGGCGATTAGCATTTTTATTGTCTGGTGCCACTAGGGTTGGTCACACTGCAAGCCCAGGGGAGGAGGAGCTGGAGACCTTGCTGGAGACCCAGCTCCCCGGAGGCCCCTGCTGCCCATCCCCTGCCATCGAAACCCGGACTCTGAGCCTTCCTCTCGGAGGAGGCTCCTGGCGCAGGGGCCGGCTCAGCTAAGACTGCTAGTTTATCTCTGAGGTGGCAGGGCCCTTCTTTCCTGACCTTCCCCTTTGTGACTGTTTCAGGACTTTTAAACATCTATGGAAGCAGGTGGCAAACAACCTGGATCGTTATCACACCTTCCCACGTTTGGCAGGAGGTAAGGCTGCCCCTAGCTTGGCATGCCCCCCAGCTCTGACATCCTATGTTCCAAGAGCCCTCCCGGCTCTGACATCCTGGGTTCTAAGGGCCCCCCAGCTCTGACATCCTGGGTTCTAGGGCCCCTCCCAGCTCTGACATCCTGGGTTCTGAGGGCCCTCCCGGCTCTGACATCCTGGGTTCTAAGGACCCTCCCAGCTCTGACATCCTGGGTTCTAAGCTCCCTCCCAGCTCTGACATCCTGGGTTCTAGGGCCCCTCCCAGCTCTGACACTGTGTTCTAGGGCCCCTCCCAGCTCTGACATCCTGGGTTCTAAGGGCCCTCCCGGCTCTGACATCCTGGGTTCTAAGGGCCCTCCCGGCTCTGACATCCTGGGTTCTAAGGGCCCTCCCGGC
>JAJPUD010001961.1:30938-44308 GCA_023553655.1 Myrmecobius fasciatus
CTTAGAACCCAGGATGTCAGAGCTAGTAGGGCCCTTAGAACCCAGGATGTCAGAGCTAGTAGGGCCCTTAGAACCCAGGATGTCAGAGCTAGCAGGGCCTTAGAACCCAGGAGGTCAGAGCTGGGAGGGTCTTAATCTAATTCAGCCTCTGTTTAGGAATGAGGAAACATCTGGATGGGGTCAGTTACTTCTCCACAGTCACACAGAACAGAATATCAGCCAAGTGAGCTTGGCTGCTGTTTTTCTTGAAAGTTGCCTTTAAACTTCTAGCAAGGATGTGATCTTTTCTGGATACACATTTGCCCATAACTAGTTCCCACTCTGTCTTCATTTTCACTGCAGGCAGGTGTCCCTTGGGAGGGGGCCCAATCTCTGGGTCCCAATCTCTCCTGGCAAGCAGACCCAGTGTGACAACCACTTTGCATGGTCTATAGTAAATCCCCAAGTCCCAGAAACCAAAGGAGTCTCTTCATTTTCCTACTTCAGCTGAGGGGGCCTAGGCAAGGACCATTTGATTATAAATGGGTGTCTCTACTGTGACTGTCATGCCTCATGACCATGACAGGCTGGGCTCCTGTAAGGAAATGAAGGGGGCACCTGCATCAGCTTCCTTCAGGAGTGATGGCCAGGGTGATCCTTTAGAACTGGGGTCCAACAGGAGTGGGGAAGGCTGGAGGATTACAGAGGTTGGATGGACCTTCAACAGCCATCTATTTTCTGCAGTAGAATCCCTCCTTTGCCCAAAGACCCCTAATAAAAGGGGACTCCCCATTGCCTTACAATTGTCAAAAATGTGTTGGGGAAACAAACAAAAATGCCTTTTGACTTAAAATCCAGCAAATTGACTTCATAGTCATCAGTCAAGAAGCATTTGTTGAACACCTAATATATACCAGGCTGGCAAGTAGAGCACTGTTCAGAGAATCAGGAAAACTCATCTTTAAGGGTTCAAATCTGATTTCAGACATTCACTAGCTGTGTGATCTTGGGCAAATCACTTCATCAGTTTCCTCATCTGTCAAGTGAGCTGGAGAAGGAAATGGCAAACCAGTCCAGTGTCTTTACCAAGAAAATCCCCAATGGGGTCATGAAGAGTTGGATATGAATAAAATGACTTAACTGCACAAATATACTAGGGACTGTGCTAAGCATAAGGGATATAAAGACAAAATAAGCATTTCTGTCCTCAAGGGGTTTGCATTGCAAAAAGAATATGATGTGTTTGTATATAGGTACTTACATACAAAGCAGATACAAATGGATCTCAGATGGGAAGAGTGGCAGCTGGGAAATTGGGAAGGGCCTTCTACAGAAGCTGGCTTAGTTTAATTTTTGAAGGAAAACCCAAGATTTGAAGGGTCTCTGAGGTGCAAAAGGAGAACATTTATTCCAGGACTAGGGTCCAAGGCTTGGAGAGTGTCCTGTGAGGAACAACCAGTAGATCAGAGTAGCTACATGAAAGTACGATTGTTGTTCATCCTTCATTCTTGAAGAGAACCAATGACCTCAGGAGCGTGATTTCTTGACTTGCAAGTGAATTGGATTTAAATGAGGCAGGGCTGTGCAAGGTCAGTCTTCTGAATCCAGTGGAAAGACATAACTGGAGATGATCCTAGGTGCAGTGGGAGACTTTGGTTTTTTTAAGCTAAGGTCTTTCCCAGGTTTCAGTTTGTCTGAGGCAACACCCATTCAGTGATTTAAAGCTAGGTAAGACATGAGGCAAAAAATGGCCTACTTTGCCTACTCAAAGAAACCCAAAACAAACAACAACAAAAAAAAAAAACATCAAACTGGGAGGAGATCTTTAAGGTTTCTGGTCAGATCAGAAACAATTGCTCTTTGAACTCACTCTGTAAATATAAAGCAAGGGGTCAGAATTTGAAAGGCTTTAAAGGTCAAAAGAAAGAGTTTATATTTGATTTTAGAGGTTAATAGTGGGTGACAAACTTTGCTTTAGACAAATCACTTTGGATAATAATTAAGCTTATGGGAACTGATGAGGTCTTTCTCTTAGCTATTATGGAAGGTGCAGAAGGAATGAGAAGAGACAAGATAAAGAGACCAATGAGGAGACCATTGCAATTGTCCAATTAAGTGTCTGTAGGAATGGAGAAAAGGATATGGACTAGAGATAGAAATGAGTTTTGGTGAACCTGGGGAGGACTGAGATTGTGGTGCCCTTGATAGTAATAGGGAAGTTCGGAAAAGGGGTGAGTTAGTGGTGGGGAAGAGAATGAATGCTAAATTTGAGGGGCTAAGGGGTCATCTAGCTTGAGACGCAGTTGGTGATTGTAGGGCAGCAGCTCTGGAGAGAAGTTAGGACTGAAAATGCAAATCTGCAGGGAGATGATAATTGATCCTATGGGAGTTGATGAGGTTTTTCTCTAATTATCAATCTCTTTGTATACTGACAATTTCCCTCCCATCTACCTGTAACCAGATCTCCCTCATCCTTGAAATTTATTTTGAATTGATCCTACTGTGTCTTCAAACTAATATCCTATGTCTCTCTTCCTTTTATCAGCCAAACTTCTAGAAAAATCTATGTGCACTTCTCAATTCAATTTTCTCTCCTCCCATCCGCTCTTCAAACCCTTGCAATTTGTCTTTCTCCAAAGTTCCTAGTAATCTTTTTTTTTTTTTTTTTTTTTTTTTTTTTTGCTTTTTGCTGAGGCAATTGGGGTTAAGTGACTTGCCCAGGGTCACACAGCTAGGAAGTGTCTGAGACCAGATTTGAACTCAGGTCCTCCTGACTTCAGGGCTGGTGCTCTAACCACTGCGCCACCTAGCTGCCCCCCTAGTAATCTTTTAATTGCTAAATCTGATAACCTTTTCGCGATGCCATACTTCTGTTCTTTCATTTTTTTAATTAATTTATTTTTAATATACATTGCTTTATGGATAATGTTGGGAGAAAAAAAAAATCAGAACAAAAGGGAAAAACCACGGGAGAGAAAAACAAAGCAGAAAAAAAGAAGTGAACATAGCATGTGTTGATTTACATTCAATTTCCATAGTTCTCTTTTTGGATACAGATGGTGTTTTCCATCCAAAGCCTGTTGGGATTGCTTTGGATCGCTGAACCACTGAGAAGAACCAAGTCTTTCCTAGTTGGACACAGTTGCTGTTATTGTATACAATGTATTCCTGGTTCTGCTTGTTTCCTTTAGCATGAGTTCATGCAAATCTTACCAAGTCTTTCTAAAATCAGTTTGTTCATTTGTTATGGAACAATAATATTCCATTACCTTCATATACCACAGCTTGTTCAGCCATTCCAGTTGAGGGGCATCTACTCATTTTCCAATTCTTTGCTACCACAAAAGAGCTGCTACAAACATTTTTATATATTTTGTACATCCTCTTCTCTCTTTTATCATCTCTTTGGGATACAGACCCAATAGTGAAACTGCTGGGTCAAAGAATATATACAGTTTTTTATTTTTTTATTTTTTATTTTATTTTATTTGCAAAACATATGTATGGGTAATTCTTCAACATTAACCCTTACATAGCTTTCTGTTACAAAGTTTTCCCCCCTACTCCCCACCCCTCCCCTAGATGGCAGGATATCCACTACATGTTGATTATATTAAAATACTTGACAAATCGAATATATGTATACATATTTCCATACTTATCATTGTTGTGCAAGAAAAATTGGATCTTCAAGAAATAAATATCAAAGAAAGGAAACACAATGCAAGCAAACATCAATAGAGAGCATGAAAATGTTATGTTGTGGTCCACTTTTCACATCCCTCTCTCTGGGTGTATATGGCTTTCTTCACTGAACAATTGGAACTGGTTTGAAACATTTCATTGTTGAAGAGAGCCATGTCCATCATAATTGATCATCACATAGTCTTGTTGTTGCCGTGTGTAATGATCTCCTGGTTCTGCTCATTTCACTCAGCATCAGTTCATGCAAGTCTCTCCAGGCCTCTCTGAAATCATCCTGCTGGTCGTTTCTCACAGAACAATAATATTCCATAACATTCATATACCATAATTTATTCAGCCATTCTCCACTGATGGGCATCCCTTCAGTTTCCAGTTTCTTGCCACTACAAAAAGGGCTGCCACAAACATTCTTGCACATGTGGGGCCCTTTCCTTCCTTTAAGATTTCTTTGGGATATAAGCCCAATAGAAACACTGCTGGGTCATAGGATAACTTTCTGAGCATAGCTCCAAATTGCTCTCCAGAATGGTTGGGTAATTTCACAACTCCACCAACAATGCATTAGTGTTCCAGTTTTCTCACATTCCCTCTAACACTTATCATTATCTTTTCTTGTCATCTTAGCCAATCTGAGAGGTGGTACTTCAGAGTTGTTTTAATTTGCATTTCTCTAATCAATAGTCATTTAGAGCATTTTTTTTCATTTGACTATAGATGACTTTAATTTTGTCATCTGAAAATTGTTCATATCCTTTGACCATTTATCAATTGGGGAACATCAATATCATACTTATTGAACTCTTGGGATCATTTGGCACAAATGCCCCTAAACTCTTCTCTTCGATACCGTCTCCTCTCTGGGTTTTCATGGCATCATTCTCTCCAGATTCTCTCCTAACATGCCTGCCTTTTCTTCAGAATCCTCTGCTAGATTCATACAAATCCAGCTTCTAACTGTGGGACTCCTCAGATTCTCTGTCCTGAGCTCTTCTCTTGTCCCTCTCCCCTTCTTCTCATTTAGCAAACCTCATCTCATTTAGCAAGCCCCTCTCCTGAGTTCCAGTCCCTCAACATGAGCAGCCTAGAGGACATTTCCAAACCAGATATCCCAGAGGCAGCTTGAACTCAATCAGGCAAAGCTGAGCTCATTATCTTTCCCTCCAAACCCAACTTTGTTCCAGAGTTAAGTGCTTTATTTTTGTTGAGAGATGAGCATCCTTCTAGATTTACTATCCAGGTTTGCCACTTAAAACCATATTTGACTTCTTATTCTTCCTCATCCCACATAACTCTATAAGCAGTTGTTAAGTCTTGCCAATCTTACCCCCATAGCCACTGCATCTATCCATTTCTCTACACTCAAAGGACACCCTCTATAGTTCAGTTGCTCATTATCCTTGCCTGGTTTATCACTAAGTAACTCCCTAATTGGCCTTTTGGCTTCAAGCTATCTTCCCTCCCATTTCTCCTCCACACTGCTTCCAAAGTGGTGTTTTAAAGTCCTTAACGTCGTTCAAGAGATCAACAAGCAAAAATGGGATTTGGTCCTGGGAAGCACCTTAGAAATTGGAAGAGAAATAGAATGTTAACTTGGAGAGATCTTTGGACAAAGAATATCTAGGAAGGCCTTAGACCACAGAATGTCAGAATAGGAAGGTCTTTAGAACATGGAATTTTAGAGCGGGAAGAACCCTTAGAATAAGGAATGTCAGAGCTGGGAGAGGTCTTACACCCCATGATGTCAGAGCTGGGGAACTTTAGAACACAGAATATCAAAGCTGGATCTTAGAATCTTAGAACCCAGAATGTCAGGGCTGGGAGGACCCTTAGAATACAAGATGTCAAAACTGGGAGGGCCCTTACAACACAGAATGTCAGAGCTGGGACGACTTTTAGTACACAGAATGTCAGTTCTGGAAAGACCCTTAGAACACAGGATATCAGAGCTGGAGTGAGAATCTTAGAATCCAGAATGTCATTTCTGGGAGGACCCTTAGAACACAGAATGTCAGAGCTGGGAGGGCCCTTAGAACCCAGAATGTCAGAGCTGGGAGGGGTCTTAGAACTCAGGATGTCAGAACAGGAAAAGTGAGATCATCTGGTACCAATGGTATCAAACTCCAGCACAAATAGGGATTGCTAATCTGTATATAAGGATCCCTATGGGTGGCATATTATCTTAGTTTTAAAATGTAATAATATTACCCATATTTTACTATTTATTAATTTTGTTAAATGCTTCCACTCTAATTTTGTTCAGGCAACTGTGTATGGGACACGTCTGATCTAGTATAACAGATGAGTAGGACATGAGACCCCTTTGTAGCCTTCCTGATGAGAGGTTGATCCAGCTTTTATCTGAATGTTCTTAGTAACAAGGAACTTGCCATCTCCTGGTGCAGCCCTTCCTATTTGGGGACCAATCACTAGCAGACCATAGTGTCAAGAAGGCCATCTGGTCCAAACCCTTCATTTTACAGATAAGGAAACAGATCAAGGGAAGATTATGTATCTTGTTCAAGGCACACAGATAGCAACCATCAGAAGCAGGATTTGAACTCAGGTCCTTTGATGCTGGATCTGATGCTCTTTCCCCTTTATTGCCCTGCCTTCCTTATATCTGTTCTTTTATAACTTCCAATTATTACACCCAGGTCTGCCAACTGGGGTCAGGTGGAACAAGTTTAATCTCTTTGGCAGAGTAAGCTTTTCAGTCTTCATGTTGAAGCTGAACCTGCCCTTTTCCAGGCTAAACAAGCACTCCTGCTTCTACTGAGGAGCTCAAGACCCCTTTGTCTGCTGGTTGCTTTCCCCTGGACACTCTCTAAGCTTATCAATATGGTGCTCGGCCCTGAAATCAGTATTTCAGATGTGGTCTGACAGGAATAGACTTGTTGCTATTGTTCAGTCTTTTCAGTCTTAGCCAGCTCTTTGTGACCCCATTTGGGCTTTTCTTGACAGAGATTCTGGAGGGATTTGCCATTTCCCTTTCCAGATCATTTGACAGATGAAAAAACTGAAATGAAATAGGGTTAAGTGACTTGGCCAAAGTCACACAGCTAGAAAGTATCTGAAGTCAGATTTGAACTCATGAAGATGAATCTTCCTAACTCTTGGCCTGGCACTTTATCCATTATGGTGCCACCTAGCTGCCCTACCAAACCATCATAGTTTGTTTTTAAATATTATGTCTCTTTTTATGCAGATTAAGATTGTCACATTGCACTGAGATTGAACATATGGTTCACTAGAATTTAATTTTTTTCAGAGAAAAAAATATTTCCAAAACATTCCTCTTCTTTTTCCATTTTTTACTTGTGAAACTCATTTTAAAAATCTATGTGAAAAACCTTGAGTCCCTAATTTATTTTCATTTTATTCGATTTGACCCAATACTCTGACCCAGTGCTGTCCATGACATCTCCCGAGTGAGAACCTCAGAATTAAAGTGTAATTCCTATCTGATTTCATATTGATGTATTAATTTTTTTAAAGCAATACATAAATGGTAGTTTCTAAGGCAATATGTAGCTTGCATGGATCCTTATGTATAATTTAATGGCCTCCATTCTTATTTCAATGTGACACCATTGTTCTAGCCCATTAAGATATTTTTGAATACTGATTCTGTCATCTAATCTGTTAGCTCTTCTTTCCAGATTTGTGTCCCAGATTTCTTTCCCATGCTGCAAATTGAATAAGTAGGTCAACCCTGCTCCCCCCGCCCCAAATCATTGATAAAAGTGTTCAATGGCTCAGGGCCAAGCATTCCATTGGAGATCTTCCAAGTTGACATGGAACCATTAGCGACTACTCTTGTGACCTGGTCGTTCAACCACTTCTGCATTCACTATCTCCTTCCTGTCTAGACCAAATCTCTCCATTGTTTCCACAAGAAGAGAATGAGGGAGCTCTAGACAAACTGGATCTATTGTACCCCAATGGTCTTTAATGAGCTCAATGGAAAGAAATAATGTCTCTGGAATATCAGGAAGAGGAAGATGATGTGCCTGAGAGGGAGATTTTTATAATTGAAGGCAGGTTGAAGTGAAAAGAGAATGATAAGCTTGGAATCACTAAGTTCTAATTTCAGCTCTGACAGTTTCCTTACCTGGGTCTCAGTTTCTTCATCTGTAAAATGGGGAGATTAAATTTTATGGTATCTAAGGGCCCTTCCAGCTCTAGCTTTGATTCTATGATTCATTTGACTTGTTATCACACTTTGTGAATTGTATATAGACAGCTGAAGCCATAGGGAATCCTGACTCATTTCTTAGATTTTATATCTGTGAATTTCTGAGTGTTTCAGCTGTTATTCTTCCCACATTGTAGTAGCTTTTCCTGATATCTAGTTCAGGGATTTTAAAACTTTTTCCACTTAAGATTTCTTTTCTCCAAATAAATTTATACATGATCCCAGATATATAAAAATATAAAATAGGTATACAAACCAAACATCGGTTGATAATAAATCATAATTTTGCAATACCCACTTTCGGTTACAAGACCCCATATGAGATTGTGAACCACAGTCTAAGAAGCTAGGATCGAACTTGTTGGAAATGTTATTGTTTAATCAATTAGTCCTGTCTGAGTCTTTGTGATCCCACTTGGGGTTGTCTGGGGTGGTTTGCCATTTCCTTCTCTAGCTCATCTGACAGATTGAGGAAACTGAGACAAACAGGGTGAACTGACTTGCCCAGGATCACACAGCTACTAAGTGTTTGAGGCCAATTTTGAACTCATTAAGATGAATCTTCCTGATCCCAGTTCACTACGCCACCTAGCCACCCTTTGTTGGACATACAAGGGCTCATTTTTTCCCTTCCTCTTCCCTTTCTGTTTTACATCCACTTGACTAGATTTATAAACTACAGGCAAATATCTTATCAGCCCTTGTTAAGTACCCTCAGTCCAAGGATTTATCTTAGAATTTTAAGCCACAATCCAGAAACCCATTTCCTATTTTCAGAGCTCTCTTAACTGGCTGTTTACTTCCTAAATTCTGAATCCAATCTGATTTAATATAACAAATATTTTTTAAAAATGTTTATATTTCAAATATTAAAATAAAAATTAATAAAAATTAAAAATTAATACAAAATTAAAAATATTTACTACCACATTGTATAAGATACTGCATTAGGTTCTGGGCATAAAAAAAGACAAAATGAAAAAGTACCTGCCTTCATAAAGCTTATATTCTACTGGGTTTATTATCATATTCTTAAAACTGAAGATTTTTTATTGATACAGCTTTTCCCCCCACAAAACTCAGAGTTTCCCCTGTACAGAGAATCACTTTCTATTTATTCTTATATTCTAATGGACTCTTGTATCAGTCATAGAAGGGAGATCAGGGCCATTCACTAGTGAATGGTTAACCACACTAAACAGGCTTCTGGAGAGTTGAAAGAAGGATGAAAAAGGAAAGTACAGGAGGGGTCTTGGATCAGATGGATATTGTGCAGAATTAAAGCTCAAGAGATCTGCAAAGATAGGGGAAATCAATCGATCAACAAACATTTATTAAGTACCTACTGTGTGCCAGGTACATACTAAGTGCTGGGGGATACAAAGAAAGGTTAAAGACAGTCTCTGCTTATATTCTAATGAAGAAGACAACAAGTAGAAAACTGTATTTGGGATAAGTTGGAGATAATAAACAGAGGGAAAGCACTAGAATTTATGGAGATCAAGAAAAGCTTCCTTTAGAAGGTGGGATTATAGTTGGGACTTGAAGGGAACAAGGGAAGCCAGAAATGAGAGATGAAGAGGAAGGAGGTAATTCCTTTCAGGTGTTCTTGCCTCAAGTTTTCCCCCTCTCCAATCCATCCTCTACGTAGCTGCCAAAGTGATTTTCCTAAAGCTCAGGTCTGATCAGGTCACCTCCATTGCTCAGTAAACTCCAGTGGCTCCCTATTACCTCTAGAATCAAATAAAATTGTTCTATTTGCATTGAAAGCCTTTCAAAACCTGACCCTCTCTTCTATTTTCAGTATTCTTAGGCTTGATTGTAATACTTGAGAAACTGAGGCAGAGAGAGATTGGTTTTTAATCTTTAATGTGGAGAGTTTAAGGCTAGCCGACTGAATGAGACTCTTGTCCAAAGCATTCAGATAAACTGAGGCAGGGAACTTATATGGGGTTTTAGCTAACTAGGGTTTGCAAACAGAATATATAACCTGAGTATATAATCTTATAAGGGAAACAAATGTAGATAAAAGGGGCAAGGATTCCAGGAAAGGATCATAACTTAATCCTGACAGGATAAGGGTCAAGATAAGAAGACGGAGGGCAGGAGATAGCAAGACAAAGGGCAATACTCAAACTGAAGGGGAATTATCCTAGCAAGGATCAAGATAATGCACCTGGAGTTTATGACACAATGGTATGTAAAGGTAATCGGAGCTCCAAAGTTTTTTTCTGGGCTCTTTTTAAAACCCAATTTCCAGTCCTAATGTCAAGGAAGGGTGGGGAGTGGCCATATTCAGAGCTTAACATGATTTTCCTCTGAGAGCTCTACAATCTAGGGACACTAACCTTCTTGCTGTTTCTTGTACAAGACACACCATCTCCCCTTTCCCAGCTTCCAGCTCCTAGCTCCATGATCTTTCTGCTTGGCTCGGAGCCATAATGAATTGAATTGTGAAAACAGGTTTGGGATTAATATGAAGGAAACTCCCTTAATGATTAGAGCTGTCCCAAAGTGGATTGGGCTGCTTTGGGAGGGAGCTCTTTATCCCACATTGGAGGTATTCTCTTCTCTGTCATCGAGGGGGAGATCCATTCAGGTTTGGGTCTCTGGATTCCTTCCCAACTCCCACCTGGTGCCATTGAGGATCCAATGAAGGTCTATACTCCTTCTTCAGCCTCCAGTTCTTCAAGGCTTTGTGGAGGGGAGGATGGACTATAGAATCGCAAAAGGGTCCCTTCCAATCCTACATAAAAAGAATATGATGCTTGGGGTGGTAGGAGAAGGTAAGAGCTGGGACCCCTTGCTCCCCTCTATGCACTTTGTTGGGCCCTCCTGTCAAGGTTTGCAGTCCCACAGTCTGACACTGAATGTGGCTTTCTTTGTGATTATTCAGGGATCAGTCCTGACTCTTTGTAACCCCCCTGGACCTCCAGGACATTCTATCCTTCAGTGTCTCCCTAAATCTGTCCAAGTTCATAGTAGTTATATCCGTGACATCATCAATCTGTCTCATCCTCTGCTGTCCCCTTTTCCTTTTGCCTTCAATCTTTTCCCAACATCAGAGTTTTCCCCCCCCCAATCTGCTCATTATGTGGTCATGACTATTATCTCCTTTCTTCACCCCAAACTGCCTTTTGCTAAAAATAAACAGGAAAAAAAAATTCTTTCCCGTTAGCATCTTGACAAACAAATCCTTAGGCAAATGGTTTGGCTTTTTCAAACCCCCACATTTCCCTGCCTCAGCACCCCACCCCCTTCCTCTCTCCCCATCACTTTGCATTGACTTTCTGTTGCCTGGCAACGGGAGGACAGAGGCCTCCAGGTACAGCTGTCAGCCTGTGGAGGTGGATTGGCTATCCAGACCAGGATGATGGACCAGAGGGTCTGCTGGAAGGAAAGTGTTTTGTAAGTTCTCAAAGGCAGTTCTCAGGACTATTTCTGAAGCAACTATCCTCCATTAAAAAAGTAAACAGATAAATAAAATAAAACAGAACAGTATCAGTGAGAAAACCTAGCTTATCCCTCTGTGAGCAAGTGTTAGATTGTAAATACAGGATTTCAGATCTGGAAGAATATGAGCTCATTTTGAGTAGGGATTGTTTTATTCTTTGTACGATATTTGTATCCCCAGGCAAATATTTGTCGATTGACTTATTGATTGATTGGAAGGAACCTCAGGGGCCATTTAGTCTAATTCTCTCAAAAAAAGATGACTTAGAAAGGGTTAAACATCCAACAGCTAATAGGTGGCAGAGTCAGGATTCAAACAGCTGCATCCCCAATGGGAACTCCCTTTGGGTTAATCTCTACCAGAACAGCCCACACTGCTACTTTTTATGGGTTGAGCTCCACATGGATCACAGACATCCAGGTCTGTGATCATCAGCTGGAAAAATAATTCCATAAATCCTAAAGGTCCAACTTTGGTCCTGCCTGCTACAGGAAGCCTTCCTGGATTATCCCACACTGTAGGAATCTCCCTTTATCTAAAGTCTTATCGCACCTGCAATTTGCACTAAGCCAATTAACAAACATAACTTGTAAAACTGGAAGCTGGGCTAGTGATTTCTAAAATTTTAATCCCCTATATTCTAAGGTTCAGTTCTGATATTTTGATTCTATGAGATGGACCCAAAGCCCTTTGCCTTCTTGGAAAGGTGTGAGCCCCGGCTCACCTGTTTGGCTTTGGCAATTCTCTTCGCCTTGTTGGGTCTCAGTTTACCCATCTGTAAAATAAGGTCATTGGACTCAAAGACTCCTAAAGTCCCTTCCATTTCTGCCATGACTACATATAAGTCTGTGTTGGAGCCATTGTGCCCAGGGTGGAGTAAATGGTGCCATCTTGTGGCAGGTCTCATTCATCACAAGGAGAAAGTCGGGGAGTTTTTCCAAGTTTCCCTTATTTTAGAACTGATGGTAGCACCATTCATTGCTGGGTTTGGATTCTGGTTTGCAATTTAGGGTCATGGACTAGCTCACTTGCTAACTCGAGGCATTAAGTCATGTTTCCTGAGTTTGGGAAATGAAGGGGGGACCAAGTGAGATCACAAATCTATGATCCTGGGGCTCCTGCCCTCACAGAGCTTTCACTCTCCCTGGGCATCAGAGCCACAACCACCCAAAAATATAATTCTGAGGGTATGTGATCAGTGCGACAGCTCACTGAAGTCCCTTCCCCACCTCCCCCAGCCTGAGGGTCTTCCTCTCCCTGTTGGAGGCTGGACAGGAGGTCATGGCAGGCTGGAGGAAGGTGATCAGTGTTTGGAGACAGTCGAGCTGGCATTTTGAAGTGCCAGCATCCACAGGTTGGCCAATCAGAGATTCCACCGGCAGTGAACCAACATTTCTTAGGCTCCTGCTGTACGTAGAAGGGCTTCTGCTGGGACCCGGGGATATACAGAGAGCTAGACCACAGACCCAGTGTCCCCTTCCAAGGCACTCTAACAAGGGAGGAGGAGAAGAGAAGTTAATTATCTCCCCCTTTGGCTGTCCAAACTGGTTCCTTTTGTACCTGGGGCTCATTCAAGGAAGACTTGGAAAGTGTCAAAAGAAGAAGAAAAGAAGAAAAGAAGGAGGAGAAGGAGGAGAAGGAGAAGAAGGAGGAGGAGGAAGAGAAGGAAAAGGAGGAGAAAGAGGAGGAGGAGGAGGAATGACTTGCGCCAGTTCTCAGGGAGGACATTCTTCCCCAGGACAATTACATTGCGTCTAGAAATGGGAAAATCATTTGCCGTCCCTGAACCTCACGCCTGTCACCGAGGAAATTGGATTAAATGATTTTTTTTTTTTTTTTGGCTAAGGCAATTGGGGTTAAATGACTTGCCCAGGGTCACACAGCTAGGATAAATGATCTTTAAGGCCCTGGCTAGCTATGATTTTTTTCTAAGGGCCCATATTCCATGTTCTAAGGGCCCTCCCAGCTCTGACATCTTGGGTTTTAAGAGCCCTCCCAGCTCTGACATCCTGGGTTCTAAGGGCCCTCCCAGCTCTG
>JAJPUD010001961.1:44318-56229 GCA_023553655.1 Myrmecobius fasciatus
CCTGGGTTCTAAGGGCCCTCCCAGCTCTGACCTCCTGGGTTCTAAGGGCCCTCCCAGCTCTGACATCCTGGGTTCTAAGAGCCCTCCCAGCTCTGACATCCTGGGTTCTAAGGGCCCTCCTGGCTCTAACATTCTCTCTTCCAGGCCCTGACATTTTATAGTATAAAGAAAACAGATCCCAGTCAGAATCCATCTCTTGTGTTCTCTTTCTTTCTCCCAGACACACACACATACACACAAAAGATTAGTTTCCTCTCCTTCCCCAGCACCGATTCCCTAGTCCTCAACCCAATCACGTCCATGACTCCTGCTCTTGGGAGATTCCTCACTTCCCCATCACAGACCAGTTCCCCTTTCTTGTCCAGGCTCCACCTGCTTATTCTCTTTCTTCCATGACCATGTAAATGGACTTTTTAGAGACTGTTCAAATAAAGAGAGGATGGGGCAGTCCCAGTCAGAGGTACCTGGGCCCCTTTGGGTACAGAAGGTGGCAAGGAAGAACAGGACAGACCCATGGGGACCACTGTGTCCTGGATGTTCCTTCTCTTCCTGTTGATGCCAGTGGAGGTCCGGGAGAGTTCTGATTTCCATCTGGCTGGGGATTACCTCCTGGGGGGATTATTCACCCTCCATGCCAACGTCAAGGGCATATCTCATCTCAATGACATGCAGGTGCCCCAGTGCAAAGAGTGAGTGCATGCGATGGGGAAGGGGGGGAGATAGATGGCTACAGTGTTGGGGATGGGCACTGAAAGCATCAAGAGAGTGGATGGGGATGTGGATGATGGCGATTGATCATTGGGGGGTCCTGATGATGCTGTGAAAGCGACAATGATGATAATGGTAATGGTGGGGAGAGTGATGGTGGAACGGTAATGGAGAGAGTACTGAAAGGGAGAAGGGAGGGTGATGGAACTGGCAAAAAGTAAGCGGTGAGAGTGATGATGGTGAAAATGGGGATCATGAAACAGGATGGTGATGGTGAGAGGTGTGAGAGTCCTTGATGGTCAGAGTGATGATGGTCATAATAAAAGTGGAGTTCAGTTTTGACGTCAAGGTGAAGATGGGGACAGGGATGGGGACAGTGGAAGTGAGGATGGGGATGAGAATGAGGAAAATAAGGATGGAGATCTTAGTGGTGAGTATGGATTTGAAAAACAAGTCAGAATTCCTCAGGATAGCTGGTGCTTTGGGCACTATTTTAGTTTTACAATAGAAAATCCAGCTTCTCTCTCAACCTCTATCTCCTTTCTGTCTCTTTCAATCTCTCTCTTTCTTCTCTGTCTCTGTCTCTCTCTTTTTTCCTCTCTCTGCCTGTATTTCTCTCTCTGTGTCTCTCTTTGTGTTTCTGTCTTCTCTTTGTGTGTTTTCTTTTTCTTCTTTCCTTCTTCTTTTCTTCCTTTTGTTCTTCTTGTTCTTCCTTTTCTTCTTTTCTTCCTCTTGTTCTTGTTCTTCCTCTTGTTCTTCTTGTTCTTTTTCCTCTTCCTCCTCCTCTTTTTCTTCTTCATCTTCTTCCTCCTCCTCCTCTTTATCTTCTTCTGTTTTCTCTCTTTGTCTCTCTATGTGTCTCTGTCTCTCTCTTTTCCTCTCTCTGCCTGTCTTTTTCTCCATCTCTGTCTCTTTTTGTCTTTCTGTCTCCTTTCTGTCTTCTTTCTCTGTCTCCTCCTCCTCCTCCTCTTCCTCCTCCTCCTCTTTCTGTTCCTTCTCTGTCTTTCTCTCTATGTATCTCTGTCTCCTTTTTCCTCTCTCTGCCTGTCTTTTTCTCCGTCTGTCTCTTTTTGTCTTTGTCTTCTCTCTCTGTGTTCTTTCTCTCTCTCTTCCTCCTCCTCCTTCTCTCTTTCTCTCTCTTTCTCTTTCTATGTATCTCTGTCTCTCTCTTTTTTCCTCTCTCTGCCTGTCTTTCTCTCTGTCTCTGTCTTTCTGTTTTCTCTCTGTGTCTCCTTCTCCTCCTTTTCCTCCTCTTTGTCTTTCTCTCTCTCTCCCTGTATCTCTTTTTCTCTCTCTGCCTTTTTTCTCCTTTGTCCTGACTCTTTGTCTCTGTCTCTGTCTTCCTGTCTCCTCTCTTTCTGGGTCTCTCGGTATCTTTCTGTCTCCTCCTCTGTCTGTCTGTCTGTCTCCCTGGATCTCCCTTGCTGCCCCTGCCCTCAGCTACGAAGTAAAGGTGCTGGGCTACAATCTGATGCAGGCCATGCGCTTTGCCGTGGAGGAGATCAATAATGACAGCAGCCTGCTGCCAGGGGTGTTTCTGGGCTACGAGATGGTAGACGTGTGTTACGTCACTAACAATATCCAGCCTGTCCTCTACTTCCTGGCCAAGGAGAACTTCAATCTGCCCATTCAGCAGGACTACAGCAGCTATGAGCCCCGGGTGGTGGCTGTCATTGGCCCCGACACCTCAGAATCTGTTGTCACCGTCAGCAATCTCCTCTCCCTCTTCCTCCTTCCACAGGTGAGTCATGCTTTCTCCCCAGGTCCCAACATTGGACCTGGCTCAGGAAGACCTGACTTCAAATCCAGCCTCAGACGCTTACTAGCTTTAGGACCCTGGGAAAATTGATTCACCTTTCTGAGCCTCAGTTTCCTCTTCTGTAAAAACCAGAGGGTTGAACTGGCTTGACCATCTCTGCTTTCTTCCTTGGTCACTGCCCAGCTCTGGTCTGTTGGCTCATCTGTAGAATGGGAGGGTGGGACCGGACCGCCTCCGTGTTCCCCTTGGGCCTCATGCTTCTCTGTTGTTCTTGCTGCTCCCGTCAGAGAGGATGACAGCAGCTCTTCTTTGCCCTCTCAGATCACCTACGGTGCCATCAGCAACGAGCTTCGGGACAACAGTCGCTTCCCGGCTCTATTCCGTACCATCCCCAGTGGGGAGCACCAGATCAAGGCCATGATCCAGCTCATCACCTACTTTGGGTGGAACTGGGTCATCGTCATTGCGAGCAGTGATGACTATGGCCGGGAGAACAGCCAGCTCTTCAACGAGAAGCTGAAGGGGCGGGAAATCTGCGTTGCCTTCCAGGAGTCTCTCCCGGTGCCCTTGGGCAACCAGACCCTCCTGCCCCAGGAGAAGAAGAGGATGGAGACCATAGTGGATAAGATCCAGAACAGCTCAGCCAAGGTAGTGGTGGTGCTGTCCCTGGATCTGGCCCTCTACGGCTTCTTTGAGGAGGTCATCTCTCAGAACATCGTGGGCTATGTGTGGATCGCCTCGGAGTCCTGGTCCATCGACCCTGTCATCCACAGCATCTCCCACATCCAGCAAGCTGGCACCTTCCTGGGCATCACCACCCAGAACATCCCCATCCCAGGCTTCAGCGACTTCAGGGTCAGGCAGAATCCCATGGGGAGGCCCACGGCGAGCAAGAACCGCTCGGAGCCCACCTGCAACCAGGAATGCGCCACCTGCCTCGACACCATGAAGTCCTACAGCGCCATCCTCACCCGCTCCGGGGACCGAGTGGCCTTCAGTGTCTACTCGGCCATCTACGTCGTGGCCCATGCCCTGCACCGCCTGCTGGGCTGCAAG
The DNA here is from genome assembly GCA_023553655.1 of Myrmecobius fasciatus. Taxonomy (NCBI): domain Eukaryota; kingdom Metazoa; phylum Chordata; class Mammalia; order Dasyuromorphia; family Myrmecobiidae; genus Myrmecobius; species Myrmecobius fasciatus. Next base: position 47,842 of record JAJPUD010001961.1, read on the forward strand.
GAGACCGGCTGCTCCAAGGCCGTGGTGTATCCCTGGAAGGTGAGCCACCTGCTAGTAGGGCACGGGCACCTGGCAGCGAGGGTGCCCATAGGGTTTTGGAGAAAAGAAGGCTGAGTCCAAATCCTGTCTCAGGTCCCAGGGTAACTGGTTCTGTGATGCTGGGAGAGTCACTTACTTACTCTCTTGTATTCTCGGTTTCCTCATTTATAAAATAGGGAAAATAACAGCATTTACCTTATATAGTTGCTGAGGTAATATAAGGAAATTGTTCTGCCAATCTCAAAGTTTTGTATAAATGTTAACTATTTATTTCAAGTTTGACCCACAGGGTTGTGCAGGGGATAGAGTATTGGATTTGGAGTCAGGAAAACCTGAATTTGAATCCTGGGTGACCCCAGGAAAAAAAAATCACTTAACCAATTTCTTCCTCAGTTTCCCTCTTTGTAAAATTGTTGTAGTAGTAATTGTAGTTTGTCCTTTGTTCTCAAAGAGGACCAATGTTGTGAGGAGGGTGATGTCTTGACTTAAAAGTGAATTGGGGGGCAGCTAGATGTGAATAGAGCACCATCCCTGAAGTTAGAAGGATATGAGTTCAAATCTGGCTTCAGATACTTAACACTTCCTGACTGTGTGACCCTGGGCAAGTCACTTAGCCCCAACTGCCTCAGCAAAAAAAAAAGTGAATTGGATTTGAGTGAGGGCTGGGAAGGGCTGTGTAAAGTCATCAGCTTCACTTTCTCCTTCAGAGCCATCTGGTCCAGATATAGCTCAAGATGACTGGAGATGGCCCTGAGTGCAATGGCCTTTTTAAACCAATGACTTTCACAGGTCTCAGCTTATCTGAGGCAATAGCCATTCAGTGATTTCAGTCTAGGTAAGAGATAAGGCAAAAGATGGCCTAGTTTGCTTCCTCAGAAAAAAAAATCAGTCTGAGAGGGGAAGACCCTCTGTCCAGAGCAGAAACAATTGCTATTTACACTCAGTCTAAGCCATCAAAAGCCAGGGGAAGCTTGGATTGGGACCTATTGTTGGCCAATCGGTGAGAGCCACAGGGATTTGGGTTTAAGATGCTCAAGAAGTTCCATTTGAATCCCAATGGGCTTTATCAAAGCCTGGTTTTTCCAGAGTTCTACTTCAAGAAATCATAAATGAGACTACTTGGGACAAAAGAGTAAATTGTGAAATAGGGATAATAAAAGCACCCACCGGGGCAGCTGGGTGGTGCAGTGGATAGAGCACCAACCCTGAAGTCAGGAGGACCTGAGTTCAAATCTAGCCTCAAACACTTAACATTCCCTAGCTGTGTGACCCTGGGCAAGTCACTTAATCTCAATTGTCTCCACAAAAAAAGCAAAAAAACCAAAAAATAAAATAAAAAGCACCCACCTCCCAGGATGATCATCAGAGTGAGGCAGCAACCAATTTATCCTATTGGCTTTGGTTGCCTTTGAGTGATTGTTGCCTCTGGCACCATGGCTGTTTTTGAATCTGCCTTGGGACCTGAATTCAAATTTTACCTCAGTCGTTACCTTTGTGATCATGGGTAAGTCCTCCCATTTTCCTCAGTTTCCTCAACCATAAAATGAATTAGGGAAGGAAATGGCAAACACTCCAGTGTCTTTGCCAAGAAAACCCCAATGGGGACTTGAAGAGTTGGAGACGAGTAAAATGAATAAACACCACAAAATAATTTTAGAAGGGGGGGGAGGGAATTAGGAAAAATTGGGAATGAGACAGAGGTGAGGAGGAAATGCAATTTACCCCAGACATGGAGCTCCATGTGGTGCAGAGATGCTAAATTAGGAAATTGGTGGCCATACACAAGGGCCTCCCTCAGGCTAGTATGAATGGACTAGAGGGAAGGTAACTAGAGTACTATAAATAAGCCTGGATTGTGAAGGGCCTTCAATGCCAAGCTAAGGAAAGTAGGTGCAACTGGAGACTTTTTTTTTTTTAGTAGAGTGGAAGTGACATCAGAGTTGTATTTTGGAATATTTATTTGGCAGCAGTGTGGAGGATGGATTTCAGTTAAGAAGAGAAGGAAGGTGGGCAAACCCAAGTAGGGCTGACCTGCATATGGGGAAACTGAGTCAAGAGAAGGGAACATCCAATGTTACATGTGTCCATTTTATTCTTTGGTAACCCCATTCTAGTGCCCTTATACAGTTAAGAAATGCTCTTGTGTTGGATTTAAAGACATGTTCCTGGAACTTCCTATCCTTGGAGGAGCAGGGCCATGATGTCCCTTCCCTTTGAAATCTCTGACCCCAACCCAATGTTCTTTTCACTGTAATAGTGTTATTATTATTATTATTATTATTAAATAGTATTATTATGTTTTAATCTCTGTGGGGACAGGAGTAGTGTTTACAGCTTTCTTTGAATACCTGGCACATAAGTAAGTACTTAATAAATGCTTTTCGACTGACTGATCCAGACCCCAGACCCTGGGACGTGGGCAGGGGACTGCAGCATCTTTCCTTGTGCTCACTGGCTTTTCCCCGGCCTAGTTGCTCCAGGAGATTCGGAAGGTGAACTTCACCCTGTTGGGCCACAGGATCTACTTTGACAAATATGGGGATCCCCCCATGGGCTTGGAGATCATTCAGTGGCAATGGGATGTAGGTCACAACCCCTTCAAAAGAATCGCCTTCTACAATCCGGCCCAACAGTACTTGTCGAAGGTGGCGACCAACATCTCTTGGAACACTCCCAACAACTCGGTCAGCTCTGGGGGGGACTGGGTGTGTGTGGGTGGCAGTGCCCGGGGGCCAGCGAGAGGGGCTTTGGAGATAATCGAGTCCAAACCCTTCTTTTTTGTTAAGGAACTTTCCCAGGTTCCATTGCAAATTCTAAAAGAGGCAATCTATGGGGGACAGACACAGAGACGAGGAAGCGCGAGACGGAGGCCCTGGGTTGGAGGGTAGGGCAGGCTGAGGTTGGGGAAAAGCTAGTGTTTGTCCAGTTTGGCTGGAGTGTAGAGCTTGGGAAGAGATATCATATTAAATTAAGGCTAGCAAAGAGAGATGGTACAGGTGCTCAGCAGACTGACAATAGGGAGCTACAGACCGTTTTTGAGCAGGGCAGGGACATGGTGGGATGGTGGGATGATTATTTTTATAAATATGGGAAGGATGGGTGGGTTGAAGAAGGGAGAGACTGGGGACAGAGTGGTCCAGGGGATGAAGGCCTCAGCCCAGCTGGTAGCAGAGGCAGTGGAAGGGGAGAACACTGGCAGAGAACAAGGCAGCTCAGGACCTCCGTCTCTCCTCCTTTCAGGCTCCCTTCTCCGTCTGCTCCAACAGTTGCCAGCTGGGTCAGCGGAAGAAGCCCATGGGGCTGCATATCTGCTGCTTTGAGTGTATCAACTGTTCGCCTGGGACCTACCTCAACCAGTCAGGTAGGAGCCTGTGGCTTCCCCCAGCATCCCAGAGGCTCCAGCTCCCAGATGGCCAGGCTAGCCCCCATGGGCCACATCAAGGCAGGGGAACAGCGACCCTGGCCCTCAGACCACTGCTTCCACCCCCCCCCAAGAGCCCCTAGGGCGGGTCTCCCAGTGTGGGGAGGCAGCTCTCAGCTGTTTTGGTAGGAGGGGCTGGGGATAGGATGAGCCTGAAGCTTGGTTTTATGTGTGGGCAAATGGAGCTCCTAAAGTCATGAATGAAAGCCCCAGTCTCATCCTTCCCAAGCTGACAACTTAGAAAGGCTGGGGGATGGCGGAGGGGAGGGTGGGCCGGCATTCGCTACACTTTCCTGTTTGAGAGCATCCCAGCAGCAAATCAGTAGTTCTAGGAGCCAAGATCTATTTCCCAAGTTCCAGTTCAGAGGCCACAGGATCCCGGGACCACCAGGACAATTTCCAGGTCCCCAATTCTTTGAGTATGTTTTAGGATGCCCTTCTACTTTTCCTGCTTCAGCTTTTTTTTTTTTTTTTGCGGAGGCAATTGGGGTTAAGTGACTTGCCTAGGGTCACACAGCTAGGAAATGTTAAGTGTCTGAAGCCAGATTTGAATTCATATCCTCCTGACTTCAGGGCTGGTGCTCTATCCACTGTGCCACCTAGCTGCCCCTCCTGCTTCAGCTTTAATGTCATTAAAATGGGGAGGAGTATTATGAGATGGAAGTCACCCCAGAAGGCAGTGGGAATTTGTCCAGACTCCTTCTCCAGCTGGCTCCCAGAGCCACTCTCATTGAAGACAGCAATCCCATTCACCTAACACTTCTTAGCTTCCTAGAAACTTTCTACAAAGCGACCCTGTGAGGTAGGGCACGAAAGCATTATTGTGCCCACTATTCAGAGGAAGAAACAGGTTCAGAGATCATGATATAATAATAATAATAATAATAATAATAATAATAATAATAATAATAATAAAAACCCTTATCATTTTTGTTATTCAACTCCTTTCCTATCCATGGGCTTGTAATAGGTTATAATATGACTAGAGGGTCAACTGGGCAGAGGCTAGCCCCATTTTACGGGGGAAATTCTGAGACTCAGAGAATTATTGTGCATGAAGAAAAGCCTCCCCTTTCTACAATCCTGTATGGTTTCCATGATGCTTTCTTCACAAGAGCCCTCTGACGTAGCTAGTACACGGATTATCAGCTCCATTTTGCAGATGAGAAAACTGAAGGCTAGAGAGGTCCAAAGGACCTATGGGGAGTGAATGTCCGAGGAATTGAGCCGTTCTCCTGACGCCAAGTTCCGTCCTTTTTCCACTATATACTATGCTGTTGTCAGTCATACTTAATCGGTATAGACAGTGAGTCCTTCGGGAAATCAGAGAAAAGGGAACTCATTGTGGGTTTTAGAAAGTATTCCCAGAGGACGTAGAATGTAAGCTTGGATTTGAAGGATGGAAAAGGAAAAGGAAGCAATAGGAACAGAGATAGTGAGAGGGGGTGCATGTGCATGTGTGTGCACATGTGTGAGCATATAGGTATTCTCAAGTGTGCATGTGTGAGAGCATGCATGTATTTTCACATGTATGTTTGCATGAGTGTGTGATGGGTACAATGTATTTTTATGGGTGCATGTGTGCTTAAGTTTGTGCATATGTATATGCACGCAGGTGTCCTTGCATGAGTGTGCACATGTGTGAACATACATGCACTTGCATGTGTTTGCATGAATGTGTGCATGCGTGCAACATGTTCTTATGGGTGCACTGTGCTCACACGAGTGTGGGCATGCAAGCAAAGCAATCATATGTGCGCATGAGTGTGTGCATGCGCACATATGTGCACATGGGTATGCACATATGTGAACACACATTCTCATGTGCGTTTGCATGAGTGGGTGCATGTGTGCAGTGTATTCTTATGGGTGCACTGTGTTTGCATGAGTGTGGGCATGTGTACAATGTATTCTTATGCATGCATATTTGTTTGCAGTGTATGTATGTGTTTATATGTGCACATGTATTCATAGCTGTGCATTTGTGTTTGCACGAGTATGTGCATTGCATATGTGCATGCATGCTTGCACTACTGTGTGGTGTGAACATGCATGCATTCTCATATGTGTGCTTGCATGCATGCACACGTGTGAGCACACATGTAACCTAGCGTGTTTGAATGAGTGTATGCATTCTTATGTGTGCATGTGTTTATATGCGCAATGTAGTCTTATGTGTGCATTCGTGTTTGCATGAGCATGCACACGTGAACATGCATGCATTCTCATATGTGTGCTTGCATGAGTGTGTGCATATCTGCAATGTATTCTTATGGGTTCATTGTGTTTGCATGAGTGTGTGCATGTGTGTTTGCCTGACAGCATGCAAATTGTGCATGTGCACATGCACTCTTGTGTCCCTGTCTTTGCATGTATGTGATTATGCATGTATTCTCATGCGTGCACGTGCATTTGCATGACAGCATGTGTATATGCATTCTTATGTGTTTTCATGAGTGTGCACATGTGTGAGCATGCATGTATCCACGTGTTTGCACAAGTGCACATTGTGCAGTGTATTGTTATGGGTGTGTGCATGTTTGCATGTGCATGCACATGTTTATATGTGCACCTGTATTCTTACATGTGCATTTGTGTTTGCATGAGTGTGTGCTTCTGCAATATGCATACATGCGTACACGAGTGTGCACATGTATGAACATGCATGCATCCTCGTGTGTTTTTTGCATGAATACGTGCGTGTGTTTGTGTGACAGTGTGTGCGTGTGTGCACATGTATTCTTGTGTGTGCAAATGTGTGAGCACATGTGTATTTCCATGTGTGTGCATTGAGGACTTGGAGGGTAAGCCCTGGGGAGAGGAGTGTTGGCTGGGCAGCTTGGCTGTAGAGGCTTTGGAAAGCAGGTGGAAGCACTTTGGACTTAAAGTCATTGGGAGCCATTATAGGATCTTGAGCAGAGGAGCGGTAGGATGAAGACGAGGGTTACAGAGATGACCATGTCAAGAGGAGGGGCAGCAGCAAAAGCGGGGAGGTCCCGGGAAGAGACGTGGCCCCAAATCTGTGAGGTCAGAAGGGGGTGGATGAGACCCCGCCCTCTCAGGCTGGGCCCGCCCTCAGGGGCGGGGTCTCATTCCCTCTGGCCCTGGCTCCTTGCAGATGACTTTGAATGCCAGTCCTGCCCCCAGAACGAGTGGTCCAATGAAGGGGACACGCACTGCTTTGAGAGGCACCTGCGCTTCCTGGAGTGGCAGGAGCCGGCCACCATCCTGGTCGCCATGCTCGCCAGCCTCGGCTTTCTCAGCACCCTGGGCATCCTGGCCATTTTCTGCGCGCACTTCCGGACGCCCGTGGTGCGCTCCGCGGGGGGCCGCATGTGCTTCGTCATGCTGACGCCCCTGCTGGTGGCCTTCGGCGCGGTGCCCCTGTACGTGGGGCGGCCCACCGTCCCGGCCTGCCTCTGTCGCCAGGTCCTCTTCACCCTGTGCTTCACGGTCTGCATCGCCTGCATCACCGTCCGCTCCTTCCAGATCGTCTGCGTCTTCAAGATGGCGCGCCGGCTGCCTCGCGCCTACGGCTACTGGGTCAGGTACGAGGGGCCCTACGTCTGTGTGGGGCTGATCACGCTGCTCAAGGTGGCCGTGGTGACCGCCAACATCACGGTCATCCCCACCAGCCTCACGGTCCGCTACGACCCCGACGACGCTCGGGTCATGATTCTCAGCTGCAACGGCAACTACAGCCGGGCCCTGCTGCTCAACACCAGCCTGGATCTGGTGCTGGCCGTGTTGGGCTTCGGCTTCGCCTACACGGGCAAGGAGCTGCCCACGAACTACAACGAAGCCAAGTTCATCACGCTCAGCATGACCTTCTACTTCATCTCCTCTGTCTTCCTCTGCACCTTCATGTCCGTCTACCAGGGGGTTCTGGTCACCGTCTTTGACATGGCCGTCACGGTGATCAACTTGCTGGGCATCAGCGTGGGGTACTTCGGCCCCAAGTGCTACACGATCCTCTTTCACCCGGAGCGCAACACGTTGGCCTACTTCAACAGCGTGATCCAGGGCTACACCATGAGGAAGGAGTAGTGGTGGTGGGGGGGGCGGGGGCAGAGGGGGCAGGAAGTGCCGCAAGAGCCCAGGGACGGAGACGGAGTCTGTGCTCTGTCCTCCGGGATAGGAGTGACCTCATCTTCCGTTCCCTCTCAAACCTGATTCTCCCTCCCCAAGCTTCATCAAAATCATCCTCTTCTGCACTAATGCTTCCGTTCTCCCAAGTAGTCTCAGAGGAATAGTCCAGGCTGCTTTGGTGCTAGTGAGTTCCCTTTCACTGGAGGTCTTCGAGTGGAAACTGGTTGGCCATGGATGTCATAGAGAAGACTCCATAGCTGTCCATGGTCCTTAAATGGCATAGGGAAAAGTCCCATTCTCATAAGGGCTGGCTTAAGTGATGGAGAAAAGTCCCATTTTCATAAGGACTGGCTTAAAGTGACATAAAGTACATTCTTATAAGGGCTGGCTTAAATGATGGAGAAAAGTCCCATTCTCATAAGGGCTGGTTTAAGTGATGGAGAAAAGTCCCATTCTCATAAGGACTGGCTTAAATGATGGAGAAAAGTCCCATTCTCATAAGGGCTGGCTTAAGTGATGGAGAAAAGTCCCATTCTCATAAGGACTGGCTTAAAGTGACATAGAGAAAAGTACATTCTTATAAGGGCTGGCTTAAATGATGGAGAAAAATCCCATTCTCATAAGGACTGGCTTAAATGATGGAGAAAAGTCCCATTCTCATAAGGGCTGGCTTAAATGATGGAGAAAAGTCCCATTCTCATGAGGGCTGGCTTAAAGTGACATAGAGAAAAGTCCCATTCTCATAAGGGCTGGCTTAAAGTGACATAGAGAAAAGTCCCATTCTCATAAGGACTGGCTTAAATGATGGAGAAAAGTCCCATTCTCATAAGGGCTGGCTT
>JAJPUD010001961.1:56239-83430 GCA_023553655.1 Myrmecobius fasciatus
CATTCTCATAAGGGCTGGCTTAAATGATGGAGAAAAGTCCCATTCTCTTAAGGGCTGGCTTAAGTGACATAGAGAGAAATACTATTCTCATAAGAATTGGCCTAAATGATGGAGAAAATTACCATTCTCATAAGGGATGGCCTAGATCAACTTTGAAGTTTGAGGACTTTGGGCCTCTTTGGGATTTTTACTTAAATGAGGCTCACTAAGCTGCCAGCTGGTGATGATGGTGGGCAATGACAACTTTATATTTAACCAAATTTGTGAGGTTCTTTAAATGACTTAGTCATAGGTTTCATAGGAGTTAGAGCTAAAAGGAACCTAATCCAACTTCCACATTTTACAGGTGGGGAATCTTTCACTTCTGCTTTTCATCAAAGCTTCCCAGATGTGTTCTGTAGTTAAGGGTATTCCACATTTTACAGGTAGGGAATCTTTCACTTCTGTTTTTCATCAAGGCTTCCCAGGTGTGTATTGTAGTTAAGGGTATTCCACAATTTGCAGGTGGGGAATCTTTCACTTCTGCTTTTCATCAAGGCTTCCCAGGTGTGTATTGTAGTTAAGGGTATGCCTGTAAATGTTTAATTAACTGGCTCCCTAAAACAAGCAAACAAACATGCACGTGACATACTTTTAAATTTTAATATATGTTGTTAACATTTTCTCCATCATTTTAAATTTAGAAAATCAACAAAACAATAACTCAGACCTTAGTTTGTAGCTTGCTGAGGTGTAAATGGTCACATTAAAAATTTAATAATCAGCTCTCTCAAGCCAGTAGAAGCAGATTCTAGGACATCTTTCTTTGTAGTCAAAAAGATCAAATGTGATAATTAGTGTAAAGTACTTTGCAAATCTTAAAAGTACTCTTTAAATGCTAGCTCTTGTTGTTGTTTTATTATAAAGGTGGAAAAGCCTGTAGAGTTTTCTTTGTTAACTTGTATATTGTCTTCTCTCCCAAACTTCTAGAGGGTGGAAGTCTTGTCTTTTTTTAAAAGAGTGACTTGTACAGTCCTGATCTTGAAAAAGACATGTAATAAATGCTTGTCAAATAGACCTTTGTTTATCCTGTTGTTTAAGCTCTCTTTGGGTAAAGAAGGGATCAAAAACATCCTTTTTGGCTTAATGCCATCTTGGCTTTTGATTGGATCACATTGAATGTGAACAGGGCCTGTATACCTTCTCAAATCAATCAAAGTCAGTCAGTGAGAAAAATGGGTCATGCCCTAAGCAATTTGTATAAAAGGGAAAAGCTATCTCAGGATGGGAGAGTGGAAAAAAGATTCTCAGTGCCTGAATTTGAGGAGTTAGAACAAACGGAAGAAAGCTGGGATAAAGATGCAACAGAGAAGAGAGGAGAGGAGTACCCCCATTAAAGGAAGTCCCAAGGAAATCTCTTTCTTCTACATGGCTTCCCAGTTCCTGCTTATATGCAGGAATATTTGCTGCTTCATTACTCATAAACTTTAAATAAATTGGATTTTACCTCAGCTATGAAGAAGTCAGGGGATAAATAAAAATAGATATAGATATAGGGTTAGGCAGAAAACCCAACTCTAATCTAAGTAATAGGAATTTTCCTAATGGGTCTCAGAGCAGTTGCGATTGAGTTTAGATTTTTTTCATTTAAAATCAATTCCCCAAAGGCAACCAGGAGGGGATTAAGAGGACCTTAAGAGCCCTCTAAACTTAAAATGAGCCAATTATTGTAATCAACAGTTATAATTGGAAGGGATTCTCTCTCTTGTAGTTCTTTTAAATGTAGAATTGAAAAACAGAAAGTTGCTTCTCAGGTCTAGCTTGAGTCTCACTTGCTATTATAGAAATGAATTTCCTCCTCTTTTTGTTTTTCTCAGAGGCTGAGGACAGTTAACTGATCTAAGAAGTGTGTGAGTATGTGGCTCTTAGGAGATTGGTTTCTGCCCTTGTCCTTCCTTTGGACCACTTTCATTATTCTCCCCAAGTCTCCCCCTGTTGGGAGTCCAGAGGAACTGTCCAGAGGAAATTCTAAGAATTGTTAATTAGTCTTGTGACTATCTTTCTCAAAAGCTGTGGTCCTCAGAGGGACATAGAAGCCATGGGTAGTTATACTGGCTATTGGAAGGAAAGCATAATAGTAGACATCAGATAATCCAGAAGACATTACCTGTCTGGCCTGGCCTGAAAGGAGCACCAGATTTTTATCCTTCCTGACTTGGACTAACATTGAGGGGAGGTAGCATTTCCTAGGTATATCTTGGGTACAGGTCACCCTTGAAAGCTCTGGCCTATAACTGAGAGATTCCCAGGAAAATTAACAATAGCAACGACCATAATTATCACAGTGGCAATAATGAATCATCATTTGAGATGCTTCAAAGATTTGTGATTTCACTGTAAGTATCCCTTCCTCAGAAGTCCTACTTCATAACACAAATCCCTCTCCCTACATCTTGGTGACAGAAGCTTCATAAAATCAAGTCAACAAGCATTTATTAAATACTATATTTCAGTCACTGTACTAAGGAACGGGAATAAAAATACAATTGGAAAGATAGTCTCTGCCCTTAAGAAGCTTATATACATACAAGGATTTCTAGGGATAGAAATTCTAGGGATAAAACATCAGAAACAACAGTCCCTGCCCTCAAGGAGTTTATATTTCAATGGGAAAGACAACACATAAAAAATATCATGGTTAAAGAAGGTGTCACTCTGTGGTCCGGCTCCTCTGTGCTTAGAAGAATGGCCCTAGGTCCACAAACTCTTTCCAGTTGGACAAAAACCTCTTAGACTTTGTGATCCAATGGTGTAGTTCTTGAGAAACCAGAGTCATCTCCACAGCCCACTGAAGTATCAAGAGAGCGTTTTAGTGGAACAATTAAAAATAAAACTAACAGCTCACATTTGTAGAGTTACTTAGGGTTTTCAAAGCATTTTTATAAACTTTATCTCATGCTGATCCCCATAACAAGCCTGTGAAGTAAATATCACAGAGTCACAGACTTTGAGAGTTGGTAGGACATGTTTAACATTGGATTGCTTGCTGTCTTGGGAGGATGAAGAGGGGAGAAAGGGAGAAAATTTTGGAACACAAGGTTTTGCAAAGGTGAATGTTGAAAACTATCTTTGCAGGAATTTGAAAAAATAAAATACTATTAAAAATTTAAAAAAGAGGCAGAGACCTCAATGGTTATGTAATTCAACTCACAGTTGAAAAAGAATTCCCATTATACTACAGCCTAACATGTGGCCATCCAACCTCTGCTTGGACATCTCTAAGGAGGGGGAACCCATCACCTCTGGAGGAAGTACATTAGACTCAAGGCAGCTAGGTGGTGCTGAAGCTGGCTAAATCACTTAATCTTTGCCTGCCTTGGTTTCCTCACCTATAAAATGGGGATAATAACAGCACCTACTTCCCAAGGTTGCTGTGCAGATCAAAGGCAATATTGATAAAGTGTTTAGCACAGGACCTGGAATATTGTGGGTGCTATACAAATTCTTAGTGTCCTTCTCTTTTGGACAGTTCTAATCATTAGAAAGATTTTCCTGATATCAGTCTACTTTGGTCTTTTAGCAACTGGCACCCATTGTTACTGGCTCAGCTCTCCCAGGTCCACATGGCAGCCTTTCAGATATTTAAACAAATCTATCATGCTTCCCTTGAGTCTTCTCTAGGTTAAATTATCCCTAATTCCTTCAATCGATCCTTAGATGACCCCACTGGCTGACCTCCTCTGGACATTTAAGAAGCTCCTGCCTTCTTAAACTTTTTCCACACATGATCCCTTTTCACCCAAAACATTTCTACATGATCCCAGGTGTTTATGGGTATTTAAATAGGTATACAAGTAAAAAATTTACTCATAATAAATCATAATTTTGCAACCCCCAATTTTAGTTATGAGACCCCATATAGGGTCATGAACCCACAGTTCAAGAAGCGGGGATCTAACTTATCAGTGACCTTCTAAGCCATGACATCCAGAATGGAACACAGCACTTCATACAAAATCTGACAAGGGCAGAGTAGAATGGAGCTATTACCTCTCCATTCTTGGCATCAATGCCAAGGGAGCTTGCAGGGCATGAAAATTCTCAGATCTTTTGAGATCTCAGTGTGCCTCTGCCACCTGTGCTTCTAAAATAGATAGTTGGATTCTTTTATCCCTTTTACACAGATAGAAATGGAGTCCCAGGTGAAGAGAAAGATAATATTCTGCAAAAATTACATGGCAATAATAACAATATGATAACTATTATAAATAAGAAATTGAATCCACTTGCAGAATGATCCACTAAACACAAAACATAAAAAAATTGGTAGGACAGCAGCTTGCACTTAAGGTCTATCTCCATTTGAAAAGAATGAGAATGAGGGTGATGGCAGCAAAATAATAGTAATGAAATAACAATAACAGTCATAATAAGAAGTCACTAATTTACCATCTACAGAGCACTTCCCAAAGTGGATGCCCTCATCACTGTCCTGGGCACAGGAAATTAAAAGATGTCTTTAAAAGAATAGCTTTTCAAAGCATTCTTCTCAAATTGTCCCCAAGAGCTCTGGGTTGGAGTTTGGGGGTGAAGAACTGGTTTCTTTTTCCAGCTGCTGCTGTTTCTTACCCACAATCATTGTCTCCTTGAACTTCCAAGGAGAATGTTGTTGGAATCTAAAAATGGAAGCCCATGCCCTTGGGCAATGGCCTTGTAGGAAACATCTAAATGAAAGGAGGGAGCAGAGCCTTCCATATGGGGATGTTGGTACAGACACTCACCAAATATGGAGCCAGATGACTCAGGTTTGAATCCCAGCTCTTTTACTCAGTATTTATATGAGTTTGGGCAAGTTTGGGTAAGTCTCTTCTCATAAGGGACTCAGTTTCCTCATCTCTAAAGTGATGGATGGAGTTTAGCCTGGATATCTTTCCAGCTTTAAATGTATAATCTTACTATTTTATGATCCAGCTTGTGAGACACAAGTTTCTCCTCCCTTGGTCTTGGTTTCCTCCTCAGTAAAACAAGGGGATGGGCTAAGTATAATCTGTGGGATCTTCCATTCCTACATCCTAAATTGCTGATCAAATCTGCTGAGCCTTCAATGTTCCTATTGCATATTCATCATCATGGATTTCTCTAAGCCTTTAGTAAAGTGTTTTACCTTTTTTGGCCTGCCCTCCATCTTGGAACAAACAAGTCCATGAGACTTCATCATGAGTCATTTTACCAATGACTACAGACAGGCACTATCCTCCCCACAAATATGCTTAATCCAAAAGTAATTTGTTCCACTTTGAAAGGAATACAAATTACTGCGGGAATCCACTTGAGGACTCCAGAGAGAGCCTAGGAACACATTGTGAAGGCTAGTGGCTCAACCACTGGGACTCAGTTTCCTTATTTGTCAACCTTAATTCAATCTAAACCACCAAGCATTCACCAAGCGTCAACTAAATGTTTGTATCATGAAAGAAGCTGGGGATATAACAACATAGATGAGAAAGGAGATTATACCCTATTGGGGGAAACAGCATGTACAGAGATAGATAACCCAAAATATACAGAAGTACACATACAGTAAACGTTTTGGGAGGGACAGTTGAGTAAGGGGCGCTAATATTTAGGAGGAATCAGGAAAGGTCTCCTGGAACAGGTCACACTGAGCCTTGAAAGCAATTAAGGATTTCATGATGTAAAGGTGAGAAGAGGGAGACTATAATCATGTGACTTCTTACATCCTTTCTATCTCTAAATCCTCAGGACTTCTGTTGTGGGGATCAAGTCTATCATCTATGGAAAATAATTTAAAAGCCTAAAAACCTGATTGAAATGTGAAATGGTATTATTATTATTAATTATGGCTATTGTTGTTCCTTGACTCCCAAAGCTCTGATTCACCTCCATCTTTAATACTTTGAACTCAAACTCAGGCCTATAGGATAAATCAAAAGTAGGAAAGAACATGGTGAGCTGAGTTGCTTAGAAAAGTCTTCCTGGGAGGCAGCTAGGTGGTACAGTGGCTAGAGCCTCAGCCTGAAGTCAAGAGGACCTGAGTTCAAATCTGGTCTCAGACACTTAACACTTCCTGGCTGTGTGACCCTGGGCAAGTCACTTAACCCCAATTGCCTCAGCAAAAAAAAAGTCTTTCTGGGGGGAGAAGAAGAGCATACATTTTTAGAACTAGAGAAGACCCCAGAGCCATGTAGCCTAATCTATACCCAAAAGGAATTCCCTCTGTAACATCTTTGACAATGAGTCATCCAGCCTCTGCTTAAGACCTCCAAGAATGGGACTCCTGACCTTTCCAGGCCATCCATTTCACTTTGTAGCTCTCTTCTTGACCAATTTTTCTCGACATTTTAGCCTCAGTTTACCTTTTTGCCATTTTTACCCATTGCTTGCACTCATTCAGCCCTCTGAGATCAAGAATGATTTCTTCCTCCATATGATGACCCTTCACATTGGCTCCCTCTTAACTCTAGGAATCAAATAGAAAAATCATCTATTTGGCTTTTTATACTCTTTGTTACACAGCCCCTTCCCACCTCTCCAGTCTTCTTAGACCTTACATGCCCTCCACATCCTCTGTGATCTTTGACCTCTTGGATGTTCCTCGAAAACTCCATCTGATCTTTTTCTTTGGCTTTCCTCCACCAGAATTCTGTCCCTTTCCATCTCTCCCTTCTGTCTTCCCTCCCATCTCAGCTAACGACCCATCTGCTTCAAGAACTCTTCTCCAGTCCTCATTAATCTCAGCATCTTCCCTCTAGACCTGCCCCTTTGCTTGTTTACAAAATATTATTTCCCCCATTTGACTGAATTCTGGGAGAATTGTCATTGTTTGCTTTTCTTTGTATCCAGAGTGCTGAGCACAATGCCTGGAAAATAGTAGACACTCAATAAATACTAGTAGGAAGTTTGTGTGATGGGAAGAGAAGTAGGTACCATGTCTTTATTGAGCTTTCTCCAAGATGTGTGTGTGTTTGTGTGTGTGTGTGTGTGTGTGTGTGTGTGTGTGTGTGTGTGTGTTCAGTCATGCTTGAGCCCATTTGGAGTTTTCTTGGCAAAAATACTGTAAGTTTGCCATTTCCTGTTCCAGCTCATTTTACAGATGAAGAAATGGAGGCAAAGTTAAGTGACTTGTCCAGGGTCACTCAGTTGCTAAGTATTTGAAGTTGGATTTGAACTCAGATTCTCCAGTCCCAGTGGTCTCCACTGATCCAATATACCCAATTTCTTTATCTAATTCTCAGACCACATAGGTACAAGACTTTCCTTTCAATGCTACTATCAATGCCCTTCTTAGAGCAGAGCATGATGCTCCAGAGAGGTCGGATGAGGCAGAGGACAGGGGGACTTCCTCTTCCTCATTCTGGATGTCTATGGTCCATTTAATGGGGCCCAAATTTACACTAATATTTTGACCAAAAATCTGGAGCTTAAAAATGACCTTAGAGATCATATGGTCCAACCCTCTCATTTTAAAGATAAAGAAATTGCTGCTCGGAAGGTCAGTTACTCAACAAGCAGGCTTTGAACCCTAAGTGCTGAGCGAGAGCAGCTCTGTGGTACAGTGGATAGAGCACTGGGCTTGGAATCAGGAAGATGCATCTTTGTGAATTCAGACACTTGCCAGCTGTGTGACCTTGGGTAAGTCACAAACCTTGTTTGCCTCAGTTAAGGCAAAGGTGGTGAAGGAGGACATGACAAACCACTCGAGTATCTTTGCCAAGAAAATATCAAATGGAATCACAGAGGAAGATAACTGAAAAATGATTGAACAACAAAAATCTACCAAGCACAGGGAGGTGATGATGGAGACTCCTCCCTCCCCGCCACACATAGAGAGACAGACAGGGAGACACAGAAAGAGACAAAGACAGAGACACAGAAACAGGGAGACAGCCAGGGAAGCAAAGGCAGAGACACAGAAACAGAGAAAGACAGGGAGACACACAGAGAGAACAAAGACAGACAGAGACACAGAATCAGACAGACAGACAGGGAGACACACAGAAAAAGACCAGACAGAGACAGGGAGATACACAGCGAGAGACAAAGATAGACAGAGACACAGAAAGAGAGAGAGACTGGGAGACACAGAGAGAGAGACAAAAGACAGACAGAGACATAGAAACAGAGAAAGACAGGGAGAAACACAGAGAGAGACAAAGATAGACAGAAACACAGAAACAGAGAGACACACACAGAGACGAAGACAGAGACACAGAAACAGAGACAGAACACACTTCCCTATATAGAGGCTTGTGGCTAAGTCTAGGGAGTAATAGATTCTCTTTTATCCTTCCCTAATTGCATGGCCAGCTCCTTTAAGGCAAATGTAAAAAAATAAATAAGAATGCAATGAAGATCAGCTCAACTTTATCTGGAGATAAAATTCAAGCTTCAAGGGTAAGATACCAGCTAGCAAGTTGTGATGGCAGACGGGGAAGGGCAGGAGGTAGAGTGGGCATAAATTCACCAGGTGCCTGTAGCCCCCACATCCAGGGGGACCAACAGTGTTCTGTTCCGGCATAGCATCCCTTAAGCTGGCCAGTGAGCCAGAGAAGGCTGTTGGAGGCTCATATCAGTTTGGGGGAAGCTGTCCTTCACCTGGCCGTTGGCTGCAGCCCCAGCCTCTCTTCTCAGCGGAGTTCCAAAATTCCCAGGTTCCTCCCCCATCCTCATAGCTTTTGCCTCCCATCGTCCTTCAGTGCTTGCTGCCAGCTGGGAAAAATTATACTTCCTATTAGCTCCCTTGCCTGGAAGGGGCCAGTGTAGGGTCATAGATTAAGGACTGGGAAGGACCTCAGGACTTAACTATCTTATTTTATAGAAAAGGACCAAGGTGAAGAGGAGGGGCATAATTTGTTCAAGCTCACACAGGTCGTCAGAAGCAGAGTAGGAATTAAAATACTCGTTTTCTGACCCCTAAACCATCATCCAAGGACCTGGGACTTCAGTTGGGCTTGGGAGTAGAGAGCTGAGGGGAGCAAGGCGTTCCAGATGGGGAAGTGGGCCAAACCTGCTGAGCTTCCTTTAATAATAAAATACAGATCCATCATCACGCATTTCTCTGAACTCTTATTGAATTGATTTATGCTTTTGGCCTGAACTCCATCTTGTGGTAACAAGATCCATAAGGTTATTCCCCATAGTCTGAGGTGGGACTTCCTCTTCCTTACCTCCTAAGAGTTTTGTGGGGGCTCCCCAATCCGGATATCCTGGAGTCTGGTGAGGAGTCCTTATTCCAGGTAACATCTCATAGGACTCAGAGCCTAATACTTAGGGATAGGGGACTTGGATTCAAATTTTGTCTTAAATACTTAGTATCTGGGAGATCATAGGCAAATCACTCGCCCCCTCAGAGTCTTGGATCTCTCTGCTGTAAAATGGAAGTAATGATACTCCATGACAAATAGGATTATGGGGAAAAAAGCATTTTGTAAACCTTAAAACAATATAAAAAAATATGGTTTCTTTTTACATCTCACAATTTCATTGATATCTTTCCTTTTTTTACATCACCTTCATTCCTCCTCTCTCCCTTCCCTCAGCAAAGCATTTCTTTTAACAAAGAATAAAAAAAGGAGGGGGGGTGGAAAGCATTTCAACCAACTGCACCATCCAAGTCTGATAGTATTTGCAAGGCATATAGTTGACATGCATCCTTAATTTGGTGAGAGCAGCTTTCAAGTGATTCGGGGGGAAACCGTCCAAAGCTCTCTCCTGCAGTCTTTCCTTTTTTCTCTACTTTCTTTCACTAATGACTTTATCAGTGCCCATGGATTCAATGGCCTTTCTCTTTTTTCAAATTTTTTTAATTAAAACTTTTTATTTGCAAAACATATGCTGGGTAATTTTTCAACATTGACCCTTGCAAAGCTTTCTGTTCCAAATTTTTCTCTCCTTCCCTCCATCCCTCCCCTAGATGGCAGGAAGTCCAATACATGTTAACTATATTAAAATATATGACAAATCCAATATATGTATACATACTTATACAGTTATCTTGCTATACAAGAAAAATCAGATTTATGAGAAAAAAAACCGAGAAGGAAAACAAAATGCAAGCAAAACATCAACAGAAAGCATGAAAATGCTGTGTTGTGGTCCACTCTCAGATCCCATGGTCTTCTCCCTGGGTGTGTATGGCTTTCTTCATCACTGAACAATTGGAACTGGTTTGAATCATCTCATTGTTGAAGAAAGCCATGTCTCAATGGCCTTTCTTTAACCTTGAGTTATGAACCACTCATTGGATATTTCAAACTGAATATTCCATAGGCATCTCAAACCCAACATGTCCAGAACGCATAATCTTTCCCTCTCAAACTTACCTTCTTATAAACTTCCCTTTTCTGAGCAGCTAGATGGCACAGCAGAGAGAATACTGATCCTGGCATTAGGAGGACCTGAGTTCAAATCCAGCTTCAGATACTTAATACTAACTGCATGACCTTGAACAAGTCATTTAACCCCAATTGCCTTGCGAAACCCCCATAAACTTCCTTATCCTCCTTCTAAGTGTGAAACCTCAGTGACATCCTTTACTCCTCATTCTCACTTATCCTGAATGTTTAATCAGTTGCCAAATCATGTAGTTTCTAGCACTCAGTACTGGGTCTTCTACGACCCTGCCTGGCTTTTGTATTACTTTTTGTTACCAAGCCTTTCTTCCATTTTCTGCAGGTCATATGTAATAGGGCTCTTTTCTGACACCTTTGAGATTGCTTCCCTTTTTGTCTTCAAATTCTTATCTCTCATATCTTCCCATCCCTTTGGGTTGATTTACCCTTTATATGTTAGACCATGGGTTTTGTTCCTTCCTTTCTTTTTTTCTCTTTTGTTGTTGATATTGTGTTCTTTTTTCAGTTGTGTGTGACTCTCCATGATGCCATTTGGGGTTTTCTTGACAAATATACTAGAGTGGTTTGTATTTCCTTCTGCAATTTTTTTTTACAGACCAGGAAAATGAGGCAAACAGGGTTAAGTGACTTGCCCATTATTAGGTATCAGAAGCTAGATTTGAATTCAGATCTTTCTGATTCCAGATCTGGTGCTTTGCCCACTGTGCTACTGCTCCTACCACCTATTTTCAGGCCCTTATTATCTCTTCCCCAGATGATTGAAGCAGTCTCCTAGTTGCTCTTCTTGCTTCAGGTCTCTTCCCATTCTACCATTGACTATACAACCTTCCTAAAGAACAGATCTGGCCACATCACCCCATGCTCCTTCCACTCAGTAAACTCTAGTGGCTCCCTTTTACCTCCAAGGTCAACTAAGAAAGTCCTCTGTTTGTCATTTAAAGCCCTTCACCACCTTCATCAGCCCAGTCCCTCAATCTAGTGCCTTCTCTGTGTTACTTCCAAATTTAATTTTGTTTGTATATAGTTATTTGTATTTTTAAGCTCCTGATCTTTCTTCCTATCACTTAACACAGTAGCTGGCACATAATAAATGTTTATTGACTGACTGACTGATACACTCCCCTCTACTCACTCTACAATCTAGTCATTTTGCCTTACTTATCTTTCCTTAGACATGGCACCCTATCTCCCATCTCCCAATGCTCTTCCTCTTCACCTTTGCCTTCAGCACTTGGTTTAAGCATCATCTTCAAAAAAAGGGCTTTCCTAGCCCCCAAGAGGACAATACCTTTAATATTATTTTGTATCTACTTATTATTTCTATCTTGAATATTTATATACAATTCTCTTTGAGACCAAAGATTATCTCCAGTGCCCACAATAGTGCCAGGGACACAGTAAACCTAGTAAATATTTACATAATCAGTGTTCATAGAGTGAGTGATTGGACCCATGGACTAACATACAAAGGGTAAATCAACCCAAAGGGATGGGAAGATCTGAGGAATAGTAACTTGAAGACAAAAAGGAAAGCAATCTCAAAGAATTCTGTAGAGATCGGTGTGATTGCCTTATTATATATGATCTGCAGAAAATGGAAGAAAGGCTTGGTAACAAAAAGTAATACAAAAGCTGGGCAGGGTTGTAGAAGAAGACCCAGTGCTAAAATTTAGAAGGACAATATATCATGGTGAATAAAGGTAGAGTCTTTTTCTGCTTCTTTCTTTCTTTCTTTCTTTCTTTCTTTCTTTCTTTCTTTCTTTCTTTCTTTCTTTCTTTCTTTCTTTCTTTCTTTCTTTCTTTTTTTTTTAACAAGGAGAATGACCTTTACGACCAACAAATCTTAAAAAAAGCTAATTGGGAGTGGATGCCTAAGATAAACAAGGAGATCCTGTTAGTTGAGATTTTTCTCTCAAATTATTCTGAATGAATTCAATTCACTTGACCCAGGTGAATTACTTCCTTGGGTGTCGAGAAAATGGATGGCCATGATTGTGAGCCATAGTGTTCACGAAATGTTGAGAGAATGGGAGAAGTACCATGGACTTAGAAATGGGCAAATGTTTCCCTAGGATTCAGAAGGGTGGAGGAACATTGAGTTTGACATGTCTCTCATGAGGTGATGTCTTCCTGTGTTCAAAATTAGCCATGTGATCCTGGGCAAGCCACTTAATGCTATTTACCCATCTGTAAAATAAATTGAAGAAGGAAATGACAAACTGCTCCATCATCTTTGCCAAGAAAATCCCAAATGAGATCACAAAGGGTAATTTAGAAATAACTAAACAACAACAAACTATACTATGCATAGATGAATATAAGGCTAATTTTAAAAAATATGTTTTATTTGCTTTAATCAGTCAAAATCTGCCTTCTTATTCTCTCTACTAAATGAGGACCCATGGGAAAAAGCCATTATTAAATATACTGTGTAGTCATTCAAAACAAATTCACACATTGGCTATGTCTCTGATTCCTCTCTCTGATTTGTCTCTTTCTGCATCTTGAGTTTTACATCTCTCTATCAGGAGACAGGTTGCAACTTTCATAGTCTTCTGGAATTTTCCAAAGAAATCAATACGATACTATTCCATTACATTTATACCATAACTTGTTCATCCATTCCCCAACTGATGGGCACCCCTTCAGATTCTCATTCTTTTCTCATTCCTATAGTTCAAAAAGAACTGAAATATTTTTGTGCATTCTTAGTGTTCATTTTGTTTAGAACTAATCCCTCCCTTCATCTCCCCCCTATCAAACTTCCTCTCCCCCATTCTTCTCTTTTCTGTTTCTTTACTAGCGAAAATTTTCTACCCAATCTTGTGCATGTGTGTGTGTGTGTGTGTGTGTGTGTGTGTGTGTGTGTGTTCTTCCTTCTTCTGACCAGTTAAGATGAGTGAAATTCAAGAGTCAGTTACTTCCCTATCTCCTCCTTCTTTGGATGGATATTTACTTGTACATCCTGATTATGTGAGGTTATTATTTTTTTTAACTTTTTTTTCCTTCCTCATCCCACCCAATCCTCTCCCTTCTCCCCTCATGAAGTGTCTTCCTCTTCCTTTCTCTTTCTTAAGATCATCAAGAAAACAGAACCATTTCCAGGCCTTGTCTAATCGGACTCCCTCTATGACCCTTGATGATGATAGACTTCCAAATGGACACATTATCATCTCCCCATATTTGAATCAAAGAAGTTTATCCTTTTTTTAGCCCTTTATAATTGTTCCTTCAAGTTTACCTTTTAATGTTTCTCTCCACTCCTGTGTTAGAACTTCAAAGTTCCCACAAAGCTCTGTTCTTTTTATCAGGAATCCTTGGAAGTGCTCTATTTCATTAAAGATCCATTTCTCCCCTTTAGCATTATTCTCAGGGTAAGCTATTCTTGCCTTTAACCTATAACTTTTACCTTCTGGAATATTACAGTCCAAGTTCTTTACTCCTTTATAGGGTGGCTGCTAAATCATGTGTGATCCTGACCAAGGCTCCTCAGTATTAGAATTCTTCCAGCTGTGTATAGTATTTTTTCTCTGATTTGAAAACTCTGGATTTTAGCTCTGATGCTCCTGGGAGTTTTCATTTAGAGGTTTCTTTCTTTTTTTTTTTTTTACAGGGGGAGGATCTTTTTCCTTTTTTACTTTCTTCTTAGATTCTTTAAGATTTCTTGAAATGGGATATCTAGGCTCTTTATTTGGTTATGGTATTCAGATAGTGACTATGTGATAGTCCAGTGATTCTTATGTTCTCTCTCCCCCTCCCCCAATCTGTTTTCCAGGTCAATTTTTTTTTCTATGAGATACCTTTTATTTTTTTCTAATTTTTTTAGCCCTTTGACTATGTTAATATTTCTTGTTGATTCACGGATGCCAGCCCTGATTATTCCTGATGCTTTAAGTGAGACTCCACTCTGTACCTAGGGTCTAAAGCCATGCTGCCACAGCTATTAACTTTTGAATTTTCTTCTTTCTTGGTATATTGCCTAGAGATATCTACCTGGAAGGTCATCCCTATGGATCTCCTTTTCATCCCGCCCTGGATCTGTGATCCCAAACTGGGTACTGGGCAACCAAACTGCCAATTGGTGCCTTTCCTCATTGGATTGCCCCAGTATTGTCTGCAAGTGCCTTGGTATGAGTATAGCACCTCCTCTTGCATTGGAGTGGCCTCTCTGGGCATTGGACTGCTCCCATGTACTGTATTCTCAGTATCTGGACTTCTTTCTAGGTTGAATGGAACTGGATTACCCCACCAAGATTCAATCTCGTGCATTTTCTAGATCTGTTTAGAGGAGTTTTGTGATTCCTACTCTTCTGCAATCTTGGCTCCTGTATCAATACAAGGTAATTTGGTGGGTGAAGGTGCAAGCAGCTGGGAGGACGAGGAGGCAAAGGTCAGGAAAGGTGCTGGTGCTTGAATTGAGTTTTGAAGGAAGCCAGGGAAAGCAGAGGTGAGGATTCAGAGCATGTTAGGCAAGGGGGACAGCCAGGAGAAAGGGCCAGAGTCAGGACATGGAACATTTTGTGTTTGAAGAACAGCAGATAGGACCAAGACCAATCATCCTTTCTTCTCCAGACTTTGCCACCATATCTCAGCTGCCTCCTCTCTTTGTCTCTCCTGCCCCCTTCTCCCACTGGTAAGATCTTAACAAAATCTCCATTTTAGGGAAAGAGTCCAGATTTTTTGTTGATGTTCAGTTGTTTCAATCATGTCCAATTCTCTGTCATCCCACTTGGGATTTTCTGGGCAGAGATATAGAGGGTGCTTTGCCATTTCCTTCTCTGGCTCATTTTACAGATGGGGAAACTGAGGCAAACAGAGTTATATGACTTGCACAGGGTCACATACCTAGGAAGTATCTGAGGTCAGATTTGAGCTCAGGGAGTTGCTCTGTGCACTGTCACCAATCTAGCGGCCCCAAGACTAGCCATCCCTCATTCTCCAGACTTCTAATCTTAAGAGAATTACTCTGAGGGTGCTTAAAGGTTAGCAGAATTACACAGCTACTGTTTGCTAGAGATAACATTTGAATCTAGGTCTTCTTGACGTCCAAATTCTTCCCCCCATATATATGTACCTACATCATATCATACAATGAGAAGCACCTTGGCATAGTGAACAGTGAGCCAGTCTTTGTGTTAATAAGACCTAGATTCAAGCCCTGCTCCTTTAAGTTATATAAAAGTTGTCATTCTGCTTTGGTGAAGGGAGTTTTGACACTAGGAGTTCCCAGTTCTCATGAAATCACAGATCCCCAAAGTCATGCAATAAAATGTTATGATCAAGGAGAGGCAGCATGATATACTGGATAGTTGTTCCATCAATGCTAGCTATTGTTATTATTTTAATTTTTATTCCAGGGGGCAGATGATAAACTCTGTTACACTGATGGGGAGATGATGGACTCAAGATGCAGGAGACACGTTTTTGTATTTGGGCAATGTAAAAATTTGTTTCTTTTTGACTGTATGAGTTTGTTACAAGAGATTTTGGAAGTTTTGTTTTCTTTTAAATAGGGGGGATAGATTGAGGGAGAGAAAAATAAATATTTGTTAATTGAAAACCAAAAAAAAAACCCAAAAATAATCTTGCTCAAGTCACCTTTAAGACTTCTGATTTTTGGTTTTCAATTTGGTTAAAATGAGGAGATTGGATGATCTCTAAGATCCTCTCTCACTTCTCACTTTCTGCAGTACATGGTTCTGTATGTGCATGGTTCTGATGATAGTGACATTTTTCCCCCAGTGTTTTCAGAGGGAGAGCTTAGAGATCACTCTTTCTCCCTCCCTTCTTCTCTCTCCCCCTCTTTTCTCTGTTTCTGTCTCTATCTCTCTGTCTCCTTTCTCTCCTATCTTTCTCTTCCTTTCCCTCTCTTCCTTTTTTTCCTCTCTCCTTCTTCTTCCTCCCAGTCTCTTTGTCTCTTCTTTCTTCCTCCTTCCCTCTCTGTCTCTCTCTGTTTCTCTGTCTTTGTCTCTTTGTTGCTATCTCTCTCTGTCTCTGTCTTTCTAGCTCTTTCTCTCCTGCTCTTCTAGCTCCTATCTCTCTTCTCTTTCTCCTTTTCCTTCCCTCTCTTTTTTCCTTCTAATCCCTCCCCTTCTTTTTCCAGTCTTTCTTTGTCTCTGTCTCTCTGTCTGTGTTTCTCTCTCTGTCTCTCTCTCTTCCCCCCTATCCCTAGCTAGCCCACTCTTTCACACATCCTGAATAAGGTGTCAGGGCTGCCTTATTTAGTACTTACTTAGGCAGCAGACCTTGTCCAACTAATTGGTTGGCTTATGGTTAAGAAGACTTTTCTGAAGGGACCTCTTTAGGCTGCTGCAGATCCCTCTTTCCTCTCTTTCCCTAAGGGGAAGATTTTGAGAGACTGAGAGAACTTTTAGCTCTTAATTTTCATTGCCTTTGTTTGCTTTTGTTGCTCTGTGTTTTTTAAAGGATTGTTTTCCAATGACTGAGTTTACTTTATCCTATCTCATCAACCAACATCATAAAACAGGATTCTAGAATATTACACTTGGAAAGGCCTTACTTTTGTTACAAAGCATTCTATAAGTTTTAATCAACCAACAAGTATTGAGAGATTGAACAACAAGATTGTTCCTTGCTCACTCTTCTCTCTCTCTCTCTCTCTCTCTCTCTCTCTCTCTCTTTCTCTCTCTCTCTCTCTCTCTCTCTCTCTCTCTCTCTCTCTCTCTCTTTCTGCTGAGGCCAGGGTTAAATGACTTGCCCAGGGTCACACAGCTAGGGAATGTTAAGTGTCTGAGACCAGATTTGAACTCAGGTCCTCCTGACTTCAGGGCTGGTGCTCTATCCACTGCGTCACCTAGCTGCCCCTCTCTCTTTTCTTTCACTGGGTAGTGCCCCCTAACCCTTTTATATCCCCAATCTTGTCCTCTCCTCCCTTTTTTCTTGTTCCCTTCCCTTCCCATAATCAAAACTTTAGAATTTAGAGTTTATGACCCATAGTCAAACCTATTCCATGGGCAATAATGGAACACTCACTTCCCTTTCTCTGGGCTTCATTTTTCTCAACTATAAAAAGAGAAGTTTGTACTAAATGAATGATCTTTCAGCTTTCCTCCTAATTCTAACTTTGTACATTCAAGTATTTTTTATGTTCTAAGGGCTCTCCCAATACTTACCTTCTGGGTTCTAAGGTCCCTTCCAGCCCTGACATCCGTGTTCTAAGGGCCTCCCAGCCCTGACATCCTGGGTTCTAAGGACCCTCCCAGCTCTGACCTCCTGGTTCTAAGGGCCCTCCCAGCCCTGACATCTTGTGTTCTAAGGGATGTCAAAGTTCCCATTGTCAATGTTCTAAGGTCATTCCAGCTCTGCTGTTCTGTGCTCTGAAGAACCTTTGCAACTTTAACATTCCTGTCCACCAAATCCTTGCATTCTATGTTCTAAGGTTACTTCTGGTTGAATTCAGAACTCTGACAAGCTCACTTCTGAAAATGATTTTCTACTATTGTTGCTGTGTGTATTTTGGTGCCTGGATGTCCTTTTTCTTAAAGAAATTCAATTCAGGAGTCTCTGGCTCGTTAAGTTGGTGATTCCTAGTAAACCTTCCCTGTCTTCTCTTTCCAACCATTCTCTTCTCCAATCTACCAGCATTTCCCTGCTGGAAAGGCTAGACTGGACAGGTGATGAGCTAGAGGAGGTCTCACATCCCCTTCTCCCTCTCCAAATGTTATATCCCCTTACACCTTTCACTGCAACTCAGAGTAGAGGAAGATGACTGCCATCTTATCCCCAACCCCATCTCCCAACATTTCCACTGATTCCCACTATCCCTGGATCCAAGAGAATGGGACAGACTGCCTTGAAGTATCAGGGGTCAATTGCAGTGATGTTCACTTTTCTCCCTCCAACCCATCTTGAAAACTGGCCCAAAGAGTCTACCAATGGAGGCCATTGTGTTGAATTCGAGAAGGAACAAATTAGTTACTCCACAAGCATCATTTAAGCATCGTTCTACTTGTCAAGCACTGTGTTAGTCACTGGGGACCCAAAGACAAAGAATGAGACAATCCTTGCTCTCAGGGAGATTACATTCTAGCCCAAGGCCCAGTTATACAGGTGCCAGGAAGAGCCTGTTTTGGAGATAATTGTGATCAGAAACAGAAGCAACGGGGCGCTCTCTCTTCCTCCAACTCTCTCCTGAGCAACACAAGGAAACCAAATCTCTCTGGATTAGCATCTTTCTCCTTGATCCCCAAGGCTTGCTGGGAGTCTCCAACGGGCCACTCTCTGGCTAATGGGCTATCAAAGACTCCCATCTCCTGTCCATCTTACGGCAGAATAGGAAGCAGCAGATATCTCCATATGATAATGTACACGTCCATCTGCTTCCAGTTAGCAGCTCAGAGTGAGGCTAATTGGCAGATCAAACCATTTGATGTACCATGTTAGATAAGTAGTTAGAACAACCCCGATGGTGTATGACACATTTTGGATGGATCCCAAAATCATTTCTGTCCGACCACCACAGGGGCCGGGGTGCTAATGCTCACCAGATTGGACTGCACAGAAGTTATGAGCAAGTGTGAAAAGTCTTTGAAATGCTGGCAGACGGCAGCCCTGTATCCCACACGTGGCAAGGTCCTGAAAGTTCCCTCCAGGAAGAGGCAAGAGAAGCTAATGATGGGAAGTTGATCCAGAAGGTAACAGATCCCAGCAGGCCATTTCCTGACCCAGACTTGGAGTGTTTGGATGCTTTCCAGTCAGCAATAAAAAGTCACCTCCAATTTTAAAGATCGCCTTCTCCCCAGCCTTGGGCCAAGTGAGTCTCTACTTCCATCCTTTCTCTGAGTGAGCCACAAGATTTGGGGGAAGAGGCGGCATTTAGGGTTCTATGTTCTAACATTCTTTCCAACTCTGACTTTCTGTATTTTAAGATCCCTCCCAGCTCTGACAGTCCATGTTCTAAAGATCCTTCCAACTTTAACACTCAAAGTAAATGGTTCTTCCTAGCTCTGATATTTTACGTTCTAAAGATCCTTCCAACTTTAACACTCAAAGTTCTAAGGTCCCTCCTAACTCTGACATTCCATGTTCTAAAGATTCTTTCAGCTTTAACACTCAAAGTTTTAAGGTCCCTTCTAACGCTGATATTCCACGTTCTATAGATCTTCCAACTTTAACACTCAAAGTTCTAAGGTCCCTGATATTCTGTCTTCCAAGGGCTCTCCTAGCTGTGAGATGGAATATTCTAACATTTTCCTAAGACACTTGTCTAGCTCTGATATTCTGTCAAGCCAGTTATGGAAAGAAACCCAGGGAGTAAAGTGAATTCTGAGTGGAGCCTGCATAATATAACCTACTTGAAAACCTCACTCGTCAGTACAATGGAGCCCTAGACAATAGTTCCAGAAGTAAAACGTTTGTTATCCAGGACATGGTCTCTGATCTCAGTGGTGATGTTGGTAGTGATGATGATGGTGGAGAAGGGGATAGTGATGTTGAGAATAATGGCCATCAGAGTGATGATGGTAGTAATAAAAATGGCGATATTCATGGAGATTGTAGTGATGATAGTGATTGTTTCATTAGTGATGGTGGGTAATTACAGTGACCCTTGTGATGGTGATAATGACAATGAGGATGAGGATACAAGTAATAATATCATTATTGACAGTGGTAATGACAATGGTGATGATGGTGATAGAGTAATTATATGAATGGTGGTAATGATGTTGATGATATTGGTGATGATAATGGAATATCAGCAATAGAGGCTATGATGATGATAGTGATGGCTTTGATGGTGACCAAGAGTTGTACAGTGATGATGATGGTGTTGGTATCTCCTGGAGATTTCAATGTTAATGATAACGGTACTAGTGTTGTTGATAATTGTGATTATTTTAGTGGTTATACCATTGGTGTAAGTGATGTTGATGATAGTGTTCTTGGTGCTGGATGGTGATTTTTGTTACCATCAGATATTTGGGAGTCTTCAGAGATCTCATATGTACAAAAGCCACATATGGGATAAGGGGGGGTGTTTTCTGCTCGTACCTCCTATCCTCACGGGAGGCGCTGGAGATAGCATTTCCTTTTCAGACAAAGCTAGTTGAGAGGTGACTGCTCCAATCAATTCACACATTCCCATATCACTCTTCACTTGTGAAGTTAACATTTGACCTATAAACAAGTCTTCCCCATTGGTCCCTCAGAAGTCAGATTGTCTCACTAACCAAGACCACCTTTGCACAAAGGTCTCCTAAGAGACACATGGACCGAATAATATGTAAGAATTAGAGATGTCTGAGATGTTTTATTTCCTAACCCTAATTTTGAGCTAGACTTTTTTTTCCCTTGACAACTGAGACACAAATCAGATGTTCTACATGAAAAAAATGCTAGACCCAGTAATAACTGACACTTGTGTAGCACTTTAAAGGTTTATAAAGTATTTTACCTGCATTATATTATTAAAGTCATCTATACAAGATAGGGACTGCTCTAATTATTATTCCCATTTCATAGGGAAGAAACTGAATTTCAGAATGAGGTTAAGGGAATTGTCCAGAGTCACACAGCTAGGAAGCTTCAAAGGCAGGATTTCAGCTCAGGTGTTCCAGACTTCAGGTCCTATTCTTAACCCACTGTTCCTTACTGCTCATCCTTCAGGATGTGGACAGGACATACCCTTGAATTCTGCCCACAGAAAGGATTTGGAACAAATTGGGAAGGGAGAAGATAGTTCAAGTTTGCCTAGAAGATCATTTTGGGGGCAGATTGTAGAGGAGACTCTCAGTCAAGTATGAGTAAAACTAGATGCCCCTGAGGCTCCTTCTAACTCTGAGATTCTGTGATTCTTCTATCCTGTCCTACATCAGACTAACCTTGACTTACAATAACCTTGTGAAGAAAGACAGATCCATATTATTATTCCCATTTTACAGATAAGGGAACTGAGACTCAGAAGGCTAATAAACAGCTGAAGTATGAGTCCCTTGTATCATTGGCCCCTTTCTGTGTCTCTAGGACTACTCTCCAATTTCTCCATGCATGTGTACAGGTGAGTCAGCCCTTAACACACTGGTCCCTTAGGGCAGAGCGAAATGAGAGGGAATCAGCACATCTTGCATGAATTTGTCTTCTGGGCTCTTCTTAGACCTTCTGCTCCAGACCTTCTTGCCCATTTTCAGTCTTAAACATTTGTATCCCAAGTGCAAGGCTGTGCAAAGCTTTTGAAATCATTCTCAAATGGATCCAGACTTTGAATGTTTCCTCCAACCCAGGAGATTGTCTCCAAAGAACCCATATTGTCTATCCTATACTATGAGAGTGTGACTCTATGACAGTGATCTAACCATCCACACAGGTTTATCAAGTGGATGAAGAAGGTCTTTTGTACAAAATACAACTTGTAGTCAGAGAGGTTATAGAGCTTGTCCATCAGTATATATAGGCTTAAATTAAACAGGAGAAGGAAAGCTGAAATACTGTCAAGAAATTATAAAATATCCTTAGTGATACCTAACTTCACACAGGAAAAAAAAGCCCATTTTTAAAAATTCCAATATTCTATTGGTGGGTCTTTGAATGAAAGAGAATATAAGGAGTTGAATTTACTTCAAAAGTCAGAACAAGCGTGCTGGGTTTTTGAATTAGGAATCCTAGTTGGGATGCTTATTAGCTGTGTGATTCTGGGAAAGTCAATTCACTTCTCAGCCTCCTTTCCTGCCTTACATCCTTATACTACCCCCCCAAAGGTGGTTTAAGGAAAGCAATTTGTAGAGAGTAAATCAGTATAGAAGTAGAATATTTTATTGTTATTATTCATGTCTGTAGGCAAATGCACAACCCCAAAGTGAACATGAGAGCATAATCCTGAAGCCAGAAGAGAAAGGAAGTAAAATCAAAAAAGAAAAATCACCTATTGTGTGCAGCTGAAAACTGGAGAAAGATCTAGGGGAAAGTTAAGAAACTTCTTAGAAAGACTTAAGACCCAACTCCATTGATACAATAATAGTAGTGATCCAGATGACAGAATATTCTAAAGTTTGCAGAATATTTTGTATATGTTGAATTGTCTGAGCTTCAATAACACTGTTATTATTCCAGTTTTAAAGATAAGGAAAGAGACTCAGACTTTCCTGTGGTCACAAAGCTTGTGAGAGTCAAAAGCGGGATCTGCCTCCAACTCTAATATTGTGCAATATTGACCAGATACTATGCTGCCCTCTAGTCAATCTCAAAGAAACTCTAGTTTCTTAGACCCATGACTTAGACCAAGTTTGAGTAGGATTCAGTGAAGAACATGACCATATCATGGAATTCTAGTTGTTCTTCCTAGAATCCTACTCAAACTTCAAAGAACCCTACTCAACCTTCATAGAATCCTAGCCAACCTTCATAGGACCATAACCAATCTTCATAGAACCCTAGCTAACCTTCTTAGAACTGTAGCCAACCTTCATAGAACTGTAACCAATCTTCATAGAACCCTGCTCAACCTTCATAGAACCCTAGCCAACCTTCATAGTACCACAGCCAATCTTCATAGAACTGTAACCAACCTTCATAGAACCCTAGACAACTTTCATAAAACCATAGCCAACTTTTATAGAACCATAGCCAACCTTCATAGAACCCCAGTTGGCTATCACTGAACCCTAGCTAGGAAGCTTAGCTAACCTCCACAACACTGTGGCTGCCTTCCCTGAGCCCTGACTGTCCTCAGAACCCTAACCAGCTTTAATGGAGCTCACATGAGCTTCGTGGATTCCAGCCTCATTTCATAAACCTCATTTGGCCACTGCAGCCCCATAACCCTCGCCCCTGTAGGACTTTGCTCGGCCTCCTCCAAACCCTCGGGGTCCAGAACACAAATGCAAGCCCCCTCTCCTTGACTTCCAATCACAAAGGACCCCTATGACCTAAATTCTCATCCTCAGTTTTTTTCTCTTGAAAACAGGGATAATAATAATACCTCCCTCATAGGATTAGTGAAAGAATAAAATGAGAAAATATATGTAAAGTTCTCTGCAAGTT
Organism: Myrmecobius fasciatus; assembly: GCA_023553655.1. Classification (NCBI taxonomy): domain Eukaryota; kingdom Metazoa; phylum Chordata; class Mammalia; order Dasyuromorphia; family Myrmecobiidae; genus Myrmecobius; species Myrmecobius fasciatus. The sequence goes on from JAJPUD010001961.1 coordinate 79,588, forward strand.
TTAGCTATTATAGTTACTATTATCTTTATCATCCTGGATCCTGGCTCTGCAACAAATGGTGATCCCAGAATTGGACAGCAGATGGTGCTGTTGGCCCCATTCTGGGCCGAAGGGAGAGAAGGCTTTTAAGGGGGACTGCTGGCCTCCCTTCCCTGAGAATCTGGGGCCTCCGGACTCTGCCAGGCAGGGCTCGAGCCTCGGCTTTCCCTCCCCTTCTAAAACTAGGACTACAGGCTCTGGGTCACAAACCTGGGTCCAAAGGTGACAAAGGAAACCAGCCTCCTTGTGGCTGGGAGAGCCGGCCAGGTACGAGCATCAGTGGGATCCCTGCCAAAAGGCATATCCTTTGGCTCCCAAGCAGTGTTAGGGGATGCAGGTGAGGGGATGCATCTACCTCATGGAACCCAGGGGAGCACTGAGGGTGCTAATGAAGGAGAAACTTTAAGTGATAAATGCAAAGGTGAAAAATAATGGTTAAGTGCTATGGAAATGCCAGCTAGTGTGTGTGTGTGTGTGTGTGTGTGTGTGTGTGTGACACAGGAGTACACCTGTGTATTGTGCATTGTGTGATAGGTGAAGTTGGAATCAACCTGAGAGGCTACTGAATCAACTGTCTTCCCTAATCCAGGTTTAAAGATGAGTAAACTGAGGCACCGAGAAGTTGGAGAACTTGAGCAAATGCCCAAGGAAGGACCTTTTCCTCCCCATCCTTTGCCTGGCTCTGCAGGTGTGCACTATTTCTGCGTGAGTGAATGGGACTAAGGGCATTGGGGGAAGGTCCCACTCCCTAGAACCCGGAGTTCCTAGTTGTTCCTTAAGAAGGTGAGAAGCTTCCCAGCAAAGGTGGCAATGGTGCAAATATCCATGCGCATGTATGTGCTTCTGGTGCATGTGGCCCTTGTGTTTCTGTGCATCCATGTTTGCGTGCAAAGGACCATCCTAGCTGAGCCAGGGCCATGGCCCTCATGAGGCTGGCTAAGAAGGGGAGGAAGTTCATAAAGATCTGGAGGAATTTCAGGCAAATTGTGGCTTGCCATCAGGACCAACTTCTTAACAAAAGTGGGACAAGCTGCCTGGTAGTGAGCCTCCTGTCCCTGGAGGTAATAAAGAAAGTGATCATTTTCTGGGGATGTTGCAGAGTAGATTTTTTTTTCAGGCATGGGATGAACTAACTGGCTTCCAAGGTCCTTTCCAACTTGAAGGTTCTGTCTGGTTTTGTCTGTGATTTCTTGGGCATTGATTCTATAATAGATTATTAAATAGTCAGGAAGTATTAAAAGTACAAGCATTGATTAAGTGCCTACTGCATGCCATGCACTATGCTAAGTTCTGGACATAGAAAGATAAAAACAAACCAGTCCTTGCTCTTATGATCTAGCATGTGTAAGTATAATGAAGATATATACAAAATTAGCACATTGTAAATGTAAATGGGGTACATGGGATTTTCAGGGCTTTTATCCACCTTTGGTAGTTCTTTGCCCTCCAACTCTCCCTTGTAGCTCTAAGAAGCTGTGGTGGGAACAATGGACACACCCCAGTGAAACCATTTAGGCCGGGGTTGTGAGAGGTCAACAGGTCTCAGACTTATTGGTGAGTTGGGGGTGGGTGTCTACCCTGAGCAGGTGAAGTTTTTCCCTGGTGGAATGGGTGGATGGGAACAATTTGTTACAACAGCCTCCTGAGGTGGCCAAAGCGGCGCTATGGAGCTTGGTCTGACATTTAAGGTACCAAGGTCATCCACTGCATCCCGGGCCATCCCTTGCTACTGGACTTCAATGACTGTAACGAGAGAGGGAAGCTGATTGTGAATGAGGGGGGGCACTAATATCTAGGGGATCCGAAAAGACCTTTTGTAGAAGGGGGCACTTGAGTTTGGAAAGAAAAAGAATTCTAAGGGCTGGAGGTGAGGAGGGGATGCATTTCAGGCAGGAGGAACCACCATTGTATAAAACATGGTAATGGGAGATGAAGCATCCTGCTTAATGAATGCTAAATGAGGCTGAAAGGTAGGTTGGGGCCAGATTTTGTTTTGTTGGGTTTTTTGTTTGTTTATTTTTTGCTGATGCAATTGGGGTTAAGTGACTTGCCCAAGGTCACACAGCTAGGGAATGTTATGTGTCTGAGACCAGATTTGAACTCAGGTTCTCCTGATTTTAGGACTGGTGCACTATCCACTGCGTCACCTAGCTGCCCCTAGTGTTTTGTTTTTAATTTTTTTTTATTTATTTGCTGTTGGGGCCAGATTTTGAAGGACTTTAAATGCCAGTGAATTTTGTATTTGATCCTAAAGGTAATAGGGAGCCACTGAGGGGTATGGAGTAAGGGAGTGACATAATTAGAAATGTACTTTAAGAAAATCACTTTGGTTGGGACCATCTAGGAGACTACGGATGAGAAAAGTGGCTTTATAGGTAGAGAGAAGAAACAAAAAGACTTTCATGGGAAACACTTGCTCTGATTAACCCCAGAGGATACATCTGGGTGGAATGGATAGAAGCTGAAGGGAAACAGGGTTAGACTTATTTTAAGGGAAAGCTTCTTCACAATGCAAGTTTGCCCCAAGTGGAATGGGTTGCCTCGGGAGGTAGTGAGTCTTCCATCGGTGGGAATATCCAAGCCTGAGGATGGACGCCATGGCAGGACTCTTGTAGCCCAGACTGATGCTTGTTTAGAAATCAGACTAGATGTCCTCTGAGGTCCCTTCCAATGCTGAGATTCCATGAGTCTAAGAGGATCTGCGGCGCTCTCTGCCCCCGGTTTTCCCAGCGTGCCTTTGGGAGTCTGGGTAGAGTTAGTTTGAGGCAAAGAACAGGTGAGCATAACTCAGGGCTGCTGCTGCTGCCAGTGGGTCTCTGAAGCTTTCCCTGATGGGACCCTTGGGAGGGTCCTTCAGATTTAGCTCTTGGCTAGGATGACAAGCTTGATATCCGGGAATCAAGAGGGGACGTCGGACAGTCTGGTTTGGGTCTGAAGCATCTCCCAAGATGGGGGTGGCGTGGGAGCCCAGGAGGGCCTGGGTTCCAAGGGCCCTCCCAGGTCTGACAGCAGACCCACTACTCATAAACCCCTACTGCCCTCCATACCCAGGACCATCAGAGAGCGCCAAGTAGGGCACCCTTTACTCCATACTTTGAGCTGCCCTGGAATTGAGCAGATGCTGGCAATGGGCCCAAGAAGACCGATGATGAGGGCAGCAGGTGCTGACTCTGCTGGAGAGAAGAAGAGAAGCCAGAAAGAGGAGATGGATGAGCATGGGGGGCGACTTTGGGCGAAGCAGTTCCTTTTTCATGGCCTCAGAGCCAACTGGTATAGAAAGCTGACCTTGAAGCCAGTCAGTCTTGCTTTTCTGTTGACTGACTCAATGTTTCCAAAGTGCTTTATTCTCAAAAGCAAGGGGAGAGAGACAGCTGCCAATATTGCCATTCCCGTTTTAAAATAAGAATAACAACTCTTATTGGCCCTTAAAGATGCTCTCTAAGGCCCCTTTGAAATTGAACACTTTCTGTTCTAATATTCATCAAACCCTTATTAAGCACCTACTATATGCAGGTGGTAGGGGAGATGAAAAGTTTGGAGTAGAAGGTTATTACTGACGAAGGAGATCAGGGAAAGCTTGGGAAAAGAGGTGGTATCATAGGATGTGCTTAACCTCACCCCAATGCCATGATACCCCAAAGCTGAAGCAGTTTTTAGTTCAATGCTCTAAGGCCCCTCCCAGCTCTGACCTCCTGAGTTCTAAGCTCCCTCCCAGCTCTGACATCCTGTGTTCTAAGAGCACTCCCATCTCTGACATCCTGGGTTCTAAGGGCCCTCCCAGCTCTGACACCTGGGTTCTAAGGG
>JAJPUD010001961.1:83440-118255 GCA_023553655.1 Myrmecobius fasciatus
CCTGGGTTCTAAGGGCCCTCCCAGCTCTGACACCTGGGTTCTAAGGGCCCTCCCAGCTCTGCCATTCTATGTTTTAAGTGCTTTTTCTATTCTGACATCCTTGTTCTAAGCATTTAACAGTAGTGTGAACATGCAGAAGTTATTTAAACTTTCAGAGCTTTGGTTTCCTTCTTTGTAAAATGAAGAACATAAAACCAGCCTCTCAGGGCTATGGAGGGCAAAGCTTTTGGCTAACCCTTGTGTCCTGTGAGAATATGAGCTCTGACCCATGATCCCTGTGATCACAAGAAATCACAAAAATACTTGTTGATTCATTTGCTCAGTAATTTGGGAGTTCACTACATACCCAGGGAGACCTGGGATTTGAACTCTGACCCTTGAAGCTTTCTTACTGACACATGTTCTCTGGGCTCAAAGAGGCCATTTCACCATATAATACAGGAGGAAGAGAGTTCCAAAGCCACCTATTCTAATCTGCTTTTGGACACGAATCCCCCTTTATAATATCCCTAATACTGCCTTGACTTGGAGGCTTTGGTGAGAGGAACAGTCTCCAGAGTAGCCCACTGCTCTCAATATTAGCAAGTTCTTCTTGATTTCCAACTAAAATCTGTCTCTTTGGGACTTGGGTCTGTCCATTCCTCCTAGTTCTGATTGTGGAGAATGATCCCTCTTGGACACAAGAGTCCTCCGGATACTCCAAGGCAGCTTTGCTCCCCACAGAGGCTGCTGACCCAGGGCTAAAAGTTCTGTTTTTTCAGCTGATTCATCACGCTCTGGTTTCTAGTTTCTATCTTCCTCCGGGTATCCATGCACTGAAGTGATTGAGGAACCCAGAACCAGGCAGAGGATCTGTCAGCACATGCTAGGATCCCAAACTAAGACCCCCATGATATTAGTGTGAATCTGTTCCAACTTGCCAGGTAGGGCAAGAATCATGTTCTGGCTATGGAGATAGGGAAGGGGGGAGGTTGGGCAGAACTAGGATAATTTGGGAACCTGTGTTCTAGCTCCATATTGGGTATATGATAAGTGCTTAATAAATGCTCCTTGACATAATTGACTTTTTAGCCTCTTCCCTGTTCCCAGAATCAGAAGTATAGCCAGGAAGATTTAACTCTTTTAGCTCTGGAACTCCTACTCTGGGACATCTACTGTGCTGATCTGTGAGTGTCTTGTGAGGTCCACTCAGCCATATGCTTCCCTTTAGTTCCCAGTCATCTTTCATTTACTTCCCACTCCCTGACAGCAACAATAATCAAATCAGTCCTGCCATTGCTACTGGGAAGGATGTGTCAGTCTACTGCTCTGCAGCTCCCTTTTAATCCCTTTCCTGACATCCCCTTCTCATTTGTATTGTCTCCCTTATTAGAATGTAAGGTCTGGGAGGGCAGGGATTGCTTTTGCTGTTCTATTTTTATTTCCAGCATTTAGCACAGTTTCTTTAGACCTACTAAGTGCTTAACAAATACCTTCCCCCCCCCATCAATCCATTTATGTATTCATTCTTTCATTCATTTTTTCACTCTTCACTCTTGAAACTCTGACCAGTCCTGAGAAGAAATGTCCATCCTTACTGTGGGTAGGAATTATCTGTAGGCGTGGAAGCGGCCTTAAGCATCTGCCATTGATGGCTTGTATGTGTGATTCACAAAAAAGACATCATTAGCAATTTACATGATGATAAAATGAAGCCGGCTTGTATTAAGGGATCAAAATCCTACGGTTCACTGAATTTTCCTCAGTCTCCTCATTTCTAAAATGAAGAAGTTGTTCAGTTCTTCAATTATGTCTGACCCTTCATGATCCCATTTGGGGTTTTCTTGGAAAAAGATCCTAAATGCTATTTCCTTCTGGAGCTCATTTTACAGATGAGTAAGCTGAGGCAAATAGGGTGACGTGACTTAGATCATTTTAACATTATTTCCAACTCAAGTTCTATGATCCTTTGACAGCTGGTTGTTGTACTAGTCTACAGGAAATGTTAAGAGGAAAGCTCCCTTCTGAATGAGTTGGGTTGATTAGCTATAAATTTAGTGTATACACTGGGGGCAAATCTAGTCCATGTTCTATGTAACCCATGGGAAATACATGCATCTAAGTGTCATGGACTGAAAAAGGAATGGAAAGATCTTATGCTTTACAGCTGAAAAAGTCCATTTAGGGCAATCTCATAATTTTTTATAGATGAGGAAATTGAGGCACAAACATTGAAGTGACTTATTTAGGATTACCCATGTAGAAAGCAGCCAAACCAGGATTTATATTCAGGTCAGAACCTCAAAAGTGAAGAGTGAAAGAATGGATGAAAAAATGAACAAATAGATGGATGGATGAAAAAAAAAGTATTTGTTAAGCCACTTACTATGTCTCAGAAATTGTGTTGAATGCTAGAGATAGAAACACAAAAGCAAATCTAGTGCTCTTTTTACTAGACCAAGGATTCTTAATTTTTTTGTTTCATTGATCATGAACCCCCTCCCCCAACTTTGGCAGTTTGTTTTTAAGCCTAGAGTTTTAAACACCTAAAATAAAATAAATGGGATACAAATGGAACTAAATAATTAAAAAATATTTTTGAAAACAAGATTCATAAACCTCAGGTTAAGAAACCCTTCATTAGACTATGCAACAATCTCAGTGGACCATAAGGAGCAACCCCTACCAATGACATAATGAATCTCTCTGGCCTTCAGTTCCCCATTTTTAAAATGGAGGATTTTAATTTAACAGTCTCTAAGATCCCCTCCAGCTCCATGACTTCTCTGGTCACTCAATCAAAACACTTCTAAGTTGTACTTACTATGTTCCAGCCATTGGGCTCCTATAACCTTTGGGTTTTTTTTTTTAACTTATGTGAGTTTATTTGTTTTTAAATTTCAGTAGTATTTTATTTTTTCACTTACGTGTGAAGATAGTTTTCAATATTCATTTTTGTAAGATACTGAGACCCAATTTTTTTCCCTTTCTCCCTTACCTCCCCCCTCCCCAAGACAGCAATCAATCTGATATAATGAATCCAGCTGAAAGCTCTAATATTTGACCCAGGTGCATTAAGGGGAAGGGGCAGTCATCCACCTCAAGGTCAGGGGTAATTGAAGGATCCTAGGAATTGAAGAGAATTGAGGCAATTGAAGGACCTCAGAGTCTAAGAATGGGCTGCCAGCAGTCACAGAAAGCTGTAAGAGGAGCTACTTTACTGGGGCCAGTAAAGTCACAAAATGGCAGAACTTAGATCTGGGAGAAAGCTCAAAATCCATTGGTTCCAATCTCCTCCTATTACAAATGGGGAAACTGAGGGCCAGGGAGGCTGAGTGACTTGCCAACATCCAGTTGAAGATCACAGAACCCTGGGATTTAGAATTGGAAGGGACCTTATTCCAATCTCCTCATTTGACAGTGGACACATAGGTAGAATAACCCTCCTGGGAGGGTGAGATTTGACCAGTTTTTTCCCCGGCCTGGTTTTCATTTCTTCCCCTACTTGCTCCAGCCTCTTCCTTACCATCACAGTTCCCTGGGGAGTAGTCTGCTTGCCTCCCCATCCTTTCCTGTATCTACGTGTTTAAAATGTATCTAGGGCCGCATCTCCATCTCATCCTTCCCATCCCTGGGTGATAAGCCATCTGTGTGCATGCTTGGAGCCTGGGGAAAGTGCTTCCCATCTCAGCCCCAACCCTTTTCTATAACTGTGTTCCTTCCCCTCCCCAAATCAATTATTAATATTATCACAGTCTCAGGCCAGCCTCAGTGTTGCTTCCATTTAAGATTTTCTTTTTTCGTCCCTTCTCTCTTTCCAGGCTGTGTGCACATGAGCTGGCGAGGGCTGGTTGCCAATTTAAGATCACAAACTTGACATTTCAGTGTCTGCTTCATCGTGCCAGGCGGGCACCCAGCTCAAACAATCGATTCTCTCTGCATAATCTATCAGTGCCATCCGAAACATTTAATCAACCCAGATCAGCCCTTCCGGCTGCTTTCTCTTTCTTACTGGCTCATGCTGGCTGGTTTACTTTCTCTTCTTGATTTGACCAACATTTATTGGGCACCTACTGTGTTCAGAGTCCCATTCCCTACTCTCACGGAGCTTACAGTATGATAGGGGCAACAGGACACTTGGATGAATCTGTGGTCTTATTAACATGAGTTCTCCCCAATGATTCCCATTAAATCCCATCTGCATTTTCTCATGCTCTACAACCCTTACCCATGTCCTCCCATAAAGCTTCCATGGTGAGTTTGCCTAGTGTTGGGGCTGCTGGTGATGGGAATTTTCTCTAAATTTCTTGATGTTTCATGGGCACCAGTGTAGCCCAATGTCAGCCTCTTTTGCTTAATGATCATCCCACCTCCTCTTGGCTTCCTTCAACAAATCCCAGCTGAAGTCCCACCTCCATCCACCGTCAGTCACAATCCCCTTAGTGCTAGTGCTTACCCTTTGCTGATTATCTTCAGTTTATCTTGTTCGTACTTTGTATGGACTCCCCCACCTTTAGCCTGGGCGCTCCTTGAAGGTAAAAATTTGTATTTGCCTTTCTTTGTATCCCAGCATTTAACACAGTACCTGGCACACAGTCCCTACTTAAACAATTCTTGTCGACTCACTGACTCCTTTTCTGTTAATATTTCTCTTTGAAGATATAATTTTATAAATTCTTCTTTTCTCAATTAGCATACATTTGTTTTCTCTCACCCTTTCCCATAAAGAGGGGGAGAAAAACCCTCTTAAAATAAATATGCATAGTCAAGCATGACAAATTCCCACATTAATGATGTCCAAAAATATACGACTCGTTGTGCATCCTGAGTCCAGAAGACATCTTTTCATTGATAATATGCTACGACCTGCTTATAAAGGTCACCAGGAGAATCCATGCTTTCAGCAGGATGGGGAACTTCTGGTATGGGAATGCTCTTCTCTTCCATCAGTGATATTTTGTATATAGAAATTGGGCAGCTAGGTGGTGTAGAGGGCTGGAATTAGGAAAATCTGAGTTTAAATATGGTCTCAGATACTTACTATCTGTGTGACCCTAAGCAAGTCACTTTACCCTGTTTACCTTAGTTTCCTCATCTGTAAAATGACTTGGAAAAGGAAATAGCAATCCACTGCAGTATTCCTGCCAAGAAAACCCCAAATGAATAAACAATTCTGAAAGATTAAAAAAAATCCAAATGGGGTCACAAAGAGAAAGAAATAAAGTAACTGAACAGCATATACAAATTGTTTCCTTTGATGGAATAGTAAACTCCTCGGGGCAGCTACTGTTTCACTTCTGTACTAGTATTCCTTAGCCTGGTACCTGGCTTACAATAAGAACTTTATTGATTAATTCTTTGATAGATACATACCCTAAAGAGTTGCCTGAAACATACTGAGAATAAGTGACTTAACTGGGGAGAGATGAGATTTGAACCCAAGTTCAATGTAAAAGTTTCTCCACCAGACCACGGTGCTGCAATACTACACACAATGATAATGAGTGCATTTGAGAGGAACAAAATACTTGGAGAAGCAGAGGGAAATGATCATTTCCTACTGAGGGATGGATGGCATAGGTCATAGAACCTATTGCAGAAAAGAAAAATGAGGAAATGGTGGGCATTGGGAGAAACACAAATAAAAAAGCAAGTTCGGTGCATGTTGTGCAAGGTAGGGAGCGGTCCAATATGGGTAGGACACAAAGTACATGGAAGAGATGATAATATGAGATGATGCTTGAAAGGGAAATTGTCAGTAGATTATGGAAAGCCTTGAGTGTCAAGCAAAGAAATTTAACCTTAGTAGGAAATAGGGAACTGGCGAATTTTTTTTTTTTGGTCAGAGAACTAACATGTCCTGATCCACACAAAGGGTAACGTATGGTGGTGGATTAAGTTAGGGTAAGGAGAGAGAAGGAGATATGGGAAAATAGGATGATACTAGAGGCATAGTAATGAAGGCCTTTCATCCTGGCTCTTATCTTTCTAACTCCATGAAAGGAAAAAACAAAACCAAACTTATCCAGTCTTCATCTTTAGAGAAGGGTATCATGAGAGATTTCGAATCCATCTTCTCTGGAATTCTCTAAGGCTTCTGTTTTCCTTTGTGACCTCCGGTTGGAAATTCAACTTAGACTAGAGACCCTGGAAGTCAGGGGCCATAGCTGTATAGCTTATTTTGTCCAGGATACAGCACAGGAAATTAATTAAAGCTTTGGGTTGAAAAGAAAAAAAATATTGTTGTGAGGATGATGACAGTGTTGATGGTGCTGGTTATAGTGACGGGGAAGGCAGTATTGATAGTGGTGGTGATGCTGGAGCAGTTGGTGCTGGTGCTGGTGGTGATGCTGGAGATGCTGCTGATGATAGTGGAGATTGCATTAGAGAAAATATTTTGTGATGAGAGGGAAATGTTGGTGAGGTTAAAGGGAAAATAAAGGTTGATGGTGGTGAGGAGGAAGATGGCACTTCTGCTGAAGGTCAAGTCAACAAGCATTTTATGGAGAATATGGCATTGATGATAGTGGTGATAATGGTGGAGAAGGTGGTGTTGGTGATGGTAGTGATGGAGAAGGCAGTGTGGGTGATGATGATGAAGAAAGTGTTAGTGATGGTAATGATGGAGAAGATGGTTGTTAAGTGATGATGGTGATAGAGAAGATGGTGTTGGTGATGATAGTGATGGAGAAGGCAGCGTGGGTGATGATGATGATGATGATGATGATGATGATGATGAAGGTGTTGTTAGTGATGGTGGTGAATGGAGAAGGTAGTGTGGGTGATAATGATGAGGAAGAAAGTGGAGAGATTGAGGTTCAGAAAAGGGAGGTGATTTACAGGATTCACACAGCTGGTACATGGTGGAATTAAGATTAGAACCCTGATCTCTTCATTCCTAATCTGATGGTCTGCCTACTATAAGTGAATACCATTGGGGACAGACTAATCCTTAACTTGGGATAAAAGAAAGGGACTCAGTGACCCAAAGATATTTCTCCAGGATTCTAGGGATGTAGGGGGTTGGTGACAAGGGGAAAATTGGAAGGCTATCCCAGAGATATCAGGACTCACGGTGGGATGAGTATGCGAAACAAACTGATATCCAATAGTATGAAGGGCGTCCCAGAAGGGTAGAAATGAGACATTTGTCGAGGTGGGGGTGGGTGGGGAGGGAGTGAGAACTCTGTAGGAGAAATGTGTAAGGACTTGGGGGGGAGAAGTAATGAAACTTGAGGGAGAGATTTAGGAGACTGAGAGAAGTAGAGATAGAGGAAAAGTTGTGGGACTTCTGTGGGACAAATGGGAGAAAGTGGGGTGCTTGGAGAGAGAAGAGAGGGAATAAGACCTGGAGGAGATCAAGCATCCTGAGAAAGGACTGAAGGGAGGTTCTGGGGAGAAGTAGGGGACTAAGGGAAGAGGTTGGGGGAGGGAGGGACACTGTAGAGGGTGGAATGAGGGAAAGAGCCAAGCTGACATAAGGTTCTGAAGAATGCACCAAGCCCCTGGAGGGAGCCCTCTAATCCCGATGAGATCTGGGGATGTATGGAGACAGCTGTGCTGATCCAGTCCGGGCTGACTGGCTGACATCACAGATCTGCTATGAGCCCCCTCTCCAGGAGCCAGTCTCTGTTTCCTTCTCTTGCTTTTCCAGGGAGAGATGACAGGGAAGGGGGTGGAGGGAGGACAGGAAGGGAAAAGAAATCACACTATTAACTCTACCCTTGCCATGGTACAGAGGGCAGGATTTGGGGGGGCAGTGGGCCAAGGGGCAGTGATGCTCACTCAGGAATGAGGAGGCTTTCCTTGAAAGTGGGAAGCTGGAGAAACTTCAGTATCTGGCACTGGCTTCCCCCAGTAGATTTCTGGTCTCACACTTTTCCCTGGGAAGACTTGAGCTCCAGGGAAGGGCTCAAGAACACTTTTAGAAGTTGATAGTGTTGATCTGGGAGGCCTGCAGGGCAGAAGGATCCAGAGGTTAAGGATTAGAACCTCAAATCTATAACTGCAGGTGAACCCTCTGATCTTGGGCCAGTCATATCAAACTGGGTCTCAGTTTCCTCCTCTGTAATATGAGAGGTTTGCCCCAGAGGATTTCTGAAGGCTCTTTAAGTTCTAGAGCTTTGATCCAATGCTCTGTAACTTGCCACTTTGCTAAGTGTGAGCCAATAATCCATTTAATTTACTCAGTCACAATTTCCATCTTTGTAAAGAGAAAGAGACTCTGAGGTCTCTAAGGTCCCTTCAAGTTCCAAAGCTGTGATCCATATAGAAGGAAAAACTTTAAAATGTTTTACTTTATTTCTCCTTCTTCCACCCTAGCCTCCATTCCTGGAAAGAGAGGTAAGGGAAAAAAGGGAGAGGAGAAGACCAAAGGGAAAGAAATTTAGGACAAAGAAACAGGAAGAAAGGAGGAAGAGAGGAGAAGAGATAGATCAGGTGGAGAAAAGAGAAAAGATCAGGAAGGCAAAGGAAAGGAAAAGAGAAAGAGAGAAAGGTGGAAGAAGGCAGAAAGGAGCAGAGAAGAGAAAAGGGGGAAAGAAGGAACCAAGAGCAAAAATAAGAGGAGAAAAGAAGGAAATGAGAAGATGAGAAGAGAAAAGAAACTATCAGAGAAGGAAATAGGAGATGAGATGAGAAGGGGAAGAGAAAAGGATGGAACTCTAGAGGACATTACAAAGCTATGTTCATGTTTTCAGAAAGGAAATCTTAGATTCAGAGCCAGAGGGGATCTGGTTGAGGGTGGGCATTGCTAGTTCTTATTTTACAGAGCAAAAATGGTGACCTCACTCTTGAGGTGACTTGCTTAAGGTCACACAGACAGGATGAAAGGAGCAGAACTGGGGTTTGGATGGAAGCGTTCTGGTCCTAAATTCAGTGCTCAAGCCACTTCACCAGATGAAATCCAAGTCTTCCCCAGACACCTGGAAGTCCATTTCTGTCATCTCTCTTTGCTCTCCCAAGCCTCCTGAAGTGTTGCAGCTGGAAAGAAAGAGAACTCCATCCATGGAGCCTGTGGCCAGTGGCCAGAGAATTTGCTGATGTTATTGGGCCCACCCAGGCCAGAGAATGAGGACTCTCCTTTTTTCCCAAGGCCAGGCAAGGCTACATGGCCCTCTCTCACACTGCAGAGACATTGGATCCCACTGCTTTAATCCTTTCTAGTTCCTAGGGAAAAAGAGGAGTTTTGAAATACACCAAACAGCCAAGACAACTTTGAAAATGTATTTGAACTCATAGGGGGAAAGCTTGGTCTGAGCTGGTGAAAAGTCTGAATGAGAGAAGTTGTTGGAGAAGAAAATGTCAGGGCAAGGAGGGACCTTAAAAAGCAGAATATCAGGAATAAATCCTAGAATATAGAATATTAGAATAAGGAGAGGCCTTAGAACTTAGAATATGAGAGCTGGAAGGGATTCTAGACTATAGAATGTTAGAATAGCAAGAGACTTTAGCACTTAAGAGTATGAGGCTGGAAGGAATTCTAGACTATAGAATGTTAGAATAGCAAGAGACCTTAGTACTTAAGAGTATAAGGGGTGGAAGGGATCCTAGAATATAGAATGTTAGAACAGGGAGAGACCTTAGTACTTAGAGTATGAGGTCTGGAAGGGATCCTAGAATATAGAATGTTAGAACAGGGAGGTACCTTAGAATTCAGATTGTGAAGGTTGGAAGGGATCCTAGAATAGCGAATGTTAGAGCAAGGAAGAATGCTAGAACCTAAAATGCCAGAACTTGGAGGAAACTTAGAAAAAAGAATGTTGGGACTGCTGAGAAGGCTCTTACAACCAGAACCATAATAAAAGTAGAGCCACCTAGGCTACTTAGAGGATTTCAATTAAAAGGATTAATTCATTTAAACACTCCTGAAACAAACAAAAAGCCACCAATTTAGCAGCTAATTCACAAGAACAAATAATTAAAATAGGAAGGTTCCATTTGTGATCCTCCCTAGTGATTAATTAGTTCAGCTCCCCTGAATTTTGTGTCAATCATTTCTTGCATTACTCTCATATCATGATTCACCATTTGATGTGGTGAAATCATGGGTTCTACTTGCCCAAGGCACCAAATCCTCTGGTTATAGTCCTGCTTAGAGCAGCAAGCATAAGCTCATGGATTTATTTCTCCAATAGACCTTAGAGACTATGTAAATCCAACTCTCATTTTACAAATGTGGGAACTGAGGCTAAGAGGAGAAATAGATTTTACTGAATCACCTAATTAACCAAGGCAGTTAAAAAGATAACTTAAGGACTTTCAAGTACCATAATTGAACAGAGTAACTCAACACAAGTTTGAAAGTCTTTGCCTAGTCCTTGATTCTAATAAATGTATTTTAGTGATCTTATAAGAAGCAAGTTTTTCTGGAGTACACCAATAGTTTGAATGTAAATGGATGTTTCTGGAAAGTTTGAAAAGCTTAGCTTAGGGAAGAAATTATGCCGTTGTGGAAAGAGAGCAGAATGATAAAGGAACCTGAGTTCAAATTGTATCAGGCTCACTCTCTCTGGCAATATAATTGGGATTTATGTAGAGTCACACAACTAGGAAATGTTAAGTGTCTGAGGCAGGATTTGAACTCAGGTCCTTCTCATTCCAGGGCCAGTGTTTAACCTACTGTGCCATCTAGCAGCCCAAAGTTCTAACTCTTTTACATACTCCTGAGTGATTTGGGGCAAATCTCTTCCAAGTCTTAACTATTTTGGCATTCCTCCTGAAATCTTCTGTATACATCAACTTAACTCATTTTTGGAAAAAGACTTTGTTAAGTAAGGTCATTTTTAGCCCAGCCTCTGCCCAAGACTATATGGCTGATGGTCTCTATTTCAACTCTCAAACTTTCTGATATTTTGAATCTCTAAATTAATTGGAACTTCTTTTTTTAATTTTATTTTATTTGCATAACATATGTGTGGGTAATTCTTCAACAATAACCCTTACATAGCTTTCCGTTACAAATTTTCCCCCAACTCCCCACCCCTCCCCTAGATGGCAGGATATCCACTACATGTTAATTATGTTAAAATATTGGCAAATTGAATATATGTATACATATTTCCAAACTGGAACTTCTAAAAGAGCCAAAATCAAGACAGTTTAACTGTCTAGAGCGCAGTTTTTTCAAGTGAATTCAATTCAGCCATCAATTCAGCCTACTTTGTGGCAGACCTTGTACTGCAAATAGAAATACACAAATGAAAAGGAGTTTGACTAAGTAATGGAACACAGATAAGGAAGTTCCCCTAAAAATCAAATTAAATACAATCTCATTGTGCAGGATGGGGATGGTCATCACTAATCACAGAAGTCAGAATGTGGTTCCTGAGACTCTAGGTGGTAAGAGGTTATTTCAGCAGTCCAAGAAGAGCCCCAGGTTAATGATATGGTTTTCTTTCCCAGCTCTGGGTCCATTGGCTTTACCTAGGTCTCTGTTTCCCTACGGGTGAACAGAGAGGACAATTAGTGACCAGACTGTGACCAGTATTAAAGCTCAGTCTGTGAGCCATGGTCAGGGTTTAGTAAAAGGGAGGAGAGGTAGGAGATTTCAGCATTATTTTTTTTCTTTCTTCTTCTGAAAAGCCTTATCTGGAGGTGCACCCTTTCATGAACCCCATCCTTTCTCCCCCCAACCAAAGGAGGGACTCCCTGGAGCAGCTACAGGAGCCCTCTTGCCCCCTCATCGAATAACAGCTGACCAGGCTCCAGGGTCAGCAGGGAGATTAAGTAGGTAATGCATGTCAGCAGCAAGGAGCCTGGGTTGGGGGAGCAAGGTGTTGACTGAATACAAAGCATTATTATCACAGAGAAGAAAAATAGCAAACTCAGTTTGAGCCCAAGGTTTGTGATTTCTAGTTTCTTGTTATCACAGAGGCCCCGGACACCCAGAGATGAATGTTCCAAAGCTAAAATGGCCTTTTCATTTTCCAGTGAAGAGCTTACATGTGTTTGGTGGACAGAAGTCCTAAAGATGTTTTGTCTGAAGTGGAGAGAGGTAGGAGAACCAAACCTCCCTTATAGAGATTTTGCCAAAGTCAATGTCCATTGAATGGATGGAGGAAAGCTGAGTTGGGATTGACTCCCATTACTCATGACATCCTTTGTCCTGGAGGTCAGGTCCCTGGGCCTCAACCCTCTGGGCTGATCCCTCCTCCAAGATTATCTCTTGTAAGAGATAATATCTTACAAGACCCTATAAAACCCTATATCTGTAGATACAGACATTCATCTCATCCTCAACCTCACAAATTATTAAACTTGGAAGAGACCTTAGAGTTGGGAGCCAGGTGATCAGCAATAGTATCCCCTTTTCCCTTGGACTGAAATACAGACAGAAATCTGGGCTGAGGAAGATTATTGAGCCGTTTTGTGGACAAAAACAGTGATGACAAAATCAAATAGAAATGGATTGCTGCTGGCCACCTATTGATTTAGAAACCCACAAATTGTCATTATCTATGTTGTATTTTTATTTATTTTGTTAAACATTTCCCAGCTACATTTTAAGATGGTTTGCTTGGGTTTGCCTAGAGTATGTAACTTGATTGTATGTCATTGTTTTTTGCAAGGGTTGTAAAAAATATGGTGGAAATAGAATCTTTTTAAATGTCCCTGCTAAGATGGGCTGGTAAAAAAAAGTCTTCAAGGCTAGCGGTATCAGATAGTTGAATGATTATTCCTTCAGAAAGATTTTTCTTGATTATCATAGAACTTAGAATTTTAGAATTAGAAGGTCCCTTGTGATTTATGCAGTCTGGTTTCTTCATTTTACAAATGGGAAATGATTCCTTGAAAGAGCAGTGATGCCCAAAGTCCCAGAGCTTGTCAGTGTTAAGGCTGGGACTTGAACTCAGGACTTTCTGGCCCAGGGTTTCTTTTGATGAGAAGGAAAGCCTAATAGGGAGGAGGAAGGAGTTGTGAGCTTCCTGTCTCTGGAGGATTAGGGCCTGAATCTCGGTCTCTTCTCCTTGGAAAACTGTGGTTAGTACCTCAGTGCATATTTTCTACCTCTGTCTCAGATCCTGGGAACAATAAAAAACTCTAATCTGCTGTTGACATTCTACGGGTGTTTGAAGCTGTGGAGATGGCTAGGGTTTCATTCCAGCCCATGTGATCATCCGGAGGCCCCAATTGCAGCCAGAGCTGGGAAAAGCACTTGTCCCATGTCACTCCGAAGTGGATTAGGCTCCAGTGAGCAGGGGATTTGGTTTGGAGAAAGTAGAAATCAGATGGAGAATGTTCCAGGGCTGGGTGTGGGTGAGGGCATGGGACCAGATATCCATCTGTCCTCCATTACCCTTATTTTGTGGCTATCTTTAAGCATCAGCATGGAGAAGAAAGTGGAAAGAATGCTAGCTGTGGATTCAGTTGTGGTCTTTGAGGCCGGCTCACTTTGGACAGGTCATCACCTCTTCTTGACTCAGTTTCCTTATTTGTAAAATGAAGGAGTTGGGTCTCTAGCTCCAATATTATAAGCCCCATTCAGTGCTGACATTCTATGTCCTAAGTTCCCCTCCTTACTCTGACATTCTGTGTTTTAAGGTGCTTGCAGAACTGACATTTCTTCTAGCACACACACATATATATGTGTATATATATATTATATATATATATATATATATATATTTTTTTTTTTTTTATTAAAAATATATAAATTGCAAAAATTTTATATTGGCTATTCTTCAATATTGACCCTTGCAAAACTTTCTGTTCCAAATTTTTCCCTCCTTCCCCCCCTCCCCTAGATGACAGGTAGTTTAATACATGTTAACTATATTAAAATATATGACAAATCCAATATATATATACATATTTATGCAGTTATCTCGCTGCACAAGAAAAATTGATTCTAGAAAGAAAAACAAACCTAAGAGGGAAAACAAAATGCAAGCAAACATTAACAGAAAGTACCAGCACATCTATTTTAAGGCCCCTCTCAGGCCAATATTTTGTTGATTCTATTTGCATACTATTGTGAAATATGGACTATGGTTGGATCAGGAGGTGATAAGATTAGATGGGTTTTAAAACTCACTGGGTCTCAGCTCCAGGGCTGGTTCTCAGAGATGGCCAGGCTTCTCTGGCCACCTAACACCAGCTAGCTTCTGCCCCTTGTAGACCCAGACTGTGTCCTGGCTGCTGCTCTGTTGGTATGGCAGCTTCATGATGGGTTTGCTGCAGGTTACTGGTGGGGAAGGGGGCTGTCTAGGGTATCAGTCATTCAACCCTTGAAAATCTGATCTTGCTGGATCCATCGCCTTGATGGTTTCCCCAAGACCATCAATCAGCAGTGGAGACATGATCATATTTTATAGCTAGAAGGGAGGGTGAAACCTAAGCCCTGCGCTCAGGGACCTGATTGCTCAGGGGGATCAAGACAAAGCCCCAGCTTGGTTTTAACCCTTTGTGGTCATGCATTCCTCTCCTACACCCCACTGGCTCTCTGCCATAGTTCTTCTGTGTGAAGGGGATGATCCCAATGAGGCTGGGGGAGCACTTTGGATACTGGGATACTAACAGCTGAATCCAGATGAGAGGGACCCAATTCCCTTTGGCTACCAGTCTTCATGTTCTCTCCTCAGATGGAGAAATCAAATTTTCCTTTCAGCTCTCAGAGTCTATGGTTTTATGAACTGAGTTTGGCTTCTTGGAGAAGGTTCTTTATGTCCCTGGGCTATTCTGAGGGTATGGCCATTCAAGTTATGGCCACCAAGTCTGAGAATATGTCAACAGAGGGCCCAGTGCTAGAGTGTCTAGATTGTTCTGGCAGAAAACATTTAAAACATTGCTCCATGGATCCAGTCGACTCTTTTCTAGGGCCAGACCTTCAGATCCCCAAAAGCGGATGGCAAGCTGCTCTGAGAGGGAATGAGAGCATCTCAACTGGCAGCATTTAGGCAGAGGTTCTCTCTCTCTCTCTCTTTCTCTCTCTCTCTCTCTCTCTCTCTTTCCTCTCTTCTCTCTCTCTCTCCCCTTTCTTTCTTTCTATCTCTGTCTGTCTCTATCTCTCTGTCTCTGTCTCTGTCTCTGGTAAATTTTATTGTTTATTTTAAACTTAAATACCAAATGAGAAAAAAAATTCATGCACATAGCAGAACAAAAGATAGAATTCAGTATAAAACAACATATTTCCATTTCAAGAAAACCTACATAATTAATATTACACATTGTTTTAAAAGTTGCCCACTTCATTTTCCATGTAGGTTTTCTTTTATTCTCTGCTTTTTACTTTATTTTTCTCTCTTCCCTCTACCCTAAAGAAGACTACAATTAAGTGTGGATATATATGTATGTATGTATACACATATACATATGCATATAAATATAAATGCCTATATTTATATACAGATATAAACTCATGCATATTTATGTAAGACTATACTATGCTTATCTCCACCTGTCATCTGTTTCTCTGAAGATGGATAGTGTCTTCCGTCATAAATCCATGTCTTTCCATGTTTCACTAAGTCAACTACTTCATCATTTCCTCCACTATAGCAATATTCCAACTCAATAAAATTTTATCCAAAAGTTTGTCTATCAAAGGTCCCCCCCCCCAGTTTCTGCATCCCTTCTATTCTTGGCTCCATAAGTTTTGCTTATACAAGAAAATTTTAATTTAAAATAATTGGAATTATCTAGTTTGTACTTCAACAATGCTCTCACTTATAATATAGTTTAAGGTCTGATACAGCTGAATCTGCTTCATTTGCTTCTTTTTTTTCCACTGGTCTCTTTGAAGTTCCTGACCTTTTGTTCTTCCATATGAACTTAGTTATTATTTTTTCTAATCCAGTAAGATAATTAAAAAAATTATTTGGGATGGTAATGATGGTAATAGATTAGCTAGGTAAAATTGTCATATTAAAATTTATATTTACTCAAGAGCAATAATTGTTTCTTTAATTGTTTAGATCTGACTTTATTTGTATAAAAAGTGTTTTGTTTATGTTCACATAGGTCCTATGTTTGTTTTGGCAGGTATGCTCTCATTTTAGTTATTTTAAATGGTGTAAAACAATATTAAATAATGTAGTTTTTCTATTTTTTCTCTTTTGATTATATCTATTTTAGCTTTAACTTTATATGAGATTATAATTTTACTCCTGCCCTTTGTTTTGCCTTTGTGTTATTTTTATGGAGTTTCCTGAAAGCAATATATTGTTGAATCCAAATTTTTAATCTTCTGTCAGTTCCATTTTATGAGTAAATTCATCCCATTCATATTCTACATTATAATTATTTGTGCATTTTTCTCCTTCCTATTTTTACTCACTATTCCTCTCACCCTATTCCTATTCATTCTTACTTCTTTGTTTTACTTCTGCCTGCTACCTTGCCCTTCCATTTCTTAACCTAACCACCCCTCCAAGAGTCTCTACCTTATCTTCCCCCCTGCTGTATCCCCTTGCTGTCTTATTTCTTTCTGTATTAAAAAAACACTTTAATATCTTTTTAGATATTTATATTGTTCCCTCTTTAACTCATTCCCAATGAGAGTAAGGTTCTATACTATCTACCCTTCCCCATTAGTATCTTCTGTATTAACTTTTCCTTTTATGTTATATAATATATATATATATACATTGAATTATTTATATGAGATTATTACACATTTTCATATCTCCTACATAGGTTTTTTTTAGATTCATTTCATCATATACAGCTTAGCCCAAGACTTTTTTTTTCAACCTACCCAAATAATGACAGTCACAAGTATTGATAATATTTTCACATATAAAAAGTAAATAAATGATCCCTTATAATTGATCTTTAATGTCTACCTTAACATTCTCCTAGATGTCATATATGTCAGATTTTCCCTTTACTTCTACTGTTTTTGTCACAAATACCTGAAAGTTTTTCAGTTCATTAAATGTTCTTTTTTTTTTCCCATTCAGAATTACAGTTAACTTTGCTGGGTAAGTTATACAGCAGTATAATCCCAGCTCTTTTGCTCTACAAAATGAAGTATTTCAAGACCTGTGGTCCTTCAAAATGGTAGCTGCTAAGTCTTATGTAATTCTTATCATAATTCTCTAATATTTAAATTGTTTGTTTGCTTGTTTTTTTGTCATTGCTTCCAATTTTTTTCAAGCTTTGAAACTTGGCTATAATATTACTGCAAGTTTTCTTCCTGGAATGTCTTTCAGGTCGTAATTGGAGGATTTCCCCTCTCTATTTCTTCTTTGCCTTCTTGTTCTAGAACTTCCAGGCAATTTCCCTTGATAATTTCTTTTAATATTGTATCAAGATTTTTAAAATTGTAATTTTCAGGTGGTCCAACTATCCTTATTTTATTTCTTCTTTATTTGTTCTCCAGATCAGTTTTTATTTTTTTCTAATGAAATGTTTCATATTCTCTCCTATTTTTTCATTTTTTTCTTTTTCTTTTTTATTATTTCTTGGTATCTTAGAATATAGCCAGTTTCCTTTTGCCCAATTTTAGTTTTCAAGGAATTATTTTCTTTTTAGATTATTATTATTTTTATTTTATTTTTTTCCGATAGTTTTTACTTTCCCCCCAATACATGTAAAGATAGTTTTCAACATTCATTTTGACTTTGTATTCTAAATTTTTCTCCTTCCCTCTTCCCTATCATAGCAAGAAATCTGATATAGGCTAAATATATGCAATCCTTTTAAACATATTTGTGCAAACATGTTATGCAAGAAAAATTGAACCAAAGTGGGGGGAAACCACAGAAAGAAAACAAGTAAATGAAAAAAATGAAAATACTATGCTTTGATCCACATTCAGTTTCCATAGTTCTGTCTCTAGATGCAGATGGCATTTTCCATCCCAAGTCTCTTGGAATTGCCTTGAATCACTGCATTGCTGAGAAAAGCCAAGTTCATCAGAGTTGATCATCACATAATCTTGCTGTTACTGTGTAAAATGTTCTCCTGGCTCTGCTTACCTCACTCAGCATCACTCCATGTAAGTTTTTCCAGGTTTTTCTGAAATTAGCCTGCTCCTCATTTCTTATAGAACAGTAATATTTCATTATCCTCATTATTATTATTATTATTATTTTTAATTTTTATTTGCATAACACATGTGTGGGTAATTCTTAACCCTTACATATTATCCTCATTATACTGTAACTTA
This sequence comes from Myrmecobius fasciatus, assembly GCA_023553655.1. Taxonomy (NCBI): domain Eukaryota; kingdom Metazoa; phylum Chordata; class Mammalia; order Dasyuromorphia; family Myrmecobiidae; genus Myrmecobius; species Myrmecobius fasciatus. The sequence goes on from JAJPUD010001961.1 coordinate 101,532, forward strand.
TTCAGCCATTTCCCAACTGATGGGTATTCACTCAATTAAGGATTTATTTTTTTCCTTAAGTTTTTGATTCTCTATTTCAGGTTGATTGATTTTCTTTTCATAATTTCCTTGGGTTATTCTTTTTTTTTCTTCTTTTAATTTTTCCTTGATTATTTAATTTTTAAAGTTCTTTTTAAGTTCCTCCAAGAACTCTTTTTGTACTTGGTGACATTTGACATTTTTTCATTGACAAAAAGAGTTACTTTTTTTGTTGTGTTTTCTTCTTCTGACCAGTCTCTATTTTCCTGGTCTATGGCTGGATTCTTTCTCCTTTGCTTAGTCGTATTTATTTATTTATTTTATTTTGTGTAATCAAGTTATAGTCCCTAGTTATGGTGAAGGATGTCCCAAGTCTCAGGTCCTTCTTATTGTGTGTGTGTGTGTGTGTGTGTGTGTGTGTGTGTGTTTGTGTTTTAGGTTTGTTCATGGATCTAATCTTGGACTCTCCTTTCTCCTTCTAAGCTAAGGTTAGGGTCCCCAGGTACATTGTCCCACAAGTGATCTTGCTCCCTGCGGTCCCTCTTGTGCAAACTACAGCTGTCTTCTCTGCCCTGGAACTGAAACCAGGGACTCTTCTGCAAGTGCCCACAGCCACAGGGTCCCAGTCCCTCTGCTACTGCACTCACTAGGTGTGTGCTAGCTCCTTCTTCCCCCAGTCACATCCTGGGATAGGTCTGGTCATCACAGCTGTGTTTGGTATCCCTCAACAGTGGAAGGTCCTTCGATCTACTCAACAGTCAGACCCCCCCACACTGTCTATGAGATGACAGATCCTAAGGCTGAGGCTGCTTCCAACCCATTTGCCCTCAGGCTTGGTATTTGTTGATTCTGCAGAATCCCCTTGGAGATATTTGTACTTCACTCAGGCAGACTTCTGCTCTTGGAGGTCAGGTCTTGGGGTCTTCTCAAATTGTCTTAGGAGTACAACTACTTCACCCCAACTTTTGTTTATTTTCATTGCCCTACATTCCTTCTCAGGTGATGTTCTGTCTTTTTGTGTGTGTGTGTGTGGAGGAAATGTGGAAACCCAAAAGTTTTTCTGACCTACTCCACTATGTACCTTGAATTCTCTCCCCATATATCTCTTTTTCTGGAATGGTGTAAGCAGAGGGACTTCTGAACTGAGATGGAGGCTGGCTTACTGGCTTACAGGCTTAAAATATAACAGTATGTTCTAGACTATTCCTTTTAGTTCCTTCCCAACTCTGATATTCTATGTTCTAAGACCCTGCTTAGGCCTAACATCTTGTTTTCTAAGGTTCCTCCCAGCTCTGACATGCTATGTTCTAAGGGCTCTGCAATTCTGTTTTCTAAGGCCCCTTCCAATCTGATATTCTAAGGGCTCTCTTAGCTCTAGCAGCTCAATGTTATGCATCCTTCCAAAGTCAAAATTTCTCCTTGCCATTTTTTCTTTTCTTAAATGATGATGATATTGAGCAATCAAACAGTGAGTGCTGTGAAGCACTCACCACTTCCCTCCCACCACCTTGTATACCCCTGTATTCTTTAACTTGAAAGTTCTGTTCGGTCCCCAGTGGGCATCTCTATGCTTAAGACACCTTCCTCCCCATAACCCAGGGGGCCTTCCCTGTGGCCTTTAGCTCTGACCCATCTTCAGTCTCACTTCTTCACATCTTCTGTTAGACCAAAGAGCCATCCATTACATTTTCACAGTACTTCTTAGACCTCCATGGCCCTTCTCTTAATATAATAACCTCAGTTTATCCTCATGTTCCTCATCTGAAATCTGGTAAGGCATGAATCTAGATTCCACATTTGGCCACTGGGCCCATCTGATAGCGAGGAGCAGGTAATGTGTCTGGGGTCACCTATTGACTTGATGGCCATTTGGTGGGACAAGAACTTACTCTGAATCTTAACCTAATATTAGAACTCTCCTCTCCCTCCTTTCCTTATGCATATCACCCCACAAATATTCTGTTTGTGGAGGTCTCAAATGAATAATTATAACTCACATTTCCATAACACTTTAAGGTTAACAAAATGATTTCCCTACAATGACCTTGGAAGGCAAATGAATTAAGGCTGATAGTTCCTTATTGGGTCTTTCTGCCTCTAGATGGTCTCTTTTCTTGTCCATCCTCTACTCAACTGACATAATGAGCTTCCTGAAGTATAGGTCTGACTGTGTCACTCTCCCTTGCTTAAGAAGCTCCATGGGCTCCTTAGTACCTCCAGGTACTAAGTCCTTTGTGTGGCATTTAAAGTTCATAAACTGACTATTTCCCTGTTGTTCTTCCTTTTTCTTTTCTTCTCTCCATGCTACATAGGCTGACCTCCTCACATAGGGCAGATACCATTGCATTTGTATTCACTTCTCCCTTTTAGCTTCTCCCTGAAATTCCAATCCCATATTCTGTAGGAAGTTTTTCCAGGTCTTCACCCTTCCTGACTCACTCTCTGGGTGCTCAGTATCTGACTTCTTAATTTTGCACGTGTATCTTGGATATTGAATTTCATTCTTCTTACCAATACCTTCCTGTCATTTGGGGCAGCCCTGAATCAAAGATTCTAAACTTCAATGATCTGGATCCTGCCTCCCTATGATAGTCCAGTCTTGCTATTTTATATCCAAGACCCACAGTGGTTTAAAGGTTTTGCTCCAGATAGTATACAGCAAAATCAATTGATATCAAATTGGTGCTCTTCCCCCTTTGTCAGGTTGTCCAGAGAAAGAAAAAAACTGCTGGATTGGGATCTGTCTTTGGGATTCTCTTGTTACCAGTTCCAAGAACCAAAGGGTTCATTGGAGAACCAGAAAATGCTTTTGTGGTAACTGGGAGTCTGCCACTCCATCATATTGGACTGATGGATATGTGTTGGCCAATCAACTTCCTGTAAGTCAACAAACATTTATTAAGTATTTACTATGAACAGGCACTGTGCTAAGTATTGGAGATATAGAGAAAGGCAAAAACATGGTCCCTGCCCCCAAAGCCATAGCCTAATGACATGTAAACAACCACATACATACAAGATATATACAAAGGAAAGATAGGTGAAGGTGATCTTGGAAGAAGATGGTGGGGTGGTCTGGGAAATGCCTCCTATTTTACAAAAATAGAAAATCGAGGCTCAGGGATGTTTTGGATCTCAATCTAATGATCTCTTATGTGTGCAATGCATAAAATGGTCCCATCACCCAAAGGTTGTAGGTTGTCAGAAGTGGAAGGGACCTAGAACAGAATTTCAAGGATGGGAGAAACCTTTGAATTTAGAATGCCAGAAGGGGAGTTTGGAACATAGGAAGGCAGTGTTAGACTGAATCTTAGAACGCACAGTATCAAGATTGGGAGGAACTTTAGAGCACAGAATATCAGTTAGCAGGATTCTAGATAGAGCTATGTTGACTTTCGAGATCATCTAATTTCACTTACTATTTTATGATGAGGAAATGAAGGTTCAGATTCCATCTTCAGAACAACTTTGTAGGGGAGACAAAACTGGAGTTCTTTTCTTCATTTTATAGATGAGGAAACAGTAGTTATTGAGCAACTATTATGTGTCGGCACTTTGCTAATTGATTTAGAAATATCTCATTTGATGATGTGACAAATTAAACTCAAGAGAGGGGATGGGACTTGTCAGGAGTCAAATAGCTAGCAAGTGGTGCAATTAATCTCCAAACCTAGGTTGCTGACTCCCAGACCAGGGATGTTTGCATCAGAAAAAGATCCTTCAGCAACTAGCACAGACCTATGCATGCAGTAGGTGCTTAGCAAATACATTTGCCTCATTATCTTCTCTCCCTCCTTTTTCTCTCCTTTGAAATTGACTTTTCAGAAACTGTTAATGTCTTGCTTTTGATGATCTCAAAGCACCTTAATAAATAGAAAATGATAAGCTTTTAGAACTTGAAAATTATTGGGATTTTTTTGGGAAGATCACTTTCAGCTCATTTTGCAGATGTGGAAACTGGAATCCAGAAAAGAAAGTAATTTATTCATGGCAACTCAGCACGCTAATTGCACCACTGGGATTAGAATGAAGCTGCTAACTCTGTCAAAGATCTAGCTATGCCCTGTTGGCCCTTGGAATGGAGGGGGGAAAGAAGTTAGGGACAGCAGGTCTAGGAGGATTTTTGCTGATTTCTCACCATTTGAAAAATCCCTAAAATCCTCAGTCTGACTCTACGATTTGTTTATAACCTCTTTTTTTCTTTTTTCCCCCCCTTGGCTCAGGATGTAAAGTGCTCAGGGACAGAAGCCCTGGCTGAAGTATTTCCCATTTATCTTATCCCAGCTGGAAGGCTCCACATGGGAACCACTGACAGCCCTGGAGGGATGAGTTCACCTGTTGCTTTCACTCACTCATGGATTTAAGGCACCAGACACTCATTCCAGTCCTGAGCTAAGAAATAGATATTAGCATAAATATATTTATTATATCCTATCATTATAATGTATTATAACATCATATAAATATTGTTACATATGGTACATACTGATTTATTATGGCATATAATAAATGTGCAATATTGTATTTATATGGTCTATTTTTATATTATATGTAATATATTTATACTCTATATAGCTATAGAGAGTATAAATATATTTATACTCTCTATAGCTATAGAGTATAAATATATTTATACTCTATATAGCTATAGAGTATAAATATATTACAATATAGCTATATATTATATACTATTTATACTATGTCTATAGACTCTATCTAATACATTTTATACTATTATATACTTAATATATTTATACTATTATTTAGGCTATTATATATCTAATATATTTTGTGCTATTACAATGTTTTATACTATTATATGGCTAGCATATTTTCTACTATTATATATCTTATGTATTTTATGCTATTATATTTTTAATATATTTTATACCATTATTTAGGCTATTATTACATGTCTAATATATTGTATGATATTATACAATTTCATACTATTATATAGCTAATATATTTTATACTACCATATATCTAATATAGTTTATACTGTGATAGCATTTTATACTATTACATATCTAAATTTTTATTTATTTTTATGCTATTATTTAGACTATTATATCGAATGTACTTTATTGTATGACTAATGTATAGCTAATATATCACATGGAAGTGTATATATATATATATTATATATATACATTAGAATTTTATTGCTGAGAGGACCATTATAGTATATAATGTTAGAATATGGGATGTCATAATTAGAACTAGGAGAGAATGATAGAATCTAGCATGGCAGAATTTGATACTGGAACACAAAATGTTAGAGCTGAAGGGGACTTTTTGAAAATCTGAGAATATAGACTGTTAGAAATGTTAGCACACAGAATGCAGAGCTGGAAAGGACTTTATAGAATGTCAGATGTAGGAAGATATCTGAGAAGTGAGATATTTGAGAACACAGAATGTTGGAGGAAATTTTTATTTTATCTTTTTTTCTAGGACAATTCTTTATTTTTTAAAAAAGCTTTTTATTTTCAAAACATATGCATAGATAATTTTTAACATTGACCCTTGCATAGCCTTGTGTTTCAGATTTTCCCCTCCTTCCCCCCCATTCCCTCCCTTAGATAGCAAGCAATCCAATATATGTTATACATGTTAAAATATATGTTAAATCCAATATGTATAAACATATTTATACAATTCTCTTGCTGCACAAGAAAAATCAGATCAAAAAGGAAAGTAAATGAGAAAGAAAACAAAATGCAAATGAATAACAATAAAAAGAGTGGGAATGTTATGTTGTGATCCACATTCAGTTTCCACAGTCCTATCTCTGGGTGTAGATGGGTCTCTTTGTCACAAGATCATTGGAACTGGTATCAATCATTTCATTGTTGGAAAGAGGCACGTTCATCAGAATTGATTTTCATATAATGTTAATGTTGCTGTGCACAATGATTGGAGGAAAACTTTAGGTATCATTGGGTTTCATCGTCTCATTTCATAGACTTCACAGAAAGGAAGCAATGTGCCCAAAGTCACATAGTTTCCTCGGAGGAGCTGAGGAACCATCATTTTGGGTCTTAATTACCATTTTCTCCTTCATTGCATGTCTGTCATAATATATCCCTTCCCTTGTTTCTTGTTTTAGCTCAAGAGTCTCCTTTTCCAGAAAGTTTCTTGAGATTTATCCATCTCATTCTTTCAACCTACTCCTTTCTCTTGCTTCAGGTTTAAAAGTTTCCTTGGTTTTCTTTCAGGTTTAGTCAATTTTGTTTACATTTTTGTAAATATCAGAGCATCTCCACAATTACATATTTTCTCACTTTCTGGACTGCAGATACCATAAATGGAAATATTTTTTCAAAATTATGAAATTAAGTATATCCAAAATGTAATAATTACCCATAACAAGTAATTTACAAAATGTTCTTTTACTAGGACATATCTTAATAATTTAACAACAGTCAGGAGAAAATCTGACCAATTTAGCAATTTAGTATTTACATTATCCAAAACCACCATGTCTGTCTAAAACTCCCAAGTTTTAGAAGATTAAAAAAAATTCTTTTAATGATTCAATGATTTGTTTGGATTTGCGACCCGCTTCCTAGGACCTATCCTGGCTTCTTAAATATTTCAATAAATACATAAAGATAGTGATCGTAGTTCCCTTAATTTTTCTCTTTTCTAGGCCTTATAATAACAAATTTAATATGCCATTTTAAGGTTTCTAAAATAGTATACATTACCTATTGGATCCTCAAATAGCTTCTAAAGTAAGTATTATTATTGTCTCCAATTTACTGAAACTGAGACTAATGACCTTCCCAGAATCACACAACTAGTGTCTGGGGCAGGATTTGAATCCAAGTGTTCTTGACTCCAACTATAACATTCTATCTATATCTATTCCATTCTATCATTGTCCCGATAGCTGATTTTATAGAGTGCTTGACTTAGACTTTCTCATTTGACTATTAGAATAACAACCCCATGTAGGGAATGCAGATATTGTCATGCTCATTTTAAAGAGAAGGAAACTGAGGCTGGAAAGTTGTGACTCGTCCAAAGCCACTCATCTAGTTGTTGATAATCTGAGTCTCTTCCCCAGATCCTTCCCCACAGTTAGCCTTTGTTGCCTTGTTTCATTTCCTTTCCCTAATACCTCTTGTGCCCTGAGCTGCCACTTCATTTATACAGTAATCTGAATGGTAGTCCATTCCTATAATCTTTATGGTTCCATTTTATGGGTGTAACACTTTCTATCCATCATCCCATTTGATATCCACAAGTCTTTCCAGAGAATGGCAAAATGGCACAGTCTTAATTAATTTATAGAGAAAGAAACTGAGACTGATATTCAGGAGGATGGGTACCTTGCCTGGGGGCCGATGCCTCCTACAGAGCTCTTTCCACCATATTGTTGGGGTTCCTTGTGCTCCCCCTTGACTCCAGGACAAACCCAAGGGGACCTGTGGCTAGGGATGATTTTGATTTTTGGCCACGGCAAGAGCAGCTGTACAGTCAGTGAGGTGTCATCTTTCGAGACTGGGTCAGGAGGATCCTGTCATAACCTCTGAAGCCCTCATTCTCATTCCCAGGACTAAAACTTTGGCACCACTTCAGACTTTTCTCCTCTTTCCCTGGGAGAGATGGGCGCCAGCTGCCCGCCTGCTTTCAGCCTAGCCTGGGAAAATACTTCAACATTTCTCTGAGACTCTGAAACCTGAGTGGCCCCTGAAGCAGCCCCCCCAACCCCTGCCTCAAAAAACCCTAACCCACAGCTCTCCTCCCTCCTGTTCACCTTCTGACTCCTGTCTTTATTTTTTCCTTTCCTATCTTTTCCTTTTCCCTTTTCCCCCTCCTTTATTTCTCTCTTTCCATTCTGTTTTTATACTTAAGGGACCTGAATTCAAATCTCACTTTCATTATCTGAAAAATGGGCTGGACAAGATCACCTCTAAGGCCCTTTCCACCTCTAAAACTATTCTTCTTTTCTTTCTCTCACTTTCTTTCTTTCCTTCCCTCCTTCTTTGTTTTCTTTCTTACCAGCCTGAGGCTTTATTTCCCAACAATTTTCAGAGGTAAGAGATTGGTAATAACTTGAATTATGATGAATAGTGAGCAAACCAAATTAATAGGCTTAATTTTTTTTTTATTTTTGGGTCCAAATTCTCCTCCTCCCTCTGCCCCTCCCTCATCCACTGAGGAGGCAAGAAATATGATTCCCATTATACATATACAGTCATGCAAGACTTTATTTCCTCATTAGCCACATTCTTAAAAAAAATCAAGAAAAATAAAGGGAAAAAACGACAACACATGTCATCTGCCCCCAGAGTTAATCAGTTGGCTCTCTAGAGGTGGAGAGCATTGTTAATCATAGGTCCTTTAAAATTGTTTTGGGTCATTGTCTTTATCAGAGTAGCTAAGTCTCTCACAGTTGATCTTTGTTACAGTATTGCTGTTAATGTGTACAATGTTCTCCTGGTTCTACTTGCTTCATTTTGTATTACTTCATTTAGTTCTTCCCTGGTTTTTCTGAAGCCAACCTCTTCACTATTCCTTACATCATACTTCTAGCCCAACCCATTCATATTCCATGATTTATTCCATCATTCTCCAATCAGTGGACATTGTCCCAGCTTCCAATTCTTAGCTATCACAAAAAGAGCGCCTATAAATATTTTCAAAAATGTAAGTTCATTTTCTTGTATCACTTTGAGGCATAGATGTAGTAGTGGTATGGTTGAGTCAAAAGATATGCAGTTTTATATAGCCTTTTGTTCTCCAGAATGGTTGGATCAGTACAAGTTCACCAACAATGTATTAGTATCTCTATTTTTCCACATCTCCTCTAACATTTGACTCAGTTCTCCCTATATTTGAGAAATTAGACTTTTATCAAAGAAACCATGCTGCAATTTCCACCCAGTTTCCTACTTTTCTTCTAATTTTGGCTATACTGCTTTTGTTTGTGCAAAAAACCTTTCAATTTTATGTAATCAAAATTATCCATTTTGCCTTCTGCAAACTTCTCTATCTCTTGCTTCCTCATGAACTCTTTCCCTATACATAGATCTGACAGGTAATTTTTTTTCATACTCCCCTCATTTTTATGATATCACTTTATATATCTAAATCATGTATTGGTCTGTTCTTGATTTCTACCAGACTGCTTTCCAGCTTCCCAGCAACATAAATGTATAAAACACTTAATTTTGTGCTGGGCAGCCAGTGTGTTGGACCTATAGTTAGGAAGATCTGAGTTCAATTTTAGCCTTAGACATTTACTAGCTGTGTGACCCTAAGCAAATCACTTAATCTCTGCCTCAGTTTCCTCAACTATAAAATGGGGATAATAGCACCTACCTTGAAGAGTTAATGAAGCACCTACCTTGAAGAGTGAGGATTAAATGAGATAATATTTATAAAGTGCTTAGCACGGTGCCATACTTACTCTCTTCCCCCTTTTCCTTAATGGGAATACTATTACAAAAAAAGACAACCCCTGTCTCCTCCAGCTTTTGATAGTCTATGTTATAAATTCTCTTATAGTTCCAAGGTTCTCTATTCTGTTAGTGATTATCCTACCCCACCCTTATTGGCCTCTAGCAAACAACTTACTGGACAGCTGCCAGGGGCACCATTGGCAGAAGACGTTCCTACATTTCTATACCTTGTCCCTCTGTCCCAGGAGGTCTGTGGGATACAGGATTGCTTGGTATTTCAGGAGAGACCAGGAAATGGGTGTGGACATAGCATTTCTGTCACACATATTGGGTCTGGGACATCTGGTCCTGCCTGCTGCCCTACTTCCTAGTCCTGACTGTCAGAATAGGGGCCAGTTAAATCAATCTGATCCTTGCACCAGCTGCCTCCCTGAGTCACTCCCCAGCTAGGGCAGTGTGTGTGTGTGTGTGTGTGTGTGTGTGTGTGTGTGTACACAATACACATGTATAGCACTTGAGAATTTAAGGACATTTCATGAAATCCTCACCTTGGCACCTCAGAAAAGGCAGGGTAGGAGTAATTAGACTATCTTTACAAGTGGATAAACTGGGGCAGCTAGGTGACCCAGGAAATAGAGAATTAGCCCTGAGGTCAGGAGGACTTGAGCCAAATACAGCCACTTGTGTGACTTTGGGCAAGTCATTTTACTCTGATTAGCTCTCACTGCCCCACCAAGTGGGTGGACTTAGGCTCAGCAAGTGAAATCACTTGCCTTAGGTCACACAGTTAGGTGGGAGAACTGGGATTTGTGTTCTGTTGTTGTTCAGTTGTGTCCAACTCTCTGTGATGGAGCTTTCTTGGCAAAGATACTGCAGTGATTTGCCATTTCCCTCTTCAGCTCATTTTACAGATGAGAAAACTGAGGCAAACAGGGTTAAGTGACTTGCCCAGGATCATAGAGCTGTCTGAGACAGGATTTGAACTCAGGAAGGAAAACCTTCCTTATTTCAGTCACAGTGCTATGTGCACTATGGCATCACGTAGTTTCTCGGTCCAACTCATCAAGTTCTAACTTCTCATATAGGTCTTGTCTTCATCCTTTAAGTTCCCAGCATTCATGAAATGTCTCCTACATCACACCCTACTCAATAAATTTCAGTGGCTCATTATTAATTCAGAGTCAATTTAAAATTATAGCCTTGCACAGTCTGCTTTCTTTCTATCTTTCCAGTCTTCTCACACTTTGCTCTCTTCCATGAAGTCTTTTTTTAGTCGATCATTTTATTGTTTTTATTGATATTTTTATTTTTCTTACATCACTGTAGTTACCTCAAGCATGTCTTTCTTTCCTTCTCCCTCAAAGCTATCCCTATTTTTTAGATAAGAAAGCAAAAAGCAAAACTGATAGAGATACACTGAAAAAGTAAGACAAAACAAAATTTCCAAAGCAAAATTGATAGATACATTGAAAAAGTAAAATAAGAACAAAACTGATAGATACATTGAAAAAGTAAAATAAAACAAAACCCAAAAACAAAACTGATAGAGATACATTGAAAAGTAAAATAAAACAAAATTCCAAAAGCAAAACCGATAGGAATACATTGAAAAAGTAAAATAAAACAAAAACCCAAAAGCAAAACAGATAGGGATTGAATGTATTGAAGCAAAATAAAACCAAAACCAAAGCCATGTGCAATGTGCTAACATGTGTAAACTTCCACACCTCAGAGAAGGGATTGGAACTGTCTTCTCAGATCTCTTCATTTCAGTCCTGTTTGATCTTTATAATTTTGTTTTACAGTATTTGCTTTTAACTTTTATGTATAGTTGTTCTTTCCATATATTTTGTTGTAATTGCTGTTTATTGACTTTCTTTTTTATTTTCTTTACTCTGAATTGTTGTTTCTTTTTTTCTTTTTTCTTTTTTTGCTGAGGCAATTGGGATTAAGTGACTTGCCCAGGGTTTACACAGCTAGGAAGTGTTAAGTGTCTGAGATAAGATTTGAACTCAGATCCTCCTGATTTCAGGGCTGGCGCTCTATCTGCTGCACCACCTTGCTGCCCCAGAATCATTATTTCATAGATATTTTCCCCTGCTTCTCTGTCTACATCACAAACACCATTTCTTACAGCAGAATAATTTTCTATAACATTCCGTGTAATCTTAAAGCCCACGGACACTGGTTTTCTTTCTGTCCCTAATCCACGACCCTTCATCAACTGACTTTGTACTGGCTCTGTACCCCTGAGTTTGGGATCTCCCCTTTCTCTTCTCTGACTCCTAGCTCCCCTGGCTTCCTTCAAGACTCAGTTCCACTTCTTCCTTCTGCAACAAGTCTTGCCTTATTCCCCTTAATACTCATGTCTGTCCTCTGGCAATTAATTCCAATTTACTCTGTCTATATCTTATTTGTACATAGTTGTTTTCATTTTGTCTCCTTCATTGGACATTAGATTGTGTGCTCCCTGAAGGCAGGTTCTATTTTTGCCTTTCCTCATATCCCCAGCCCTTAGCATGGTGCTTGGGCCACAGTAGGAGCCTAATAAATGTTTATTGACTGACAATATTACATGCAAGACACAGTAGGAGCTTGATAAATGTTTACTGACCGACTACATTTCATGCAAGACATTGTGCTTGGAGATGAGTTTGCAAAGATAAAACAGCCAATTTCAGCCCTCAAAGAAGTCCAGACCTCCATTTAGTCCTAATACTAGGGAGCCTTTTGTTTTGTTTGGTGATTTGAGCCACAGAAGGATTTTTTTCCCCTTAAGCTTACACTGAGGGTGGACTTTAGAAACATCTAGCCCAGTTCCTGAACTCTACATAGAAAAAGAAACAGAGGCCCCAAGGGACCAAGGAACTTAGAAACGTAGGATTTGGAGTTGAAAGAGACCCTCTTGTCCAAACCTTTGCTTCTACATAGAGGACCCCTGGGGTTCAGAGGCTGAGATCACATTGCCAGTAAGGAAGCCCAGTGCTCACATCCAGGATTCTGGCCCCCAATTCTGCCCTGAGTCTTTTCACTCTGCACTATGTTTCCATTTGTACACTCATCTTCCTGATCCCTGCCCATCTTCTCCTGACAGGTTTCCCATGCTCCATTTCCCATGTCCATCCTTGTTTCATTTTTCTTCCATTTTTTAAAAAATGGATATTAAGTCTGGGACTTGGGGAAGAAAGGGAGGGACAGCGTATGGGTGTGAAGCTAGCCCCTGACTTGTCTTCCTTGGGGCAGGAAGTAACGCCACTTCCTCCCCCCTTGGCTGGCACAGGGTTCTCCTCTAAGCCCCAGGCCTGGGAATGGCCGCTCTGGCCAGGGCAAGGACTTGCTTGCAGGTCCCAGCTGGCAGGGGCTGTCTGACAGGGGAACCTAGCGGGGGATTTATGGGAACAGCACTTCCCTGCTTGGGCCCCAGTGTTGGAGCCAAGGACCGGCTGCCATGGGGCCGGGCTGTTCCCCAGCCCTTTCCAGGGGGAGCAGAGGGTCTAGCAAGGAGGGGCAGCCAGCCAAGGTGGAATAAATAGCGAAACAGGAGACCAGAGAGGCTGGGACCATTTCTGGGAAACACCCTTTGAAAATCAATTCACAGTGTAGAGAACAAACACTCAAAATCTTGGCCCTTTGGTTCTTGTGGCTTGAGATGTATTTCTCCCTTTGTACAGGCTGGTGTAAGAGGAAGAATACAGGCAGGCGGCCTGAATGGAAAGCCCAGTTTTGGAGCTGTGTCACCCAGGGCAGGTCACTTTCTTTCAGGGCCCCACCTGGTTCCTTACAGATGGCATTCTATGTCCTAAGGTCTATCCAGAAGCTCTGACATTCTGAGTTGGAAGGTTGCCCTCCAGCTCTGACATTCTGTGTTCTTAGGACCCTTCCTGCTCTGTCATTCTCTGTTCTAATGCCTCTTCCAACTTTGATATTCTGTGTTCTAAGGTTTCTTTTCAGCTCTGATGCTTTCTGTTCTAACCTTACCCCTCAGCTCTGAAATTCTGTGTTTTAAGGTTCTCCTCAGATCTGACATCCTGTGTTCTAAGACCCCTTCCAACTCTGACATTCTACGTTGTGAGGATCTTTCCAGCTCTGATATTCTGTGTTCTAAGGTTTCTCCTCAGCTCCAATATTTTCTGTTTTAAAAGCCCTACCCCTCAGCTCTGACATTTTTAAGGGCTCTCCCACTCTGACATTTTGCATTTTAAGGTTCCTTCCAAGCTCTGATACTGTGTTCTGGGTTCTAAGGTTCCTTCTGACATCCTGGGTTCTAAGGTTCCTTCCCAACTCTAACATCCTATGTTCTAAGGCCTCTTTCAGCTCTGACATCCTGTGTTCTAAGACTCCTCCAAATCTTGACATCCAAGAAACATCTAAGGTTTCTTGCAGCTCTGATATTCTGTGTTCTAAGGGCCCTCTCACACTGACATCCTGTGTTCTAAGAGCCTTTCCAGCTCTGTCATCTTGGGTTCTAAGGGCCCTCCCAGCTCTGACATCCTGTGTTCTAAGAGCCTTCTACCTCTGACCTCCAGGATTCGAAGGGCCCTCCCAGCTCTGACCTCCTGGGTTCTAAGGGCCCTCCCAGCTCTGACCTCCTGGGTTCTAAGGCCCCTCCAAGCTCTGACATCCTGGGTTCTAAGGGCCCTCCCAGCTCTCACCTCCTGGCTTCTAAGGTTCCTTCCCAACTCTAACATCCTATGTTCTAAGACCTCTTTCAGCCCTGGCATTCTGTGGCCTCTCTCAGCTCTAGATCCTGGTAACCTAAATATAAAGATGATGTCTGGACAATGTGATTTTTAAAACCATCAAAGAAGAAAGAGACTACTTTCTCTTAGAGTATCTTAATTATGAGCAGCCATTAAATTCCTCCATATAGGCTAGGCACTAAGACACAGTTGGAGCTAAGCTGCAGTCTCTGTCATTTTCCTTCTCATAAACATTCATTGACTTCCTCTCACCTCTGGGATAAAAATAGAAGCGTGTTTGCCCGGCATTCAATGCCCTGGCTCCAATGCTCTGACTCCAACCTACATTTTCAGCTTCTCACCACACTCCCACTGTGTTCCAGGTAAACTGAAATTCCAGCCACTTCTGAAACTCCACATGTCACCTCTATACATCTGCACAGCCCCTTGTGGACTTCCTTTTCCTCTGGGCTTTGCGCGATTCTTAGCTTTCTTCAAGGCTCAGCTTTTGAGCCTCCTCCACCAAGAAGTCTCCTGTGATTTCTCTCAGTGGGAATGCCCTCTCCCATCCCAAATTTCCCTAGAGCTCTTCATTCACTAGAGGAGTTTGGGGAAGGCTTTCAGGACAAGGTGGATTATACTGAGTATTTTTTTTTTTTTTTTTGCCAATCACAGCCTCTTTTCTCTTACTCACCGGGACTGACTTGTGTCCATTCTCTCTAGCCCCCTGCTAGATTCTATAAAGACAGGGACCACAGGATGCCTTCTGTGTCAATTATTCAATCAACAAACTTATCAAGTTTATTTATTTATGTTTATAAAAGTCTTTTCTAAGGGCCCTCCCACTCTGACATTTTGTATTCTGAGGTTCCTTCCCAGCTCTGATACTCTGGGTTTTAAGGGCCCTCCCACTGACATTTTGTGTTCTAAGGTTTCTTGCAGCTCTGATATTCTGTGTTCTAAGGATCCTCCCATGCTGACATTCTGTGTTCTCAGATTCCTTCCCAGTTCTGATACTTTGTGTTCTAAGGACCCTCCCATTCTGACATTTTGGGTTCTAAGGTTCCTTCCTAACTCTTGACATCCTGTGTTGTAAGGGCCCTTTCACTCTGATGTTCTATGTTCTAAGGTTCCTTCCCAACTCTGGTACTCCGTGTTCTAAGGTTCCTTCCCAACTCTGATACTCCGTGTTCTAAGGTTCCTTCCCAACTATGACATTCTGTGTTCTATGGTCTCTTCCAGCCCTCACATTCTGTGGTCTCTCTTAGCTCTAGATCCTGATAACCTAAATGTAAAGAAGATGTTTGGACAATGTGATTTTTAAATCCATCGAGGTTACTTTTTCTTAGAAATACATACAAAAAGAGTTCAAAGACAGTCCCTTCCCTCAAGGAGCTTACCATCTAGAGATGGAGGAGACAAATGAAAATATGTACAAAGCTAGCTATATCCAGGATAAATAGGAAATAATTAACAAAGGGAAGTCACTACAATGAAGAGGAGTTTGGGGAAGGCTTTCAGGACAAGGTGGATTTTCCTGAGTACTTAAGGGAAGCTGGGGAGATCAGTGGTCAGAGTGGAGGAGGGAGAGTGCTCCAGATAAGAACCTATAGTTGTAGATACTTAATAAATACTAGTTGAATTAAGTCAAATTGAAATGGACTCCCAGAGATATTAAATGACCTGCCTGAGTTCATGCAGCTAGTTAAGTAACAGAATTGGGACTGGAACCCAGACCTCAGTCAAACTGAGACCAGAAGACCTTAACTTAAAAAGACCTAGGTCTCCCACTGCATCCAGGGCCATCTCCACTCATCCTGACCTATATCTAAGGGTCCACTGGACCCAGATGGCTCTTCAGGGGAAGGTGAGGTAGGTGACCTTGCCCAGCCCTCCCTCACTTAAATCCAATTCAGTTGCATATCATGACATCACCTCCCTGATGGGCCTCTTGGAGAATGAGGGACAAACAATAACAAATTCAGTGCTCTTTCTGACAAATGAACAATTTACAGAGGGGAAAGGGATTACATTGAGGTTTCACGGTTATAGGAAACTCCCAGATGAGAGACTCCCTCTAAAAAAATGCAGATTGGCAACTTTTCTGCAATTTAGGGTCTTAAAAAATTGCCTGGGGCACAGAGATCTTAAGCTATTTTTCTCAAAGTCACACAGCAAGTGCATATTAAAGACAAAACTTGAATCCAGATCTTCTCAGTTCTTTTAGTTCCAGGATTTTAGCAACTTTGATACCCCTTCTCATTTTAGAGAATTGCCTGGGGGTTGAAGACTTGTCCTAATACATAAACTAAGTAGGTGCCAGAAGCAGGATTTGCACATAGGACTTCTTGATTCAGAAGCTGGTTGTCTATCCACCGGAAGATACTCTCCTCTGCTTTTTGGCTTTTGATATTAATTTCTAGCGGGGTCCACCCTATAAAGCGGATGATTTGGTTCAGGTCAGTTCCTGCCCCTATTGGGGCTGATGATTTGACACATCGATTTCGTAGGACAAGGTAAAGCCATGAGCTGAAGGATGGATATGGGGGATCCTCCCACTCTGCCATTCTGTGTTCTAAGGTTCCTTCCCAACTATGACATTCTGTGTTCT